>VWPW01010744.1:0-219002 GCA_013389825.1 Crypturellus undulatus
GCATGTGAATAGGAGGAGGAGAAGTTTATATCTTCCTCCCTGAAGTGTCCAACCAGTTCAGAAAGGGTGTTGGTAGCTACAGACNGTGTCCAACCAATTCAGAAAGGGTGTTGGTAGCTACAGACTCTGATGATTAGAAAAGTAAAGAGAGGGGACAGAAACATCCAATTAAAATTCATGGAAATATTTCATTTCTTATATTTTGTTGTGCACCGTTTATAAGTTGTTTTATTACTTAGGAAGGAAGTATTCAGTAGCAAGATCAGTGAGAATGGAGTTTTGTTTTAAGTAATTAAGTTGTTTGTCTTCTTTTTGCCTCAAAATTATCCACCAAAATTTCAGGAAAATTCTTACCATTATACAGTGAAATTAAAAATGTTATAGAAAATCAGAGTTTAAATAGATTTTGTGAAGTATTTGGACAACCAAGAAATGCATAATGAATTCAACTACCGAGATATTCCCCAGAACCATTTTTTTCTCATTTAGACTTTCAAAAATGCCAGCATATTTTTAGGAGGAATATCAGATACATTTAATTTGTTCTCTACTAGAAACATAGCTATTATGATCTTCACAAAGGTTATCTAAACACTTGTGTAGATAGATAAGCACTTCTCATTAATATATATATCAGCCAATGCAACGAGCTCTACATTAGCAGATCTGAGAGCAGCTGACCTTTCTGCTGAGAGGTTGTGAAAATACAGGTTCTTTTTATTTCCTCAGAGTAGAGAGTTTACTCCAAAATGTGAGAGGAAAATTAGTTCCTTCTGTCAGCCCTGTGTGCTTATGTTTTATTTTTCAGTTTCTTTGTTATATGCATTCTTACCGGTATTGCTTTCAGTGGGAAGCCTCCCCTGGTTCCAGGGAAGAGTGATGGATCTGGTCACAGTCCAGTGAAGGAGCAACAAGACATCCCTTGAATGCAGATGAGAAGATGCAGAGAGATAAAATGTCAAAGGAAGGCTTAAACATATATAGAAGAGGGGAGATCTATGAAGTCCAGATACATACCAATTTACCCCAAAGAAAAATGCATATCCATCCTCTTTTATCTTTTATGTGGCACCTTTTCCACAAAAGCGACATTGTAGAATATCTACACAGAAAACACTCACCTGTCACTGCCTCATGACCTGCGCTGGGGTTTAGTAATGGAGCATGAAGTGAGTAACATGTCTAATTGGCACAGGATGGGGAATTCAGTTATTGAGGCTGGAATTTAATGCTATTTTAATTTTCTTTCAGATAAGTTATAAAATATCCTCTCTGTAGAAACAAGATCGTAGCATATAAAATGCAGAGGTGATAGATGACTTACATTACTGAAAATATTTTCGTGGTTACCTTTAATCTGATTTTATCAGAAGAAGTCATATTGAATTCTTCCAGCTATGCTGCTTATATTAGTTTTCCTGTACAATCTGATCCTGATGATTTTAAAACTGAGTAACATGAACTTTATTCTTTGAAAGTGATTTGCAAATACTCATTATTCTAATTTTAAATTGCCCCTATTCTTTTCTGAAATCTCTTGCCTAACTTGAACACTGAATTTCCTGGGACAATTGAATTTAAGGCTTTGTTACTTACTTGACTTTTTTTTTTTTTTTTTTTAGCTTTTAATACCTGTCAGTAGGTTTGTAACAGTGTCATTTCAGATGAAATTAAGAGGTTTTAAAAATCCTTTGAGATGAATGAACGAATGAATGCTCATTATCCTTTCTTAGAATAATACATTGTTTATTAAAAGTCACTATTCAGCATAAAGCAAAGAATGTGCTGAGGTGAACATGCTACCTGCAAATTCTTGACTGCTTATTAGATAGTTTTGTTCAAGTATTGGAAATTTGAGAAGCTTTAATCACCAGCACATCATATGACATTGTCCTCGTCTCTGCTATAAATGTCCCTCATGTATATTTAAGATCAGATTTCCGGAATAAAAGTGATGCTAAAATTGAAATGGGCTTTTCATGACTAACAGTTTTTAATGTATGTTTCAATGGCAGCTCTTAAGGGTCAAGCCTGTATTTCTAAAATCAAGGAGGTTTGTGCATATCTAAAAAGATTTTGAATCACACTGTATTCTTTCTATTCTTTGGTGAGTTATTATAGACAGTGAGTAGTAGTCTGATGTATTTGTGGTGACCTCTGACAGTAGAAAGCTGTTACACTATTTAGGACCAGCTATTTCTGGACATTCTTAGCTATGAGCTGTAAGCCATCAGCATTGAAGATCGTGGGTGTTTGAAATACAATTATATGAATCTAAAATGGTGGGGGCAACTTTCTACTCAGAGTGAGCTGACTACAGCTGTAATGGAAATAAAAAGTAATAAAGACTTGGAAGGAAACCTAATTTTGAAGTTGATATTGGATAAAAAATGCTTTTTCTTTCTTTCTGCTGTTTTATCTTGGGTTCATCTTCAACCAGGTATTAAACAGCAATGCTTGGAAGGACTGGGGGATGCTGTCACCCAGATTTGCTATAAACTATAACTCATCTATATGCTATAGATGAATTTTGCATGATTGCAGCTGGAGATCCACAATGAATAGTATCGCTCTGAGCCTTTCATGTTAACAACCTATGTATATACTTTGAGTGTCCATATTTCTTTTCCAGTATTGATTCTGCCAGGACTTTTGAGACCTATCAGTCTCTGTTCACATGGTTGACTGCAGGGATGGCATTTAGGTGCCATACCAGACAGGCAGCGAGTGTTTCATTTTGCTAATTTTTAAACTTCCTAATTCCTTGGAGTTATTTAGTATTATAATTTGATATTGGTATGATCTGCTTATTTCAAGGGCTTCCACAATATAGCAGCTTCTTTAGAGTAGGTGACAGTACTGGTATGCTGGTTTTGTAAATGGACCACAAAACAGATTGATGAGGATGTTCATTAATCTTTTCAATATCCATGTGTAGGTCAGAGGAAAGCTATCTGGGCTTATCTGTGGAGAATTAAGGTGGCTCCATATATTCTTTCCTTGTAGCTGCAATTTTATTTTCGAAAGGTTGCAGTATTTCGTGTAAATGTTAAGAGTATTCAGTCAATACTTAAATCTGTACAATATATTAAAAAGTCATTTTAACTAATGCATTTTGGTTTATTCTGTATAAACCACTGAGAAATACATGCAAGAATTCAATGAATTGTGTTCTCTTATTCGAGTGAGTGGATTCTATTAACTTTGTTGTTATTGCTTGTTTTGTTGTTGTTGTTGTTGTTGCTGCAAGTTAGGAATTTTGGTTGTAATTACTTCTTATAATTGCATACATATGTGTAGACCTTTATGCTCTAGCTCTGGGAAAATATACCCTTTTTTACATTTTCAGTCTGAGAGAATAACCAAATCTTGTTTCTGTAAGTGTACTTTATTCATCTGGGAATATAATTATCTGCCACCAGATGGAGTATTCACTCTGAACTTCACATATCCTCACATACCCTTGAGGGACTTGAGATCCAATTCATATCTTTGAAAGGCTAGAGTGAAATGTCCATGAAATGCTCAGATGAAAATGACAAGAAACAGTTTAAATTACTTATGTGTATACTCACCTAGCCAAGCAAATTGGTCAACTAGGAGACGAAGTTAGCCACCAGGTAATATTGCTTTGAATTGACATTATTGATTTATTTGTTGAATCTGCAGTTAGTTTTAAGGAAAAACAGGTGGCTAAAAATTCCTCTTTTCTTTTCCTTTTCTTACAGGTTATATGGCAGAGTATCTACCACTGCAGAGTGTTCCATGGCCTTTCAGCTTTTTCCCCTTTGCGAAAGAAATGTGCTGCCTTTGCAAAGCACATTCCTGAAGTATGACATTGCCTGGCTTACTAGAAATATGTGCTCTGTTTAGCTGCATCCTGCAGCATTTCTTTGGTTAGTAAAGGACTGTAACACTCAGGATCCACTGATGGACTTATTTTGTCACAAGCTAAACTTCAGCTTGGGACTGGAGCAGCCATGCAAAAGAGACCTCAGCAACCTTCAGAGCTGTCTAGGGATCTGCAGTCCATGGCTGAAGTTCCTGACATATTCTTATTCCTTTTTAGGTTTTTCTTCTTCTCCTCTTCTGCTTTCCGTCAGTCTTGGAGGGAAAGAGTAGGTCAGAGGCCATACATCAGACACCAACGTGAGTTTTGATTTTCTCTTCAACCATATATTTCTGTATGGAGAGGAAGTATGCACATTGAGAATGATATATTGTATGATTGGCATATTTATTTGCATTCGTTTTGTTAGTAATTCAGTCCAACTCAATGCATGTCTTGACATAAATTACATGAGTTTTTCTTCATTAACTGTCAGGTTTATACTGCCAAATATCATCATCTTCTTTTCATTCCAGAAATCATATGTTATAGCTTTGCAGCGCGATGATCAGATGCCTTGTCTTGCACTGTATTATTAGTGATGATGGAAATATGTCTCTCTTGGAGTTCTGTCAGTGTTCCCCTCTATCACCACTGAGTTAATATTAATAAAGATCTTTCTAGGAACCTCTTGTGTTCACAAGGCTTCTTCTGCCAGAAATAATAGAAACTCTTCCTAGATGAATAGTCTTGTAGGTTTATCCTGTGGGATTTGTATAATGCTTCTCCAAGGGCAACTGTGATAACATTAAATTTTAAAACTCTCTTTTTAATTATTTTCCCAGAAATCGACTGAAAAAGATTAAGTAGTGATAAAAGAAATAACAAATAAAAAGACTTCAGCCATCCCACGCAGGTCTGCTCTTTGCTATGCAGATGTAGTTTGATTACATGGATTCGCAGCATTTATTTCCATACCATTGGGTATGTAACTTGTTCTCTTTTTTTTTGCTGTTCATGTTAAACAACAGTGCTTAAAAGGCTGAAGTATTTTGGACTCTGATGATCTATATAATAGAATCTTCTATGGTTCTTGATATGGAAAGCATAGAAATGTATGCATTAGTTATGTCTGGATGTGTTCTCCATAATAACTCAAGCATTCCAGGTTCATGCTTCAAATACTTGAGATGTCTCCAAAGTTGTAATATATGCCATTTTTTAAAATTTGGATGTGATTTCTATGTAGCCTGTCATAGGAAATATACAGGTGGACATTATCATATAAAGATGGAAACAGTTTTTCTGGCTGCTCTTTTTTTGTATTTGTATGAGCTGCAGAGAGTCAAGTCTTTTGAAGAATTAGAAGAGATGGTAGGTTAGCAGTATATTACTTGGAGCTTTCCACTCCATCTGATTTCAATTTTCAAAGTGCTGAGTGCAACTTAGTGCAGTAATTAAAAAGAAATCATTTGTAATTATGAGGAAGTGGGTAAAACTAGCACAATAACATTAGCTTCATAAAACTTTTCTATTCCTTTTGTAAGTGCGTTTCTCTTCTTTCCTTTTTTTTTCCTCTGCATTATCAAATATTACTGTTTACCATGTCACAATATTTTCTATATAGGAAACTAAAGAGGAATGCAGCAGATAATATCACTTGTATACCTATATTTTTTTGTCACTGTCTTTCCTCTTTGGATAATAGCTTACTCCAGAGGTTAGTCATTTCCTTTAGGTGGTGTGCTCCATATATTTTTTTTCTTGATTTTTGTTTGAATTTGAAATTTTTATTTGACTCAGAAACTCAGCCATGGAACTTTAGTTCTTTCTGATGTCTGAAGGAAAAATTGAAACTAACACAAAATAGTTCCATCTTGTGCTACAGTATTAGGTGTTAGGATTTGATCAAACCTTCAGTTATAAATATACCTTTTCAAGGAGTGATGTGCAATTTGGCTGGCTCTCAAAGCTTTAGTACACCTAGATCTTCCATTAATTTGAATAAAAACTCTAGGTGCTCATCACTTCTTAATAATAGTTTGGTAGTTGTACTTTTGAAATTTGTACTCAGGCTGTCATGAAAATATGACAGTCTGGTTTTGTCTTTTGGTTGTTCTGAGAGAAAGGTTTCCTAGGACTGTAACTTTGCATTACAAAGAGTAGAAAGTAAAATTTCAGAAATTATTATGTCTTGCAATATGCTAATGAATGTACAATAAAACATTCAAATTGCTTCAGAAACAGCTCTGCTCCTTCTAGTTCCTAGTGCGGCAATACAAGGTCTCTTTCTGAAGTACGAGTGCTTCTCATACCTGGAGGAAGTATGACACTGATAAAACATACATATTTGCACACAAATACGCACACACACAAAATTTTTTTTGGAATTAATGGCTCACTAACGGTAAACATTAAAGAATAGTCAGTGTCTTGTAACAGGCAGAAGAGTAGCCCTAGTCTCCTGTAAAGTTATGTCTTTGGCTCGGCTTTCTTTGGCTAACAGGTCTGCCTTCCACCCTTGACAATTTGAGAATTCTCCTGTTCTGATAGAATCTTCCTCTGGGCAAGTTCTGGAAGAACGGGCTTTTAAAGCTGGTGAGAAAGGGGAACTGATTAACAAACCCTTTTACTAGGAGATCTCTACAAAGTACATTTCCAATATCTGAACCAATTCCTAGTTCGGATTTATGGAGGAAGGCAAGACAGTTGCCTGAATTTGAGAAGAGTAGGTGTTCATGGAGACTGAATGTTTCAGTGGTAGCTGCCACTGCTCTACAAGATAGTTCCCATCTTGTCACATAGACCAAGGGAACCATAGTGCTTTTATATCAAGTAAAATATTTAAGGTATTAGAACAAAACATTTCTGAATATGATGAAATATGATGACTTCAGTGCTCATTTGTCTGCTAGTTCTGCAACTGTCGTAAGATTTAAAATCCTGATCTGGAAGAAAGGATGATTTCTGCTAGGAGCACAGAGGCATGCTTTCTCTGTATACATAGAAAGGCATACTTTAAATTTTATGCTTCTTTAAGAGAGGTTTTTATTTTCTTACTTGATGAAACATTTATGATTGTCAGAAGGACTAAGCATTTAAGTAAGAGATGAATGTGAGGTTCTGTTTTCCTCTAAAATAGTCAGCTTTGAGAATTGAAAACTTCAAGGGCGTTCAGTGTTAAAAGAAATTAAAATGGAATTGATTAAAATGGATCCATTAACAGTGTATATAAAACAGAGATCGACTCTCTGTAAAAATAATGGATCCATTAGTGTGCAGTAATGGCAGCCTTATCTTTTAACTATCATATTGATTTTTAGTGTGTATTTGAAGGGATTCTTTTATGTTCAAAAACGCATATTCTTTAATATGCAGTATGGATTGGTGAATTCCGAAAGTTTCTGTTGGAGATCTGGAGAGTCTGATTCTGCTCTGGAACTTCTGAAGAATTCCTACTCATCTTCAAGTAAGCAAAGCAAATATCACAAACAGAAACTTTTACTGTAGCTTATGCTGTTGATATTTGACTTGCAAGATTTACAAAAACAGACATGCAGTTTTGATCAGCAACAAGGAAGGCCTGTGTATGTGAAGGTGTAGAGTAAAGAATGTTTTAATGTGAACTTGCTTGTATATTTTAAATCACTGGTTTAACTGGAATGAGCCCAGACTTTGGAGATGTGTCCAAGCAGCTAGGGGAATTTGGGATGCAATTCATCTCATTGTAAAACAAGCAGTTAACAGAAGTTACGTGCTGTACACTGTGGAAGCATCTAGGTCTTCTGTTCCTTCAGAGGGCTTGGTGCAGCTGGCCAAACTGTCTACATGATAGACCAATAATTTGAGCTTATAATTTCTCTTGAAAAATCCAAATAGTAAATGCCAGGTTATAAAACAAAGAAATGAGACTAGTTGCACAGGCTGTAAGGGAGGTTTAGTTAGAAATATGAACAGTTGCTTCTGCATGTAAATAAGCCTCAAAAAGATGGAACAAAAAATCAGCTATAATAAATTGATTTGTTCCAGTTGATATTCCAGTTGGGGGGTATTCTATTTAGCCCCAGGTGTAGATGGACGTCGCTAAGTTAACCACTATCATCATTTCTGTGATGGAAGGGATTTTCAAGCAAAGAATTAGAAACAATACGCTAAGTCAAGTGGAAATTTTTATTATAATCAGCATGCTTCCAAATGCTGATATCTTCTTATTTAAAGGATTACTATTCTCAACCCTTTTTGTGTCGGGGTGATAGACAGCTACCTAGTCAGCCAATTTTTCCAGACATACAGATGACCAGAATAAAATCCTGCATTCCACAATCTGTCTGCTCTGTCGATGAATTTTCTGGGAGGACTCTGTGGCTTATTTTGCTTTTCTTTTTTTTTGTCTTTAGAGCCATGATGTCATAAGAGCCATGATTGACAACTTTGGAATATTCCAGCCTTCAAGGAAAACCATTGCACATAGGTGAAAATCTGTAGCTCCATATGTGAATGTGGTTTTTTTTCACTCTGATACTTTGATAAGTATATTTTAATATATGTAGTATTGTTGGCTATAAACACCTTCAAAATGTGCCTTGTTAAAAAAAAATAAAAAAGGTGAAAAAATGTTCAAAAAATACCATTAAAATCAGTTGCAAATGGTGTTTATTGGGTAAAGTAGATTGAAAGGGTCATAGAACCTAAGGTTCTACTGGAAGTAGTGTGCTGGAGAATCAACAGCCCAGAGGTGATCAGCCTTTCAAGCTTGCTTAGCTTAGCACATGTATATGCTGTAAAACAGAAGTGTCATCATCTACAGCAGCAACTTAACTCTCATTTTTTTTTGTCATGAAGAACAGAAAACCTTTCATGGAAGTGTAGCTGCTGTACAGGGCAGATACAGTTTGATTTGTTTGATTTGTACAATTTTTCATAGTAGGATGGATGTATGGAAAAAATACATGGAGAAATTTGTACTATTGGCAATTAGAATATTTTTCTTTTTGTTTGAAAGCACTTCAAACATTTTCAGTGTTGGTTCTCAGATCAGACTGACACTTCAACCTTCTCTTGGATTTTTTTCTTATGACAACTCAAAACACATGCAGTTTCCATAGATTATCCCCCTGTAACCAGATCAAACTGATAGAACAGTCTTTTCAAACCAGAAGGGCTTATAGTTTTGTTTTCTGTCTCTGGTAATTCTCTTTTTTATCTCATCATTATATTTGCTACATTTTAGACTTTATTTCTAATCATGCCCTTTATATTCATCCTTTGAGAAGAGGTTGGGAGCTGGTCTTGTTTTTAATTTTTACTTGGATGCTGTCTAACTTTAGCTTCAGTAGTGGAAATGCTTTTGGGTTTTTTTTCCTTCTCCTTTCTTTATTAGGAAGATATAGTATAAAAATTTATTTTCTGAGATCTGTTCTGCTGTGTCAAGCATATCTGTCCCAAGAAGACGTAAATTAATGGTTTCTGATGTTATAGTAGAATTATATACAATTTGACCATTTCGGATCTTAAGAGTCGCACAAAGAATTTTTCCTTCAGTACCAATTTAAGTGAGTTTCAGCCTCTGTTTGTCTAAGAGAAATTCAGTTCAAATTTCAAACATTATTTGATCCTTGGTCTGAAGACCTAGACCAATCAAGATTTACTATGAGCTGAGCTGAGCAGAACTAAGTGGAAATCAATGAAGTTACATCTTGAAAAAAAATAGAATTAGTCCTCTGTCAGCCAAAGATAGTTATTAAGATATTTCTAAACGTGGATGCTTCATCAACTGCTGGAAAAAAAGGAAGTTTCACTGAACAAGATAATGCCGCAAAGAAATGAAAATTCTCTAGGTGTGAAGCTTGATATGATAGGTAATGGGCCCCACTAGTATATGAATAAAGAACCATAATAGACTTCATTCAGATTGTCCATAAACTTGCACTATACAAATCCCAGTGTATTTATTTTTTGATATGATACACCGATCAAAATCCATATGCCCAGTACAAGCATCATCTCTGTCAATGAGTCTGTGCCTAACGGGAACAAGAGACGTCTTTTAAAGCATTCATGAAGCCAGGTTTGATGTGATCTTAATATGATATGACAATCATGCATTTAGCAAAATTACTACTGAGAATCTGAATTCCTCCTATGGAATATGCTTTAATATGTGTTTTTCATAGTATTAATGTAATATATTCTGAAACACTCATAGTAAATAATGTAGAGAAGCTGTCAGATGTAGACTGAATCTTTTTTTTTTCTTTTACAGCCTTTCTTAAGTCCACTTACTTTCTTAGGTTAAGCAGGAACAGACTTACAGCTAAGACATAATTGTGAATCACATCTGGGCCTGTTTGGGGACCTGCCACTCTGTTACTTCATGATGAAAACCGCATACATCCATCTGTAAACTGAAAATGATGACTGTCATCATGAATTCTATGTCTCAGTCACTGATGTTTTAAAGACACTCAGTCTTCCCTTTCTAGCATGTTAAGTAATACTAGTGATCTTGCAGTTTCTGTTTTGCTGTACTATTTATCTTGTCATTGCTAACTGTTCCATTTTCTATCTTTGGCCAGAGCAACTATTTTGGCAGGTTGGCTCATCTATCTAGTCTTGAATGTTTTTCTTTTTTTTTGTTGATGTGAAAGGTATTATGCTAATGGCAGTCATTTGACTACAGATAAATGTATTTTGCTGTTCTTTGGCATCTCTTCAGCTGTGTTATTCCCTGACCTGTATATAAGACTAGTGCTATACAAGAGGAAAAAATATGGAGACCTGTATATCTGGTGCACCTGCTGACCCTGAGATATGGAGCTGGTCTCAGCAGAACTTCCACATTGGCATTGGTGTGTCTCATCCAAAGAATGTCCAGGAGGACTGCAGAAATGTCTGTAGGGGGCAGCACAGCAAATGAGAGCTATCTGCAAAACAGAAATTTTTGTCTTGTATGGGTTGCTGCAGATCAAAGTACACTACATGTAAGCAGGATGAGGAAATGCTGAGTGATTATGCTTTGCAAGATAAATAACTTGATACTTCTTGTTAATAAGTAATTCTGCATGCCATTATATCATCTGATAGTGGACTGCTCTTGTCAACATTATTTTTGTGTATGAAAATAAAATGAGCCTGAATAAATGTTTGTGTGGTTATAGATCTGCATTTAGGAAGTTCTACAATTCTAGCAACATTCCTATGCAACATTAAGTTCCTTCAATTTCTGACTTTTTTTTTTATCATGCTTTCCATCTACATGAAAGGAATGATCTTCAAGTTTAAGAACATAGCAAAGGACAATAGTAATATTTAGAACTTCTATTATTTGTAGCTATGCATATACAATAACCTTTCTCAAAGAAAGATTTTTGCAGCCTGCTATAACCACAGGTAGCCCATACTCTACATTACCTCTGCCTTGGCCTCTTTCTAATTCAGGTCACACTTTGCCTAACTGCATTTTTTCTCATTGATATTCTGAACTTTTAAGACCGATGGCAGCAGAAATAAGTCACTCCACTAATACCAGTATGTTGGAATTTATAAGAGCTTTGTTCAAACTACTCATAAATGCCAATAATGACATAGAGTCTCCTTGAAACCAGAAGTGCTTCGCTGCTGGTATTCAGAATATCTTTACTGAAATCCCCAAATCATCTATGAAGTCTCCTTATCAATCATATTTAAATTATTATTCACAAATCAGTCTGTGAGGCTCCCACCATCTTCATGACCTCAAAAAGCAAAAGTCAATGCACACATAAATGAAACACCACCCAACAACCTGAAACTCATCAGTCTGAACAACTCAAACAAGACGAAAGACTATTTCCACCCAATTGCTCCTCCAGCTATCATTTCAATAATTTCTGGTGAATATACTTTAAAGTTATTGACTTTTCTTTTGTTTTTCTTGTATATTCATTTCAGTGCAAAGTGTAATAAAAGACCTGCAGATAACATGCTCTGTTAATTAGCTGGTAGCAGGGAGACAAAATGAGGATCTGCTATATTAAAATTTCTGTCAGTATGAAGGCATTGAATAAGGGGGGAACCTATCCAAATCTCTCTTTCTACTACTTCTAGCAAAACAATGTTTTGTTAGGAATTTTACTAAAGATATATTCTTATATCCTGTTATATTCTTCAATATTTAGAAAAAGTGGTAATAGATACAACCATTTAACTCCAAGATTCCCGTATATACATTTCAAAGCTACCTAGATACAAAAACTACTTCATGCATTAGTAAAGTGTAGTCACTTATGAATATGAAAGATATGAAGCTGTATTTTGTCTCAGTGTTCTTTTAGATCCAAGAACCTTTAACTCGTCCCAACACCAAAAAGTACTCAGTATGATATGAATTATTTTCGCAAAGACTATTGAAATGACACTTTGCATTTTGGCTTTCACAGTTTTTGATGCTCCAGCTATACAGCAGTAACTTGAAATTATTCAAATAACCCTACTGTATGTACAATTTTTAATGTGTTGCAGAGGTTTAAGCTATTGTGATTTCTGGATTAATTCAGAAGTTTGCAGATAAGTTACTTGAGACAGGATTTGGGAATAAGTGCTGAAATGAAAAGAGGAAAATATAGGAACACTGTCTTGTGAAATTTCAGTTAATATGGTCATAGATTTTAATCCAGCAGGCATTTTCTGTTACTGTTTCTTTGCAAAGTTTTATATCGGCTTTCCTTGCTTTATTGACCTATAAAGGTCCCTCCTTTTCTGTGTGTGTGAGTGGTTCCCTCTCCTCAAAGTGTTACCTTGTTTGATATTAATCAAATGCACCAGAAAGCTTCTTATCTCTGAAATGAATTCTTTTTCATGAGGAAAAAGAATGATTTCTGAGAACAGGAAAGAAAAAAGAAACAGGAAGATAAAAAGTGCCAAGAAGATAAAAAAAATGAAAATGATGAAAAGAAATCCCTTGGCTGCTCAGCAACTATGAACTGGTATGTTCCTCAGAGTGCATAAAGTTAAGCCAACTGTACAAGCATATATTTGTCCCGATCAACAGGGCAAAATTAAATAGCTTTTAGATGAAAATGTAAATTATGTGCTAGGATCTTGCCCCAAGGTCTGATTTTATTCCACAAATATACACATTTTTTTAATTAAAAACCATTGCATTTTAAAGAAAAGCAATATTTTTTCTACTACTTCTGATACCTGGGCCACAATCACCTATCTTACTTTAACTATTTATTTCTTCTTTTTCTTTCTTTCCATGTCTCTCTGTTCTCTGTGTACAGTTTGTGGTTCCCAACAAAGAAATCCAGCTAGCTCATTGTTATGGAAACACAGAGAAGGGTGTATCAGTCCTTACTAATAAAATACTTTTTTTGAAATCAGTTTAGCCAAAGCAAGCCAAAAGAGTGATTTCGTATTAATTTAAATTACAGACACAAAAGTTAGCCTGACAAGTTGCTGTGCATCAGCTCAAACATGGTAACTACTCATTTATGTGCTCTTTGGACATGACAAATCAATGGGATATAAATAATCTTAACTCACAGCAAGATTAAGCTAAGTAGCATGGCTAACTTTTGTCTTAGGTTTGGAATGAAAAGATTGCCAGAGCTTAGTTTCTGTCTAGTGACTTGTTAAAACATATTAGCTTGATCTGAGTCTGGAGTAGTTTATGACTATAATAAAAGATTGCAAGAAGAATGGGGAGCTTCAGAGACACCTTTGTTTCAGAACTGGTCACTCTATTTTTCTGCATCACTACGTATCTATATATTGCTCTATTATTACCAGAAGCAAAGGTATTCCTAGTGCTTTTATTTGGTCCAGTGTCCTGTCATTGCATTTGTTCTTGTATTCTGCCCTTTGGTTGTGACGGGGATACCGATATCATAGGAGTCTTGGGAAACAGAACTGACTGTGAGGACTGGCAGTGAGAAAGGGCTGACAATGAGAAACTCTGACACAAAATATAAACTCCTCCACCTTCTCTAGCTGTTTCTTTAAATAAATAAATAATAAAAAAATATGTTGCAATAGTACTAAGTGAATAAACTCAGCCTTTGGGCCTACAACTGGTCAAAATAATAATTAGCCTCTTTTTTCTATGCTGTTTATCATCGGCTCTCATGCCCAGATTCTGTACAGAAACTGAAGTCCCTGCATAGCTGTGAAAAAGCTGTGCAAAAGTGTAGGAAAATCTTTAATCTTACACTTTATTGAGGAGGCCGCCCACCACGTTTGCATTACCCGTGATGCCCCAGACACAAAGGTTGCCATTGGCTAACACAACAGATTAGTAAGTAACAGTGCCTCATGAGCCTATTTTTTTCCAAGGCAGTGTCACAGCCACTATAATTTGTTACAGAGGAGAAAAAACCTCGGTGTCACGGAGTCTGTCTCCTGGCGCTGGGAAGTGTCTTACTGAGTTTTTTTTCTCTCTGTACCAAATTGCCTTTCCGGTGACAGGAGACCGACTCCACAATGACAGATGTGCCCATAGCTGAACACACCGTATTCAAAATTGCTGAATATATAGTAACTCATCTCATCATCATAACTTATGATGGAAGAGTTTCAGTTGTTTCAGGCTCCAGGTCAGTAACAGGTTTCACTTAAGCCATTAGCAGTTAGAAACCTTCAGTTATTCCATTCTTGTTCCCAGCCATAGTTATTGCTCACTGTACTGATGCAGCTACAGTGCACCAATTATATTTCGTTTCCTAGTTCTCATACAAAAGGGTGCAGAGACATTAATCAAGGCTCCAGAGTAGTCAGCAGGTAAGTTTCCAGTCGAAGGAAAAAAAATCTATCCTTTTACATCATTGTAAGTAAGTAAGTGGCTCATAATTTATGTCCAAAGAGAAGTAATGGTAGTACAAGGCAGCAATTTCCTTCCAGTGGTCCATGCAAAGTGAAGACACATTATTTGTTTAGATGTCTAGTGACAGGTGCTGCTGCTTCACTTAGCATCCCTACAAAATGCAGCAAAATAGAAAGGGGCTGTGGATAGCCATAAAGCATGAGAGAGTAGCTTGAAATATTTAGTATGATATTTATACTTCGTAATTACTGGTACTGGCTATAATGGATTATTCATTTTTATTTATTCATTTTCTTTAATCCAAGAACACATTTACTTGCCTGAATAATGAAATTCATTTTCTAATTTCTTTAAAGAATGAAGGAGGATTGCATTTGCTAAGAAAACTCATGTCCAGTCCTCCCTTTTGGCTTCCCTCTTCCTTCACTAATCAGCCTTGCTGTTGAATATGTCTGCTGAGGCAACATTTTAAATTCTTTAATGTGACTTTTGAGGGGACAATTGTTATGGTAAAAAAATAATATTTTTCTATGTCAGGTCTTCACATATTATTGAAAATATATGTTATTATTTACATCCAATTCTTTCAAAAGTTGTTTTTCTAGTCATGATTTATTCCTATGATACTACAGCTTGCTGATATTTTTCAATAATTTTAGCTTCTTCAGTCCCATTCTTAATTAATTAAGAAGGATTCTAGGGAGGCTCCCACAAAACGTTGCTTTCTCTTAGAACATTGTTTTTCAAAGAAATGTAACTAAAATCTAACTAAAATAACAGTAATTATTTTTAAAAAGATGGAGGTCTGTATTAGGTCAACAAAATAAAATATTTTAAAGCAATTCTTTCTCTGCATTGAACATTAGGGATAAGATTTTGAAAGATCTTATAAAAGCTCAAAATTTGCATTTTATTTAAATTTGCATTTTCTGCAAAAAAGAACTTCATAAATTTTGAGTTCTGAGTCTGGAACTGAGCTTCTCTTCTACTATTAAAAGCAATAGATTAAGGTCCTTCCTCAGCTAGGCAAATGATGGGAAGAATATTTTTTTCCCTTGTTGATTTTGATCAGACATTGTCCTATTGACTGACATACCATTTCCTCTGAAAAGTTTAGGTTTGGAGCAATCAGAGCTTTCTGGTAGGAAAAACACCCAAAATACTCTCATAATGATTTACTCTCTAGATATTGTTATTAATTGTAATTTAGGTTGAGGGACAGATCCTTTGCCCTTCTCTATTCCCAGCTTTAATGACAGGAAAAGTTTCTAGATGTAATACACTAACTCAAACCATTCCCAAGAACCGGGAGGTTTCTGAGTTGACAAGAGTTTATGTGTGTTTATATTTAGTGAAAGATTTGAGCTGGAGGGGAGGAATATCAGAGTGACATGGGCCAGCTGTCAGGCAAGCCTTAACTTCTGCCACATGTATGTGCTCAGGGAGTGAGCAGTTAATCAAGGAGGAGCAATAAGCGCCTTGATTTAGGTGCTGAGATTAGGATGAGAGAGCTGGGCCTGTTCAGGCTGACGAGGAGAAGGCTGAGAGGGGATCTAATCAGTGTCTATAAGTACCTTAAGAGAGGGAGGGAGGAGGATAGGGCTGGCCTCTTTTCAATAGTGGCCACTGATAGGACAAGAGGCAATGGCCACAGACCGAAGCACCAAAAGTTCCACAGGAACTTGAGGAAAGAAAAATTCTTGACAGTGAGGGTGCCAGAGCCCTGGCACAGGCTGCCCAGAGAGGCCGTGGAGTCTCCTTCTCTGGAGATCTTCAAACCCGCCTGGATGCAGTCCCGTGCCCCGTGCTCTAGGTGAACCTGTGTGCAGAGGGTTGGACTAGATGACCTCTAGAGGTTCCTGCCAACCTTAATGATTATATGATTCTGTGATTTCATTCTTTGTCCTGCTTCACTGTGCCACAGTTAAAATAACTATTGAATAATATAAAATACTCTAATGTACATTATAAAATATGTAAAATATGAAATAATATTAATTTGAAATTAATACTAACATAAAATTAATAAACATGGAAATGTAATAGCATTGGCTAGCTAAAGCTTTGGCTTTCTGCACCTGAGCAAGATGTTATCTCCTGCATGGCAAAATTTTCTGGAGGAGATCACTGTAAGGGTTTACTCTAGTGTGCTAATAGAGTAATACAGGAATAACTGTGTTTCACGTATTCCTAGTGTCCTGTGTTCCTTTTGCATTCCTTAGGCTTTGTCAATAGATCAGCATTTTGTTAGCTGACCTTTCTGCTTTGCTCTTGTTTAGCCTCATTAACCTTTGAGGAGTGAGGTGGATGGGCCAGCAGGCAATCAAAAAACAGAAAATCTGAGAAGGTCACCACAATGCGGTGGTGGCTTTCGCATAATAATAGGGTGTGCATTTTGTTCCTTCTCATCATATTCTTTCATCAAGTATTTCCTAAGGGAGGAAAACAAACACGTTGGTTACGTCTGCACTAGTCCTATAGGAGCACTGCGGTCTCCTGGGCCCATAAGGGCACATTCACTCTGAGCTGAGTCTGTGTCTTGGCACCCCTCTCCTCCCCATATCCCTAAACCACAGGGATTTTGGACATACAAGCCAAAAGGAGACATGGTTTTCTCTGAGAGATCCTCCACTCTGGACAGATTTGGGAAGCAGAATGGTGCAGTACCTACCACTGCTCACCTGCCTCTCTCTAGAGGAAACAGCTGTGTTATCACTCTTCCAAAAAGCAAACAGGCCACAGTTTTAGCCCTAGTAGTTTTTACTGGGTCTTTCTAAGCCTGAGGATGCTATACTTGCCTTTACTTGGGGTGCCAGAAAGCACTACAAAATGAAGTTTTCCTGGCTAGAATAAAATAAATATGGAGGATAAACTAGACACTCAGGCAGGAGTGCTGTATGTACAAGATATCCCTGGCATTACTTTCAGTAGATGTTTCAGGTCAGTGAAGCTTCAGGGATGCTCTTGTGCATGTCGGGAAGCTAACCAGGTTATTCTTGATGATGGAGGAATTTTTGATTTTTAGCTTGTGAGACTCCTATATGGTAGGCTTTTCTCATTTGAACTACTCTGGAGTTTCAGTTTCATTTGGATCAGATCATGTCCTGAACCCTGTGATTTTAATGCAGGAAATCTGTCAAAGAAAATTCAGGAGGAGCTTTGATGAAATGGAGGGAAGGGCAAGCCTATTATCCGTGTCAGGTAAGAAGAGAATCATGGGCAAAAACATAAGAAAAGACTGGGTGGGAGGATAGCTGAGAAATGATCTTTTTTTTTGGTTCATGTGCAGTAAAGAAGGGTACATTCTTGATAATATTGCAGCACATATGTGATATAACCACAGGTCTCACTGCTAAATCAGAAAAATATGCATATGAGGAGGGGAAGATGGGGAAGAGCAGATGTTGCTGTGTAACTTTGCAAATGTGGTTCATTTTAACACATACAGGCAGAAGTTTAAGGTCTTTTCAGACTATTTGTTCTTAATCCAAAAACCCACACCTGTATGCAGAAATTCTTTCAGACCTGCTTTTCTAGAAGGGGAGAGACTGATTCAAAAAATGAGAGAGACTGATTTAAAAAATGTAGACTTTGCAAAAAATGTGAGCTTGATAGCTAAGGCTAGAGCTTATCTAAGGAAAAGTTGTATCAGCTTAAATTCATATGGTTAAACTGGAGGAATCAGTGTCCTTTTGAGGACACTCACTGCTCTTTCCAAGAGCTTATTTATTAAAACTAAAAGTGAAAAAAGATGCCCACAGAACTTTTTATGGCTGGTTGAACTACTACTTTACTATTAAATACGATCTTTAATTACACAAGCACAACTTTCTTGGGACAGTGGGCAGACACTTTGTCAAGAGCTGTGCTGGTGAAAGAGGTCGGCATCCTCTTCAGTCTCTATCCTTTCCTCAGTCCCTATCCTTTCCTACAGGTGACCATCCTGTAGAAGGCACCATGTGGGCAGATCCCATTAAAGTTCAAGTAAAGACAGATTTAAATCAACTGGCATTACTGGGAGAAACTGGAAGAGACTGCTTGTATGATCCCTTCAGCTGGCAGAGAGATGAAGACCGTGGCACTCAGCCAGCTCTCAGTGACTAGCAGTAACACTTCATTACACATCTGGATTTGGAAAGCACAGGTGTCTTTGCCTTAAGAAACAAGTAAATGAGTCCTGAAATCCTGTACTTATCCATAGCATATGACTATGTTAGAAGTTTACTGCAGTTTGAACTAATGGATAGTCAATAAGCTATTATATTTAGTTTGCACAGTTGAATCATCTAACATGTTTTGTTCTTTAATGCTTGGTCAAGTATTGTGAGCATCTATACAACATATAATTTTATGTATGTGTAGGGTGGCCATACAGCAGTGTCATTAAAATTGTGATGTGTAGCAGCTAATTTATTATACTCTGAGTGCTGAAGGGAAAGATAAATAGCACTGCATTTTACTGAACTAGTTAAATAATGAAAATTAGGAAAATTTCATTTCACTATTACTAACCTTTTACTTCAGGACAAAAAGAGTTACACTTGTTTAAAACAAACAGCTAGAAATCCTAATGAATTACTTCCATGTATAGGTCCTTACAGTGTAATCATAATCATAAGCATGGATGAGACACAAAATCTTCCCAAAAGTTTAAAATGCAGCAAAAGAAAAAAAAGCATACATTCAAATGGAGTAAGCTACAATCATTTAAATGCCTTTACACGTTTTTTCTTGTAATAAAGAAATAGTAAACCTAATAAAAACAAGGGATGATTTTTTGTGTGTAATATTTTATAGTAAAAGAGGAAAATATAGTTGATAATTTTACTTACACAGGCCTTATGTAAAGCTTGTCATTTAAAAAAAAAATGCTCTCCGGATATGGGAAGCTTTATTACTTATTCCAGTGAAAGTGTGCATGTTTTTCTGGAAAGATAAGCCGTGATAGGACTGCTCACCTATCTTACTTGAACATTTTCACTGACTTCAGTGACATGCTGACAAGTGTAAGATAAGCAGGATTTGGTACTTTGAAGTTGTGCTCTGACTTTATGATTGCTGTATCTTGCCTTTGCAGCTTATAGAGAATTATAGAAGAGGAAAAGTGGACCACAATGGTCTTCTCAGTACAGGGTTTGTGAAGTCACAGGCGTTACTTGTGATTTGAGCTAAGTACGTGTTTGCTGCCCCAAGACAGGAAATTTTCACCACTACAGGATAAGACATTGTCATTTGGACTGAAAATTTTTCTTTCTAAAAACAGCAACAACAAATAAAGGGAATAAACAACAACAAAAGGATCTGTGCAACTCTAGTAAAGAAAAGTCCAAGAAATAACAAGAGACATTCATTTCAAAGCCAGGCATGTCTCAGCTTTATAGAGGCAGAACATGTTTTTGTGCTGTGTGTGATTTGGTGCAGCTGAGCCTGGGTGAGGCCGTCGGGCGGGAGAGGAGCCAGCGGGAGCTACAGAGCGCTCTTTGGGCAGCAGCTGCGTCTTAACTGACGGCAGCAGCCACATCAACAGCGCTGAAGTAGGTGTATGAATAAGGAAATGGCCAAGCAAAATTAGACATTTCTGCTCAGCAAAGAATACAATGAAATAACTGTCCGGTAATCTAGCAAGGAAAATAATGCTTTTCTATTGTTGTTGTTTTTTAGTTCCCATTTATGTGTATGTGGTACAGCTGAGAGAGCTCTAGATCATGGAAAAGAACAAAACAATTTTCTCTAGTTTGAAGGAGGAAAAAAATGATAAAGAGGCATCAAAAAAACTTTTCTTATTTGCATTCAGACTTTGTAAATGAAGAAGATGTAAGTAACAAAGAGAATATATCTGTGTCACTTGCTTTATAGTTTCTCCCTTCTGTTTGGATTTGTTATTTTGTGATGGTATCTGTGGCTTCCACTGAAACATCTCTGTTCTATCTGTATATTCATCCCACACTTAAATAATTGCAGAACTGAATCTCTCAGATTATAAATTGTGCCTGATACCGAAATGTTGTGCCTATAGCAGAAGGAACTGAAAGAGCTCATGTTTTTTGATCTCATCTAGATATATCAGAATATCTGGATTTGGGAGTTCAGAGTCCTATGACCCTCCTGCATACCTTAATGGAGCTTGCAACCCATGTGAAATACATGTTTTAAATAACTTTGGTAGCTGTTTAAATATTTGGTAGCTATTAGGTTCAGCCATTCAGCTTTTCCTGCCTTTCTGAACTACTACTGTGAGGAAGAGAGTCTCTTCCTGGACTATACATTTTGTTCTGGTAGAGGAGTGCAAAAGGCAACGATTATGCCATCTACTATAAAACAAAGAAATTTGCAAGTTTCATTTACCTACTGATGGAGATGAACAGGTGGTCTGATCTTCAAAGTTGAAGACAAGAGAAAGCAAAAAAGAAAAGATGCATAGTTCTGTTGTTCAGTGTATTCAAGAGCACCACAGATGTTCTCAAAAGATCCCTCCAGATTTGGTGGGAAGAGGGAGATCAGAGACAAGATGAACTCATGGAACATGAAAAGTAAATCAGACAGTGCAAAAAGATCAAAAAATGGTATTGGCATTGTTTTGAAGGGGGGAAAAAAAAGACAGCTTGTAAAATGTTTGTAGTAGTATCTGCCACTAGCTTTACTTCAGTATCTGAATCTTCAGTACTCATTTTTCAAGATATACTACCCCTGTAGAAAGTGTCCTTTCTCCTCCTCTTCTGTTCATGGCAGCCTTGCAGTTCAACACCTGCCTCTGCCTTCCAGATCACGCAGCCTCTCAAGCAAGGCCATCCTGCAGCTTAGCTCTTCGCTTTTCCTGTATCTCCTCAGCTCCCCCAGACACACGTGGGACTCCAGCATGTGGAGTACCGCATGTTGGTGTTGCATCTTCCAGCAGTGCTGCTGCTCCCTTCCACACAGCTTTCTGAGTTAAATTTGGGCATGTTTGGTGCAGCCAACTGAAACCACTTTGTTTGGAGATTTATCTTTGAAAAATTACTTGCCAGTCTGAAACTCATTACATCAAGTCTGGCATTTTGGGGAAGCATATATATATATATATGTTTCCACTGAAAAACAAGTGAAAGAACAACAAACATAAAAGGGAATTATTTCAAAGTTTGGAAAGTTAGATGAGCATAATCTCGTTGTAACTATTTGATATATTTTCTATGCAGGCAGAGCATTAGGGGGACGATGGCACCTTTAGGCTTGGAATATGAGGGACTGTGACTGTCAGCGACTGCTTAAACAGGAACACTTGCTCTTTGTTTTCATGGTAGGACAGGCAGAAGTAATAAAGTCATTCTATTGAGACATTGTTTTCCCTTGAGAAGCTGAGGGCAAGATGCTTATTCAACCAATCGAACTGATAGCTGTCATTGCAAGGCGCTGTTCATCCCACCTAGCTTGAGGCACCTAATTTAAGGTAAACCATTTTTCTATGACTCCTCTAAAACTATTGGGGATAATATTAGGGATAATATTTCAAATAAAAAATAAAACAAGATATTCACAAGATGCCATATTTTTTAACAGGGAACTATTAAAGTTGGGAAACGTTGTCTAATTCACTAGGCCAGCCTAAAAATATATAAGCGAATTTGCTTAAACTGTGCTATTTTCTTCTGTGTAGAATATAAGTTCTTCATTTTAACAAAACTTACAGAAAAATGTTTCAGATGAACTGATAGTTTTCCTCAACTGGGGAGATGATCCACACATTTTTAATATTTACATACAATTCTTTCCTTTCTGAAGGTACTGAAACTGCTCAAAATTGGTTAAAAATTATGCTTCCTGAATAGACAGAACAAGCATATACTTGTGTAACAGCTTTCTGAAAAATTAGGGTATGGAAAAAAATGATAGAGCTTCAAAAATATTTGATATACTTTTAGATTTAATCTTTTGACATCCTAGTATATGTTATTTGCTTTAATTCTCAGCCCAGACCAATTTTCTTTCATTCATAAACTATAATTCTCCACACCTTAATTTTCAGTTGTCATCTCTTAGTGGAGTATTCTTTTCAGTGAGGCAGACAATGGCCAATAACACATGAGTGAGGGGCAAAGGAAGAACACAGCTAGGAGCAGGGCAAGGTTGTGGAGATAGTTCCCTGATATCATGTGCCTACTATTAACAACTTGCAGATCAGACTCTAAACCTTTGTGTTCAGTAGTCCTTGAAAGTTTTTTTGCTCCATGAATGGACCAAATCACTTTTTGATCAGACAAAACTTCGATCATTCACTGCATCTTGAGAGAATGAATTGCTCTGTTTAACTCTGATTTATGTGGGAAAGGTATCCTGAATTGCCACCTGCTACTTTCATTTGATGTCTTCCGTTCCTTGCATAATGAGAAATGATGAATTATAACTCTCTATCTTCTTTCAGTAATGATTTTATATAGTTCTATCATATTTCTCAGCAGACATTTTTTCTCCTAGGCTGTAGAGTCCAAATCTATTGAAATACCCTTTCTATACAAGCTGTTCTTTACTTTTGATGCTTCCTGTTGCCCTTCTGTGCAGTTATGCCTGTTCTGCACTGGCCTTTTGAGACAGAAGCAAAACAGTAAATCACATTCAAGATGTGCTATGGATTTACGTAGTGGCATAGTTCTTTTTTTTGCTATGTTTGGTATTTCTTTCCTAAGAATTCCTAATATTCTATTTTGCTTTTATGAAAATATCATATTTAACCTATTATTTAACTCTCTTATCTTTTCCATGAGGGATAATAGCTAACTCTGAGTGCTAAGTTCAGTTTGTGTATTCAGAATGCTCGATGTGTATATATATCCACAATCAGGATTCTTTTTCCTGTGTGCATTACCTTATGTTTATCAATATTAAGAGTATCCACAGTTTATAATTCGCTGACTTACTGCCAGTCCTTCCATGATGCTTTGTTTCTGGCTTTTCCATTTATTGTCCTGAACTTATAATCATGACAAAATGTCACTATCTCCTGATTTTTATATTCTTGCATATGGACTTTGTGAAAAACTCTAGAGATCCAAGAAAATGGACAAGTAGGTGATTGGGAGTAGTGAATATGGACTTATGAAGCGAAAATCACATTTAACCAAATTGATAGCCTTCTATGACGGGATGACTGTTTATATTCAGTGAAGCTTATGATCCTGGGTCTCCTATAATGTCCTCACAGATGAACTGATGAAGCTTAGACTAGAGAAGTGGACAGCGAGCTAGACTGAAATCTGGCTGATTGGTCAAAGGATTGTGATCAATGGCACAAAGTCTAGCTAGAGGCAAGTCACTCACGGTGTACACAAGGGGCCGATACTAGGGCAAATACTTTCTAACATCCTCAGTAATGACCTGCATGATGGGACAGAATGCATTTTCAGCAGGTTTGCAGACAATAAGCAGTCGGAGGAACCTTTAACACACCAGATGGTTGGGTTACCATTCAGAGAAACATCAGACTGGAGCACCTCAGGAGGAACAACCGCATATAGGAGAACACGCTGGAAAGAAAACAGCAGAACTACATATTTTTTTGATAATAGAATATAAATATTTTTTTTCTGGATTTGCTCTGAAGACTCTTATATCACCATTTCTACTTTAGAAAGACAGATCCTTCTATCTATCCCAAGTAAAGAAAGTTTCCACCATGAGGACTTTCCTAATATCTCTACAGTGATGGCAGCTACAAATATTTTCAAGACCTCTCTTCTTTAATAACTTCTTTTATATTTTAATTTTTTGTTGGCCTCATAGACTCTTTTGAATTATCTCTGTTTTTGAAATACTTAGAAAATCATTTACTCCCAGCTATTATGTCATTAGCTCTTTTATACGTCATTATTTACTAAAGCTCCTATATGTTGTTTTGTGTTTAAAAGTATACATGAACTGGGCATCATATTTATAAATACTTGAAAAAAATAATCTATCAAAATTATGTTTTGTTGTATCATTTCTTCCATCTTCTTTGATAATGTTCAGAATTTACAGATGATGATTTTGACCACATTGGGACCTTCTCAAGTAACAGATAATCAGACTGATGCGTATGACTGGAGAAGACTGTGGAGTCAAGAAGTTCAATTTCCAAAAATCTTTAGGGGATAAATTTAAAGATTTTTAAGGAGATAGCAAGATAGCAGTTCACTGACAGTGAATTTTAATGAATAAGTCTGTATCTGTTTGATGATCCCTGTCCTAGCTAATGGCTATGTATTATGGTCCAAGTAATGTTTGTTTTAATCTTCTTTAGCTCATGATAACTTTTTTTGTGCATAGTGATATTTTTACTAGAATTCCATGTTATTATATTCATCCTTTGAAAAATACATTTGAGGCAGAAACAGGAAAAGTTAAATGAATGTGCATGATAGGACAAAGAAATAAAAACTGAAGGTCATACCTAAAGCAAAATAAGTAAAGTGAGGAAGGCAATTTGACTCCTTATGATAAACTAGTATAGATAAATCTTGGGCACAGTCCTATGGTGAATAATGTGTGCTGTAACAATCATCTTTGATAATAAAGAGAAAAATCTATTGAATTACTATGTCACTAAACAGTTGTTTCTGTTCATATTCTCCTATGGCAGCTATTGAAATAATAGTATTTATAGGAGAATGGGAAGGTTAATTAACATTTTCTGTACTATTAATTCAACTATAAACCATGACAGCAAACACTCTACTTTTATTGGAGTGCTATAAGTGGAAGCATCTCCAAAGAGAATGCAATATTAGCATTTGCGTCTCTACATTTAACAAAGTGTTGAGTAACTCCAAAAAAAAGTCATATTTTGTCCTTTCTTAGAAACAAAGATTATTCAAAAGAATGGAAGCAGGAATCTTCCCGTTGTTTGAAAGTATCCATCACTACGGATCATCACTTCCTGGGTAACTGCCTTCATTTGAAAGTTATGAAGTCATCCATGTTTCCTATGAATGCAGCTCTTGTTTCTTTCCAAATATGAAATAGAAATATTTACTGAACACTTCAGTCTGTTCTTTATTTGTTATTGCTTCTGTTGTTGTTATTATCATTACCATATCCATCTGGTAGTTTTTTTTCTTTTCAATAAACTTTTTTTTTTTTCCATTTTGTTCTTCTAACAATTGGCTTTCCCTGATATATTCATTATTCCTTGTCACTTCGCTATATGCATCATAAGCTCCAATTTGATTTCATTTCTATTTTCTCTTCCCCCCACCACTATCTTATTTTATATTGCTGCTTTAAGTCTTTCATTGGAAGAAGAATGAGCTTTTGTTTGAAGAGGTATCACTTTGCACGCAGTGAAAAACATATGGCAGTTTAGAATCACAAAATCACAGAATGGTTGAGGTTGGAAGGGACCTCTAGACATGATCTAGTCCAACCCCCCTGCTCCAGCAGGGACATCTAGAGCCCCGTCATGCAGGGTTGCATCCAGACAGGTTTTGAAGATCTCCAAAGAAGGAGATTCCACAGTCTCTCTGGGCAGCCTGTTCCAGCGCTGTCATGCTCACAGTAAAGAGGTTCTTCTTTACATGGAAATGAAACTTCTTGTGTTTCAATTTGTACACATTATCCCATGTTCTGTTGTTGGCCACTACTGAGAAGAGTTTGGCCCCATCCTTTCTACATTGTCTCCTCAGATATTTATACATATTGACACGATCTCCTCTCAGTCTTCTCTTTTTCAGGCTAAATAGGCCAATTCACTTAGTCTTTCCTCATAAAATAGATGTTCCTGTCCCTTAATCATCTTTGTTTCTCTATGCTGGCCCCTTTCTGAAAGTTCCACATGCCTCATACTGGGGAGGACAAAACTGCACTCCAGGTGCAGTGGTCAACACTCCAGAGGGCTGTGCTGCCATTTAGAGGGACCTGGAACCTCTGGGAACCTCATGAGGTTCAACAAGGACAAGTGCAGGGTCCTGCTCTTGGGGAGGTATAACCCCAGATACCAGTACAGACTAGGGACCTACTGGAAAGCAGCTCTGTGGAGAGGGAATTGGGAGTCCTGGTTCCCAACAAGCTAACCATGAGGCAGCAATGTACCCTTGGCCAAGAAGGCCAATGAGACTCTGGCCTGCATTAGGAGGAGTGCTGCCAGCACGTCAAGGGAAGTGATCCTCTTGCTCTACTCAGCTCTGGTGCGGCTGCCTCTGGAGTATTTTATGCATTTCTGGGCTCCCTAGCACAATTCCTGAACAACATTGACATTTAACCCACCCACCACCTGCTCTCATGACCAAAAGACAAATGTTGCTTTGGGAGCTGCCTTTGCACAGCCTCACCGTGTCTTACTCCATCCTTTTCAGTCCCACTCCAAGTGGAGCTCTCCATTGTGTTTCTCCTCAAACCCTTATCCTAATCCTAAACCTAGCGATAGGTTTGACATTGACTATAATCAATAGCCCCACTGAGGACCAAAGAAGAAATGCTGTCTTGCGAACAGAATTGCTGTAGCATCACATATGATTTTCAGCCCCATTCTTATGGGACTGTATCTTTTATCACACCCCAAATCTTAACCCTAACCCTAGCAATTGGTGTGACATGAAACCCTAACCCACCACCCTCTCTGAAGACTAAAAGAAAGTAGTAGTTGTTGGAGCAGATTTGGTGAAGTCTCAGATATGGTTTGACCAGCCCTTTTTATCCCACTCTTTGTGAGAATCAACATTTTATTTCTCCCCTAACTCTAATCCTATTTCTAGTGATGGACATGTCATGGATCTGGGTGTGACCTGGACCTCCAACCACCGTTCTACACCATGCTCCTATAAATGTATCCCGATAGGTGTTATCCTTCAGTTAATCGAGTTTGTTTTGATATGAAAAATGAAGATTAAGTGATGAAAGGAAATAGCATTTGTTATAGTTGAAGTATGTGAACGAATAAAGCTAAACACTGTATATATCATGAACTGATGAAGACGTTTTTTCTCTTCTTGGGTGGATAAATAAGCCCTTTAAGGTACATACTGAGAAATCTTAAGAGATTCTCTAAGATTACAGGTGTGCTATGAAAGAGCTGTATTTCTTTTTCTAGAACAGGAATAATAACACTGTTGATATATTAAGTCCAATTGGACTGTGCGATGTCTTCTGTCACGAGTGCTAACTCAACATCAATCTGTTAGGTTACTTTGGTACTTTTTATTAATTAAATGATTGTATCAGATTCCACCTTGAATCAGTTGTAAAAGTGAGAGTTGCAGAATGGATGAAATTGGAATAAACATCTGGAGATTATATAGTCCCTCCTCTTCCCCTGCTCAAGCAGGGTCACCCAAAACATATTTCCAAGGATTTTGTCCAGAAGGCTTTTGAATATCCCCAAACAAGAAGACTCTACAACCTCTCTGGCAAATCTGTTCCAGTGCTTGGTCAACCCCATAGTAATAAAGATTTTATTCATGTTCAGATAGAACTTTTAGTTTTTCATCTCATGCCTGTTGACTCTTGTCCTGTTGCTGGGCACCAATGAGAAGAGTCTGGCCTTGTCTTCTCTACATCCTCCCTTTAGATACTTTTACACTAGGATAAGATCCCTTCTCCATCTTCTTTTCTCTAGGCTGAACAGTTCCAGCTGTCTCAGCCTTTCCTTGCAAGAGAGATGCTGCAGTCCCTTAATCATCTTAGTAGTTCACTGCAGGAGTTGATCTAGTAGCTCCATATATTGGAGTGCCCAGAACTAAACACAGGATTAAAATGGTAGCCCAGACTTGCAGGGAGAACTATTCATTGTTCAGCAACATAGTCTAGAGAATGTGTAAATTTGTGAGAGAAGGACCTCCAGAAGTAGCTGGTATGATCCGGATAACAGGAGTAGTGAGTGTATGTTACATCATTTGTCTTATCCCCTTGGATAATTAGATATTTTTAACCTCATATATATATATTTAAATTAATCATTTGAATACATAATTTTTTGAAGTTGGAAATCAGTTATGAAGTATACAAAATATCAATATCATTAGTGTCAAAATAGTGTGTATTTAGTAGTTTTAATAATTCATCTGAAGAGCATTCTGCATAGTCAGTGCTCCTTAGACCCTGTGCCACATGGTCTAGATGTCCCTACTTGAATAGAGGGGTTAGATTAGATGATCTCTAGAGGTCCCTTCCAACCTCAATCATTCTGTGATTCTCTGAACATTGTTAGCTCATAACTGATGTGTCTTTCTTCCCCTCTGTCCTCTGCATTTGGCTCATATAACAGATACCACCTCTGCATTCTCCTTGGAGAGATCTGGATTTCAGCTTCTGACACGGCAGGGAGAGCAGTTCCAGCAGCTCCAGCTGGGGAAAAAGCCCTGTGGCATGTCGCAGCCCTAACTCTGAGAACGTGGTGTTGTTCTGGGTGGAGGTGAGGATTCTTTCTGTGCACCATTCTGCCTATGCTAGCTGCGCTCCTGTTTACACCTGACATAGCTGAAAGGAAGATGGCATAATTGGGCCCCACTCCCTGAAAAAGTCTGAGGCAAACTGCTCCAATATACCTGACAACATCCCATCCTTCTTATCCTCAGCAACCACTGACTGCATTTTTGCAAGATGTTACAAAATTATCCTGTAAAGCACTATATATTTTGCCTCTTCCAGCAAGGAATGTAAGCAGGTACACAGCTTCTAACATCAATTCCTCTCTTTAAAACATCAATCTCTTTAATAGCATCAATTCCTCTCTTTAAAGGAAATATGTACAAGCACAAAATAAAGCCTGTATTTTATTGCTATACTGCACCTGGCAGAATTTGCACAAAATTGAGACTTTTTGCTCTATATTTCCATTGCAAACTTCAGTCAGATCCAACAGAAAATCACATAATAAGCATGTTGGTGTTATTCAGTATATCCCTAGGGATATCAATTAATCTGGATATCGTTTAGCATGTGGTATTAGTTTTATTAAATATGCAGAATTATTAATATTTCAGTGCATCATTTAGTTGGATATTTAAAAAAAGATTTTATGAATCTATTATTTAAATGAGACAAAGGATTATATGGTTCTTTATGCAGAAAATACATCTCATCTCCCTTACTTTATTATCTCATTTGGTTTTAGATGAAGGATGTCAGATTGCATAATGAGGGAACCAGATCTCATTTCACCAAGACTGCTTAAACTTAATGCATGTGCTTCAAGCTTCACCGTACTTCTAAGTAATAAGACCCTATATGTCATACTTTTTTGCTTATGAAATGTGGAGAAGCACATTGTGAAGTTTCTAATTCCATGGTGTTCAACTGCCTGTGATGTTATTAATTGAAAAGACTACAGTATATTATGGCTTTCTGGGTTACTGTTTCTTCTTCACTTTAACATGCATGATTTTGTTCCTTTAGGGCTGGTGGAAAAAAGAAAGCAAGTGTGTGGTCAAAGAATATCTAGCAATGATGCATCAGTAACATTTTTTAATGTACAAGTTGAGCATTTCAAATGCTTTCTGAAAAGCTAACCACAAATGGATTTCAGAGGTAAAACATAGGGAGCAACCAATTTTTTTCTGTTATTATCTGAGTTAAAGTTGACTGTCTCTGGTGACCATCACCATTCCATCACCAGACTTTATCTTAGGAGTTCCCAGTTGTTCTTATTGCTAAGTATATATGGTTTCCTTTGAAATGCCAGGAGTATGTCTAAGGATTCATAAAACAATGGTGGCTGAATTCTTTTGAGGCTGTAAGTCTAATGAAATACTATGAAATATTCTACGTCTGTACCATCAGCTGAAATCTGTAATATGCTAAGAGAGAAGCTTTGATTTCCTTGTTTTTCTTGCTGAATGAGAGACATCATCCTGCACACCCTGCAAGATCAAATGTCACATGCACAGCTAAGTGAAAATAGCACTGTTTGCAAAACAAAAACTTCTGGTGATATGCTTAGGAATTTTAAATACCCCTAGGAATGTGAAACCAAGATATTTAAACACTGCTGAGCTATAATTCATGGAGTTTTAATTGGAGCATGATCTGTGCCCAGTCACAATAGGTCATAGACCTAGAAACATCATTTCTAAAAGACAAGTTCAGTCTAACCACACATGTTTAGTACTGACTGGAAAGTCCGGCTCCCTGGTTTATGCATTTGTAATATCTTTTCTGTGTTTGTCCCAAGAAATCAACAGGAACTGTCTTTTATTGTTTTTCACCTCGCTGTTATTAAAACAGGGTGTTGTGCATTTTGAAGTGTTAGACTATATATGGTTAAGCTCTGAATCCATGTCTTAATTTGTTTTGTTGATTCAAAAGAGACTGTTTCATTTCACATCTCTAAGAATGCATCCCACACTTCCTACCTAAACTCAGCATTTTGGATTACGAACTGCCATTTTATATTTTATAAGGAGAAAATTGCAAGCTATAGCAACTTGTCTTCACTAAGGCGTTTCTTGGTAAGCACACAAACTTGAATTCCTAGTCTTCCATTCATGAAATGAGTTCAGGTTCCAGCCAAATGTGTGTGATATAATATGTAAGCAAAACTGCAAGGCTTTAAAGTCAAGTTTTTCTGAATTAGTAAAAGAACACAATAGTTTAGACTGCAGTCAAACGTAAGATAAACAATCTAAAGGCACTCTATTAAGGCAAATCACATTTATTACGCTATTCAGTCTGGCTATAGCTCACCAGATGGATCCAATAGTTGTATTTAATAGCTCACTTAACTGTTAGAGAGAAACTTCAAAATAAGCTGGCGAAATCACTGAAGGAAAATTTTGCTTAGTGATACATTCAGCATACAGCAATTGTTGTTTGAATATAGACCTTTGTTGATCTTGTTGCATTGTTTTTAAACATTATATTTTAAAGTCAAAAAAGAAACTTTATTGAGCATTACTGAAACAATAATTAAATTGATTATTTTATGAACAGTTGTTTGAAGGAACATGTTTTTTTTCACTAGTCAGGGATTCAGATATGTGTCTCACAAATGTATTCAGATGCACACTCCAAAATTACCTAATCCAATCTTCCCTCCGGTCTCTGTGGAACAGAGAAACTCAGTGCATTTTTGTAGAATCCTGAAATAGAACAAAGATGAGTTCAGAGCCATTAGTGCAATCTTTTCATAGAATCAGAGAACCACAGAATGCCTAAGGTTGGAAGGGACCTCTAGAGGTCATCTAGTCCAACCCCCCTGCACACGCAGGGCCACCTGGAGCACATGGCACAGGACTGCATCCAAGCAGGTCTTGAAGATGTGTAAATAAAATGATCGTTTTAGAATGCCAAGATATGCCAAGAATGCCAAGATAAAATGTATATCAGCAATTAGAGAGTAGGTCTTTGATTCCCATCTAAGAATTTGTCATTAATACTGTTAAATAATACATGTCATACCTTAATCAAAAACTGTATTAGAACCCACAGACATATAATGCCATAAAAAATCTGTTATTTCATTAATGCACAACCACAAGAAGTTTTCAAAAAAATTTATTTAATTTTTCATATATTTATATTCAATATGTCCTCAAGTACCTTTTCACCTATTCCAAAGCTTGTTTTACGATCAGTTAGCATAAATCTTCCAAAAATACTGCTATGTGTGGAGGTGTATATAATTTGGTTATGCTATACTAATTTTTTAATATTGTTTGTATTTCAGAAGACCTGCTATGTCTGTTTGAATAACCACATCACATAAATTAATGCAGGTAGTAACTGTGTGTTTGGAATAAAACTAAAGATTGCAGGGAAAGGGCAAGGGAAATGCTGAATCTAATGGCACAGAAACATATAAAAATCCATATATCTTATTTGAAAATCAAAGTTTTGCTTTATTACCCTTTTTATGAAAAACAATTTACTACTTATGCAAAAGACCCTGAGACGGATTCTTTGCACATACAAATCTCTTTTTGTGTGGGAGGAGTTTGGACATTTCCAGAGCAATAAATTCTAGTTATCTACAAAAAGCTCAGGTAAATAAGACTTGAACAGAGGATTAAGGTAATCATTGGTTAGTATGAGATGGTTTCTTTAATTTTTTTTGAGTTAGATAGATCTGCTCTGTATTTAACCAGCATATGCACAAGATCAGCATCCAGTAGTGCTTAGGTTTCCAATATCCTGGCATGTCTTGATACTATTTAGATTTTCCATCTTAATCCTGTTGTGATACTGAGTTCTGGGTAACAACACTAAAATGCCTTCTCTATCAATCATGCACATGTACATTCTACGAAGAAATACATAGGAGAAGAAGGAGGGCTGTGAGCATACTGATGAAAAATGGCCTTGGCCATTTGCAAACACTGGCAAAACAGAAGATTGAAATAAAATGTGCATCATAAATAGACATAGCCTCTTTAACTATGCCTTAGCATAGCTATTTTATTCATCTGGTGTAAAAACGTTTTTGGGACTCTCCAGATACTTTCGTCCCCTTAAAAATCTTTCTTTAAAATATACTTCACTTAAAATTCCTTCATTACAAGTTTTCACACTTAATTTAATGCCATTTACATTTTCTTTTCTAATTCCTTCTTACAGTTGGCCTACTTATCAGCATTACTTAGAATTTCACAGCCCTTAGATAAGTATCTCGACTTCTATTTTCATAGACTATAGGGAAAAGCAGGCATTTAGCTGTCTCCTGAAGTTCAGGCTAATCATGGATAAAATGAATGCAGTTCCTTTTCTGTTGCCACTTCTAAAGATTAAGTCTGCAAATTTAAAAATTTCTGTCTTCTAGCTTTATGTCTTGCTTTTTGCCTTATACAGAATGAAAACAAATCAATGTGTGAAAACACAATCTTTGAATGTATTGTAATAAATTTTGTATTCTTATAATTTCAGCCGTATGCCACAGTTATATTACTTTGTAACTATGTTGCATAAAACCTTTAATTAAAAATTAAATTAAAATTACATGATTACTAATACAAAATGAAATTTACATTATACAGAATGAAAGCCATACTACTGAAATATCCCATTTCGGTGGTTTTGACTGTATACAAAATGTCAGACATAAAGCAGAGTATTCTTTAAACTGTTTTTTTTCTTAATTCCCCTTGGAATTAATTACACTCTTACAGCTTTAAAACTTCAAATCTACCTTTTTTGATGTATTGTTTTTTGTCTTTTTGTTTTGCTTTGTTTTTAAGATTGGTAAGTATTCCATGACCAGAAAAAAAAAATACTTCCAACAACTGTGACTGACAACATAATTTTAAAAATATGTCAGAAAAGATATTAAAAGAGCCCGGTCATGTGTAAACACTGTCCTTAAATCTCATGGAGTAACATAATGTAAGAGAAAAAGCACTTTTAATATGGACCTCCAGACAAATGCACTCAGATTGAGCTTTTCAAATACATCATTCATCTCTGTTTTGTGTCAAGTGGAATTTGTTCAGTTTGCTATTTCAGACAAAAGGCATGCATTTAGGTACATGAATATAAATAATTTGAAATGTGGAGTCCTAAACACTTTCAATTCTGGCTAATGATAATGAGCATGTGGAAGATCAGCATTCATGAAAATCAGCCTGTGCTGATTTATGTATCTGTCCAGGAATTTATGTACAGGGGCTTACTAAGATTTAAAATTATTCCTTAAACTTCTCTAAGCTAAGATGTAAAGATTGTAAAATATTTTAATTGCACATTTAACAACAATTCTTAGATTTTTGTTAATATTAAAAAAATACTTTAAAAGGATGCTGAAGAAGCTGACCTCACAGAACCACAGAATGGTCGAGGTTGGAAGGGACCTCTAGAGATTATCTAGTCCAACCCCCTGCTCCTGCAGGGACACCCAGAGCATGGGGCACAGGGTGGCATCCAGGCGGGTTTGAAGATCTCCAGAGATGGAGACTCCACAACCTCTCTGGGCAGCCTGTGCCAGGGCTCTGGCACCCTCACAGGAAAGAAGTTCTTCCTCACGTGGAGATGGAACTTCCTGTGTTTCACCATATACCCATGTTTTAATTTATATCCGTTTTCTGAATATTACTTTTGAAACAAGTTTCTCTTCAGTTACCAGACAACTTCCCTTATCCTTTCTTTGCTTCTAATCCTCATGTCCACATTCTTTTTAAAAATTTTTGTAGGAAAGTCCTACCTTAATTTTCAACATGAAGTTGATGATTAAGTTGTTTCTTTCCCCACTCGCACCTCCTCAACAAATTGGACAGATATTTCTTTTAATGAACGGAAAACTATTTTCTTTCTTTGCCTCTCGTCAACCTTTTCCTAGTCAATGAACAATTTCCACTATCATCTTAGCATTCCTGCTCGTTCTCATCATTCAGTGATGACAGTAAATCAAGGCTGAAAGCATCTATGTTTACAGTCAACATATTTCATCTAGTGTATGCAAATTATATGTAACTTATGTTGTTTTCTTGAAGGCAAAATGCTCGTTCTATGACACAGGTAATTACTTCCATATCCATGTTTAACTGTGGATCAGACATATTTGTTATTTTCACTATGGTATTTGCAGTGTTCTTCCTGTCCTTGAACTTGGCATATTGCATCCAAGTTGTTGAAGATGCCATCATCTTTAAAGACCCTGTCATTTTAAACATGGTAGCTTAGCACAACAGAAAAAGAACATTTTTCATATAGGAATAAATAGATGTCAATAATCCAAATAGAGAGCACCCTATCTGTTCTATTATGTGTTGAATGTTAGCTAAGTTATTCTCAATTCTTTGGTGCTTTTTTTTAATTGATCAGTTTTCCTCACAGATGCAAGGAGATGTTCTTTTATCACGTATTTAACTGCAAACCTGCTATGTAGAGTTGAACAATGAAACATACTGCCAATAATATTTTCATTGCCAATAACGATTTTTTTTATTTATTCATAGTTTCATTTTGTAGCCTTACAATGCATGAAAATTCTTTAAAGGTAACATGTGATGATTTGAAATAGATTCTGTGCCCCAAGGACGTATTTCAGCTTAAGAATGTTTCAGTAAGGATGCAAGTCTAAGAAATAAGCTGTTTTGCATGGACTCATCCATGAAAGCAAGTCTTTTTTTTCATTTTTTGTTGAAAATCCTGTGTCACATGGAAATCATCAGCAAACATTCTTGGAAAGTGAGGTGTCTAATAGATATACAGTGCCTGTAACATTGTTTATCTACCTCAAAGTAATAATAATAATAATAAAAGAGTGGCAATCATGTCCCCAGAAGAACTGTAATGGTTTTAATGCAGAATGATATTTATGCTTGCCGTGGACTAATAGCAAATACTCCTGTAATTGATTGTTAGAGAGATGAAGGCAGGAAATTCAGTTTTTATTGGCAAAATGAATTGATTCTAAAAAGTATCTCAGTAAAACTCATAACAATTTCTAGCCGCTTGTAGCATTAAATGGTAATTGCAAGATTACCAGCAGTGTTGATCTCATCACTGTAATCATATTAATAGCTTAGCTATTGGAGAGCCTGCTGTTATGGGTTGATTCCTTCAGTACTGCAAATTCTGCAAATACGTTTACTTAGTGGGAAGAAAGTAGTACGGAAGCTTTTTCCTATGGAGAGGTGAAGTGGAATAATCTATTCTTCCCTGCTTCTTTTATATTTTCCCATCAGGAACCATCTGCCTTTGTTTGATGGTACCTGTGAAAAAACTTCTGAGGCACATCAGAAAGAAGAGAGAAATAATGCACTTTAAAAATGTATCAAATATTTCATTAGTAAGTTTAGTTTTGAAATGCGCCTGTGTGAATTTATTATGGAATTTGCAAGCATAGTAATATGAAGCTCATGCCTCTGCCAAGGATGTCCATCTGTAGCATGCACTATGGGGCTTAGAAACTACACAATTTTTGTGTTGGATCAGAAATGCTATATTGACTGCCTTTGTTTAAATTTCCCATAACTTATTCTGCTAGTAGGTTAAATTTGTTGCAAATAAGCCCAGGAATTGGTCTCTCCTGTTTTAGGCATGTTCTCAGAGAAGGATCCATAGCTTAAGTGTACACACTTTCCAATGAAGCATCTCTTTAGAATATGATGTGTTTAAGGACACAGTATCATTTTGATTCTGCAGGTTTAATGTTTATAGGTTCTAGAGAGCTTCTATCAGCATAACATGATACCCAGGGATTCAAAAAATCACTTTGCCCCATGGCTGTTACTTCTTTTTTTGAAAGTGTTTTTGTACCCTAACAATGAACACATCAAGGGATCAGATAGTAGATTTGATGTAGTTGATACTAATCAAATCACTAAGTAAAAAGTGTGAAAGCTTTGAACGGCAAAATCTGACTTCGAGTTCTGCTTAGAAAATTGTTTACTGCCTTCCATAGGAAGTGTGAGAGGAAAGATGATCAGAGATTTAATTGTTTTCAGGACCAAAATCCAAATCTAATCCTATGTTTTAGCTTTTGGTCAGTAACCTGCTGGCTCAAGACGTATGTTTTCACTGAAAAAGAGAACTAAATAAGTAATGGAGTCATAATTTGCTGCTATTTTTATTTTGTTTTAAGCACATGGAGGTTTCACATCAAAAAATAATATACTGGCACTGTAAAAATATATCTACAAATGGCAGATCTCTATTTCATGTCATTAAAAAATATTTCTTTTTGTTCCCATCTTTATATTTATATTTAAATAAAATAATATATAAAGGAAAAGCCAGGCCGTCCTAAATCCCAAGAAAATATGACACATTCAATGTACTTGACATAAGTGGTGTTATCAAAAAATTAAGATGTGGTAAAGGATCTTTTTTCACAAAAGCAACAGACTAGATAAGATATTAATCAGAATAATTAAAAGACAGAAAAGTTATTTGTGCAGTTAAGAATTTAGCACTAGGTTAGTAAAAAGTTTAGATCAATCAAGAATTTATTTTCTTTTAACTGCCAAAATCATCAAAATAAATGTGTTTAGGAAAACCGCAAACATCTAAAATAATCTATATTAGCAAATCACCTATTTTACCTATGAATGTCTGGAATGTACACAGCGATTTAAGTTGAACTAAATTAAAAAATATTGGTTATCAATTTCACTTGATTGATATTACATGGGTACCATAGAAAATGTAATTTGATTTATCGTGTGAATTATATTTAATAGTCCTGATACTGAGAATGAGAATCACATTAAATTAAAAAAAAAAGACACCTGAATGTAGACTCTTGAATTTGTAGTTATTTTGTACTGCTTGCGGAAACAGTGTTCTTTGGTAACTTCTGCATTTTTGCCTTTTAGCTATGTTCTTGGCTCATCCGATGTTCACTCTGACAGAAAATCTGAGGAAGGGCTAGAGGAATAGCAATTATGAATATGATAAAAAATAGGCTTTCCACATAGTAATTTAATAACAGAGGGGAAGGAAGAGTCTAACTGTCTTCATTGATAATAATAAAAATCTCATTTATCATGTTATTATATTTCATCTCATTTATTATCTCAATTTAACTATGCCCACATGTAATCATTATAAACTTATGTTATGATCCGCGTTGGAGAGGGACTGGAGAGGGCATGTGCAGACTCACATTTCTAAACTAGTTGCACTGTTTTAATTGCATTACGGAGATACAGGAATAAAATAGCAGTGACAGATGCTCAGGAAAAAAAGACGCAATATTACTTATATAGATTTAGAAGAAAACATTCAAACTGAGTTCCTGAAAGGGAGGGATGGAACAATAGGAAAAATAAAGCATTTGTTGTCCCAGTTAAATACTGCACTGAGGAGGCATGCGCTGACATTTTTTTTGCATTTTTGCAAAAGCCGGCGTTGGATTTACAGTCAGCAGCAGAATGGTACACTGGCTTAGCAAGGCAGTTAAACATGTGATTGTACTTTAATATTATACACACGAATAGTCCTGCTGACCTCTGAAGGGTTTGATCCAAAGCTTTCCGAAATGAACTTTAGAGGTGTAAGATGCAGGCTGTGTCCATTGATTTCAGGTTTCTCATTACCCAGAGATTAATAAGAGTGGAAAAATTATGATTATAATGCTCGATATACATTTCTGGAAATGAAATATGTAATTCTTCAGTACTTCTGGGAAGGAAATGGATTTAATATTTTTAAACGCTTAGAAACGTTAAGAAATGAAATGTAAATTTGTTTCTCTATTAAGCCAATACATTTCCATCTAAAGTGAAGTGAAAAAGCCAGTACAGTGGGAGCTCTTCAGATTCAGATAATAGATAATATGAAAAAAAGCATTCCCAATGCATTTGTTCTTTCTTTTCCAGCTCATTTACTCTCCATCCATAAGCCTATTTGGAGCTTCTATTACACAGTGAATGGTTTTCCAATTTATGTCCCATTCATTCATATTTTAGTTACTGTCAGTAATAAAAAGAACACTTTTTTGACTTGGCAGCTTAATTTTTATTGTCATAAATAAGTAATTCTTAATTCCACTTAATTTTATCACAAGCTTAGTTCTGGAGGTGGTAGAGAAGCTCATTTAGCTTTCTTAGCAGTATTTTCAACAAAAATTGCAAGATCTTAGTTTTCTGTAGAATCCATAAAAAATATTCTCTTAACTACACGCATTTCTTGCAGATCTTTTGTTTTCAGCTGAAAGTCTGCTCATGTGGAAGGACTTTTACCATTTGTAACTTTCTAACCTCAAACAGTCCTTGTGTTCAGTAGCAAATCTGGATACGTCAGTGTTCTGCGCGTTACAGCCCGTGAACATGTGCACCTGCACGTGCACACAGCCACAGTGCTGCTATTCACCACCCACTCCATCCTCCACAAGCCTCATGTTCTCTGAATCTTCTCTCCTGTGGGTTAGTTTTTAGTTAGTTACATACACTGTTCATTCCTGTTTGCATCTCTCTTACTGTGCAAGGGGGCACAGGAGCTGCAATGATGACTGATGTAGTTATGTTTTCACATTATATCTTCTATTCCTTTTTTGGGTGTCTTATTCCAAGCTTGGACAAATATCTGGGCAAAGTACAGCCCTTATGATCAGCTGTTGAGGAAAGTGAGAATTCTTGGGACTGTATATCCATGAGAAATTAATATCTTACATTCTCAGTCACCCTCTTTCCTAGTCCAAGGAGAAAAAAAAATGATTAACAAGAAAAAAAGGTGGCATATTTACAAAGCAGTACACAGGAGACATGTGGTTAATTTTCTTGCTGCTCAGAATATTGTCCTAGTTCCCCCACCTAGCTTTTTTATTTTATGTGATATTATCTTCTTCACAATGAACCCCAAATGAACCTAGTACTGCGGTGCTAGCAAGCTGTTTGGATAGAGGCCCATTTCCATTGCTTTGGACTTGTGTATACTTCTGTGTGGGTGACGGATTTATTTTCATTTTGCTGCATAGCGCTTTCACTTTGTGAGTGCTTTTAGCAGCGAGTGCCCGTGGGAGGCATCTAACAGTATTATGTAAAATTTCAGAAAGCAATTCTGCTAACAAATTAAATTAACTACACATTGCAGCATTGTGAATTCCAACTCTGTACCCTTGATTGGGGATCTCTTAGCAAATTCCATAAAACTGTGTTCTCTTCTGTGACATAAACAGCATATTTTATGTTACCTGCAGGGATACAGAACTCAAATGTCGCACCTCTCAGTCAATCTGTCTTGTCCAGCCTGGCGCATTTCTGGTCCATTTGGTCTGTGCATGAGTTTTTATTCTAATGCTGTCCTAGTCTGCCTCTGCTTTATTTTCTGCCATTTCTCCTGATTTTTAAACTGCTCTCTCTCTTTTTATTCTCAGCTCCTTTCCAGTGTTAAATGATTGGGTACTCTATGTCATTTACACATGATTAATAAAAGCTATTGCTCAAATAAGTATAAATAATGCCTTTCCAAGAGTCTTAAAGACATGTCATTGCTAGCTTCATATGATACCAGTAATTTAAGAGAGACACATATAATTTAAAGAAAAAGGATACCGTTCTGCACATCTGCTCTGATTGTCCACATCACAACAGCAAATAATTTCATCCAGTGCTTGTGTGAATATCATCATGATCCTCTTAAATAGGAGGATTTCAGTTTCCTAAAAAGCACATATTAGGCATAAGAAACAAGCAGACAGCTTGGATCCCAGTCTCCTCTTCTAGCTGTAGAGGTTAACAATAGTTTCTCCTCTTGATATTCCTTAAAATGCTAAGAACTTAAATAGTGACCAGAAAAATTCTGCTTCAGCTATTCATGGCAAATCTATTGCTATATCTCACTTAGTTCCACATACTCCACAGTCACACTCTGTCCCTATCTCTTTTCCACAAGTTTCTCCTTAAACATCCATTGCTCTTCATATTTTATACTTCTGACTACTTTTACCCCTGGTTTCTGGTTCAGATGTTCCCAGCAGCCGTTGTGAAAAGATCATAAACGAAGACAAAAATATAGAAAATCAGATGGTTTGGTATAGTGTCTGCAAGCCAAGTTCCAAAAAATGCTATTGCAATTAGTAATGGAAATAGCAAAAAGATATATCTCCTATTTTTTTGTCATGAAATAAAGAGAAATAAATAGACAAAGACTTTTCTCACAAGTAAATAACCTCTGTGAGCTACCATGAGTAGCTGTTTAGTATTTTTCTAATGTTTATTTCATACACAGCCTCACTGTATCAGCAGCATAGATATCTGAGAACTAAAATCATTTTTATTAAGCAATTACTACCTTAGAAATTTCAAAGGTTTCACTAAGGCTCATAGGTGTTTTGTGCAAATCCTGAAATGATTTGGGAGGGAGATGTGTTCTCATATAATTAAGGAAAAAAGAAAGAAATATCAGTTTCTTTTTAGGTGAAAAAAAACATCAGGTTTGTTCAACAAAATCAAGCAGAATAAATGGCTCAGAATTAGAAAGCCAAGAAAAAAATCCATCTTAACTATATTTTTTTCAGTATATGGGAAAAGGGCATTTTATAGGCACTCAGTAAAGCATTCATCTATCATTGTTTATTAAATTTTTGGTGTTGTTTCCACTGTGAAAAACTTCCTGCGTTCTGCAAAGATGGATGCATGACAAAATGAAACTGCAGCTGGCCCAGTGCATTTATTGGGGGATGCAGTGGGGATTATCCAGGGAGCCATAGCTCTGTGTATAGCACCTGGGGAGCCTTCGCCTCAGGCCAGCTGCTGGAGCACGGCTTCTTGGGAAGCTCTGCACCTCCACGCATCCCTCTCCAGATGCTGCCAGGGCAGGAAGGATGAGCCAGTGGTTTGGCAGATTGGTTTCCTCTTCCTTACAGGTGCTCAGGGACTGCAGTAGGCAGAAGCAGCCTGGGATTTCACAGGGCTGATGCGAAGTCCTGGTTGCAGATGCAGCGGGTCTGAGAGCAGAAGTGACTCCGCAGAGGACTCTTCCCAACGTCCAGGGCAGCTTGTGTGGAGCTCACTGTATCAGCTGCAGGCATGCTGCAGCCAGGGTCCCTGGGCCTCACGTGTCTGACAGCAATTCTGTTTTCAATTAAAATGGCATTGTCAGCCCTGCAGTCACAAGTGCAATGCCAAGCTGCTATGATATTTCTTTTATGTTTATTTGTCCAGGTGCACCTGCACCTGTATCCAAGGACCTAGGCACCTCCAGGCAAACAGAAATTAATGCTGTGGTCTCTCCGAGTTTTCTTTTGAAAGCCTTTACCTTTAAGATGTCATAACAACAAAAATGAAATCTAGGAAAAAGAGTTTCTTTACCACCATTTACCACCATTGCCAGAACTCAGTGCATGCCTAAAACTTCACTTGAGAAAAGCCTCTATGAAGTTCTGGGACTGCACTGAGCACACTGGCTTGTAGGGGAGGACAATTATGGGCACAGGACCTTTAGGTACAGCCTTAGAGGACACCTGGGTAACTCTGTGTTTTGCTATCTGCATCCAAACTATCTTTCTAGGCCTGGGCAGGTATTATTCCCTCAGCCATACCTGATTTTCTTGCTAGAGAGGGTTAGTTTTATATTTGTAGAAAAGAATCAGACCAGGTTTTGTAAAACCAGGGTAGCAGGACCCCGGAGTGACACAGGATGAGACAAAGTGACGGTGCAGTTAAGCTGTCAGTGATGTACTTGCTAGAGAGTTGCGTGCAAGAGACAAACCAAAAGAGATGTCTCATCTGTGTCATTGATACTTCCTGCATGTGCCTCCAGCTAGCTGCAGGACTGTCTTATATTCCAGTATTCTTTCTCATTTCCTGCTGATCATTTTACCTCAGACTATGAACTGATTTCTGCGATCTGGAGTTATTCGAAACATCTTCAGGTTACCAGTAGAAACAAATACCTAATTTTGTTTTAGTTCTTGGTTGATATTATTACAGATCTTCCAGTCAGACTTGGTGCAGGTCTGTTCTCGTAGGTTTGTGCTATGAGCTTTCATGCCACCTGCTTTTGCAGGCATATTTAATTCATGCCACCAGGGGCTGAAATTCATTACTAGCTGTCGGTTGCTGTTTGCTCATTTCGCATGAAATGAGCCAGCTATGTCAACCCTGCTCATAGCCCATGCCTCAAAAAAGACTATAGCCAAAATTGGCACCTTTGCTGGCAACAGTCTCAGCAGAAGAATCAAGTGCTGTAAAGTCTGATGTAAACTGACAAAAATCTAAAGGAGCTCTGACATGTGAAATATCTTGAGAGTCTCCTCCAAGGACATTGCTAAACTCTCATTCCCTTATGTGAAGTGACAATCAGTAGAATAAATGTTCAGAATGGTATTTGGGTGTCTTCTGATTTTTGGATGGGAAAGTGATACTTTTCCAAAGGAAGTTTCTTTTGCTAATTGACAGCTTTTGTTATTATAATTTAACTTTAAGGGAAGATTACTTAGCTACATCTTTACAAGCAAGTCTGCGTTTATTGGGCACTTTATACTTAGCCACAAAGTTTGCTTTTTTATGATCCTACCTGATTTTTTAATTGGAAATGCAATTAGTAATTGTTTCTTCCAATCCCAGTAGAATATTCAAGATATGCTGTAAATTCTATTCTATATTTAACACATAAATAGAAAGTAAACTGCTCATTGCGAAGTAATTTCTATCAGCATATGAAATGTTGCACTTAGCCTCCTGCACCCTTGAAACTTTACCTGATATTAATATATTCAAGCATTCTTTCATGGGCTACATCATTTCTACATAATTCATGCTAAAATGTAATTTTTCTAGCACTGATGGATGACCAGTTATTTATACCTCATGTCCTCGGGTTTTATTTTCCAAAATAGATTTTTAATAGACACTACATCAATTAATATGTATTTACCAGTCTTGAAGATTAACTGAATTCTGACTACTATTAAGAAGAACAGAACTTTGCTCTTCAGGCAGAACTGCTATTAAGAAACAATCTTTTGATATCAATAATTATCTATTTCTCATTTTTTCTCCTATGTAGGCTGTGCTGAAATTACTTCAGTAATATCTGGAGTCCTCAGATTTCCTTGATTGCAGTCAATGACGCTTTTGGCCTTACCAAGGCAAGTGGAAGGCTCGTTAATCAGCAAGGTGCTGGGAACAGGAACACACTGAGTGTCTGTGCACTGCATCTGGATCAACTACTTTTGTCACTTGTCACTTTTCTCTGATAGTTGCCTACATTCGCGGGTACTGAAGTTTATGAAATGATGTGTCACTGATGGAAAGCACTATCCACTCTTTATTAAAAGATCTCACAAAATAGTTCTGAATATTGTGTGGAAATGGTCAGGGATGAGTATTAGGCAGTTGTGTTCTTCATCCTGTTCCAGCCCGGTAAATGAGATTTTTACCATTACTTATAGCCACAACTATAAGGCCACAGCCTTTGTATCATTCTGATGTGAAGGGACTCAGGACTTATCTGGGTTTGTCTTGTCCTGACAGACTTGTCAGATTTGTGTTATTTGACACTGAATTACAGTGACTGAGGGGGTGGAACAACTCTCTTGCCTCTCATTAGGATGACAGATCCCCAAATAGTTATGAATTTGGCCTAATTTAGAGCTTTTCGAGACTGAAAATTTTCCTAACATTCTGATCATATTCAGCTAAAATCTTCATTAGAGTTGTTCAATGGAGCTACTGCTTATACAGTTAAAAATACATACAGGAATATGTCCACTCAAATGGATGTTTCTCTCTGTTGAACTAAATATCCAACTGATAGCAGCTGTTGAGCATTTTAGATCACTGGAAAAAAAAAAAAAACAATAAAAATCTGTTTTCATACTTGAAATACTACTGTTATATACAACCAGTACATTAATTTAAAACTTTTTAATTTAACAGAAGCATCCAATAAGTCTGACAACAATTGAAAACAATTGAAAACTATTGCTGCTGATGGTAGGCAATACATAACTGTGAAAAATCGCAAATGTTCTGATTTTGGAAATGGACAGTGATACGAAGCCTCAGTTGTGCTTTGTCAGCTGCCTACAATGTGTGGTGAATCTCACAAAGTGATGGGATGGGAAATCATTTCTCTCTCTTTTTTTTTTTTTGAAACACTTGCAACTACATTCACTTCCAAAGCAAAACAATCCTTAAAGTAGCCTCCCTTGCTGCAGTAAGACCATTCTCACACTGGTGGGTGCGTGCCATAACAAGGCAAGGTACCACAGCTTCTCTGTCATCTTTGGTCTAAGACAAGAAAATCTAGTACTTTCCTGGGCAGATCCTGTTCCCATAATCATTTTTCTAATGGAACAGCTGCACGCTTTTTGCTTAAACGGAGGTGCACTCAGAAATGCACCTCAGAAGTGCACTGAGGTGCAACACAAGCAGCAGTCTGGGCAAGGGCTGTGGGAGGAAGGGTGGCTACTCGGGCAGCTCTGGAGGGTGCAAGTTAGACTAAACTATTTTTAGATGTTTAGACCGTGAATTGTTAGACTTGATTCTTTTCCATGTGAATACAGAGGTCAATGTGTTTCCCTTGTGTCCTTTTGCTGATGGGGCTCGTCCAGCCTGCAAGACTGAGAGGCAGCTGAGAGCTCACAGGGTGCTTTGTCAGCCTGTGGAGGGAGCGGAGCAGGGAGCACAAGGGTGTTTCTGATTCCCTGGCTCTGCTGGCTCTGTCAACATCACTCTTCACTCTTAGATCAACTTCAGGGTTCCTCTAAGTTACACCTACAACTAATGCTCTATGGGAACTCTTTGAGGAGCAGAAAAATCACTGTCTTAGTGATGGAACCATTGCCTGGAAGGGTATGGAAGGTTTATTTTGTTTGTTTGCTTTAATATTCTTTGCTTATCTCATAGATGGCCTTTCAGTCTAGGCACAACGCAATATTAACAAGAAGTTGGAACCAGAGAGAAAAGGTTTGTAGCATTTGCTAATAACTTTTGTTGGTCTGGGAAAATTTGTAATACATTGCATTAACTCACTAATGCATCCAGACTGAAATGCATATTCATTTAGCTTAGTTTATAGGACTAAAAGAGTTTACAGAAGCATTAAATCTTTAGGCTTAAGTAATAATGTCTGAAAGCTAAGTCTTACTTAAGCGATTTTTTTTTATTGTGGTAGAATTAAAAAAAAATCAAAAATTAAGAGGAACATTGACATATTTCTTACATTTCCTCAAGGTACGAAATTGTTATAAGTATTACATAGCTTGAGTTGAAAAGTTCATCGAGAATGTGCATCACCGAAATGTTTGGTTCACTTGCATAAGTGCAGCTGTCATCACAGAAGCGTAATCATGATTTGTATGGGCTTGAACCAGATGAGCTGGAAAATGCTTCCTAGGCATAAAAGAAACCTTTATTATATAAGCATATCTGCATCTAATGTTGGAAGTAATAGGGATTTGCAACAATCTTTGGACTACAGAGGATACTAAAGAATATTCTGTGTACCTCAATATGAGATTTCTCACCTTAAGACCATATTGCAATGATTTACTTGTCTCCAGAGTAGGCCGCCAATCTTTCCTTAAGGATACTCTAGCACCTGTGTTTCTAACCAACGTATAGTAGTTAAAGTGTTATACTTTGGCTTAATTCTGCTCACTAAGCCTAAGTCAATGTCATTGGCTTTCTCTATAGCTGAATTTGCTTTTTTTTTTTTGCTTGTGTACTACATTATGACTCAGATTTCTATGATACTTTGCTACAACACTTTTCATTTTTCATGTCTTTGTCAATGAATTCTTTGCTCTTTATTCTAGTTGGTGGCTTTTGGAATCAAAATGTAGATACTTTCATTCAACCAAATTGTTTTGAGGATTTCATTAAATGTACAGTAAAGCAAGACAATGAATTTTTATTAGAGTCTTTCGTATTTCATAGGAAATGCCCCAGTCCCCTCCACCTCCTCACACCCCCAATTTTGACTCTCAGGATTTCATGTTATAGTGCTGAATTTTGCTGAAAACTGTTATGCAACTACAAGTCATCTAAATGATGAGTACTTAAGACTATGACACTTATTTTCAGAAGTCAGCTATAAGAAGTGCTGCCCTCCACCAGCTTTAAGATGCTTCTGTAATGCAGATCTGGTTGGTAGCAGTAATGAACTATGAATCTATTTATATAGTGCAAATCCTTTTCTTGGGCTTATTGATGATTGCAGCATCCCCTAAATATGGCTTCCTGCAATGAATGACACTTTTGACAAATTCTGGTTATTTTTGTTTATTTTTGTTTGTATAAACATGTTGGTCACTGTTCATAAAGATTCATAAGGAGGCTGTATTTGGTAGAAAATACATCTCTTAATTTTTTCTGAATGTGGACATCTTTAGTACTAACACTGATGATGGCTGATAGTACTACAGAAAATACTGTAATTTAGAAATTTCTGAAAAAGGAAAAGCAAGCATATGGAAGTACTTTCAAAATACCAGAACATTGGTGTGAATGGGTTTTGGTGATATGAATCTTATAGATAAAAATCAGGTAGTCTGAAGTAAGTCAATCTTCAGCCCAAGTTCAGATGTAGCCCACATCAGTAATAAACAGATATCAGGTTCAACTATGAGCATTATATTTGTATGGGTTGTGAAACTCTCATTTTTACCTCTGTCACTCAAATCCAAAAATTTCATGCAAAATCAATGTAGAATTTAACAACTCTGTTTTTTACATTTGATGCACAATGTTGCATGTTTTTATATTTTTAAAGCATTTTGCCAATTCCCTCTGGGAAGGGAGATCTTTATGAATATTGGTCACTCAGTAATCATACTGTGTTATCGTGTAATTTTCTTATCAAATATGTTTGCATGCTTTTAGGCAATAAACCCAATCCAAAGGTAATGATACAGACTTAACTTGCATAGCATATACCATCTTTTTAGTCATAAAACTGTGTTAAAATTCAGTTAATTATTATCTAAAGACACACCGAGTTTAAAGTTACAACGTCACAGAAGCCATGTTTCATTTAAACTACAAATTCTGAATGTGTGATTCTAAATAACGTGTTTCAAAGTGATCCATGTGAATGCTGCTTTTCCAGAATGCTTCATGACAAATAGTAGATAATTCAAGTAAATCTTTTGCAAGTGAAAATTGGATAGTGGCATAGCCAATGCACAAGCTCGTATTCTTCTGTGTGCTATGTGGCTTTGCTCCTGTGAATATTCGGCCAGCTTCAGGAACTGAATTCCAGTGTGGTGATGGCTCCCCTGCTCCTTCTGCGGAATTGTGCATTTTCACGGACCAGTGTGGCGCCAGCGGTGATGAAAAACAATGTGAGTCTCAGTGGGTTTCACTATAAGTCTGATAAAGTTTGAACCTGGGAGCAGTGAGAACTGGAGGGGAACTTTCAGGTTAGAAAAACATTAGGAAACTCTTTCTTACTCTCTTCTCCATTTGATTTTCTAAAATTTTTGAATTTACGAACTGATAACCCTTGATTAATCTTTGCAACATCTGAGATGCTATAAATATGTTAGTTTCTACTTTTCTTAGAGAATTTGAGAGTGCACTTGAACTGAGATAGTCTGTGTTAACGTGCACCAGAAAGCTACTATACTCATAACATAAACATTTTGTAAATGATTTCATATGTCTTCTCTTTTGTGTGTCCTTGTTCTGGAGTAAAAAACTCATAATTTTAACTAAAGCATTAGATAGTTTCTCTCATTAAACATGCAACAAAAGAAGCTACTGTATTTGTTATTTTTGGTTTTGGCATCACATTTAACTGCAAGCAATCTTTAGATGAATCCATATGTTTTCTGTACCCTGAAAAAGGCTAATTAGAGCAATAATGTGATGATTATATTCTGTTCATCAGTGTGGTTGTGATTAGTGCACTTAGCAGAAATGTTGGAGAAACAGCAGCAACTTAAATTTGTGTCCCTCATATTACAAATGTGTGACAACAGTTTTGCTTGTGACAATATGATTCTTGGTTTAATCCAAATATGGAAAATATATATGTCCCATATGTGAGCCTAAAATCCACTCTAGGAAACTTGATTTTTGTTTCTTACACATAGGAAAATTGTTAAGACTGTGTTGGATAATATATTTCATAAACTTATTATACCAACTAAAATATATCCAGGTGGAAATGGATGATGCCACTGGCTGAAGACTATGCCTGATCAATCACCTTCTGTCTGACTAATACATCTAAGTTTAGTCTATCTTCTATCACTTGCAAAATATACAGTTGTATGCGATACTGTACTGTGTAGGCTTGAAATTCTCGTTGTGCTTGGTCTTGGTTTCACTACAGACTTTTCCTCCAGGCAGGTTTCCATAATGCAGTTTCTACTATGGTTGCAGAATGAGCAGCAAGATATGCAATATGCATTCTTCTATTAATTTTTATGAAGGTTTTTACACCTGTTAAGCCGCATAGTGCTATAGAACAATGCTGTCTATGAAAATAGGGAAAAATAATGGTAAAAGACTTGTTTGCAAAAATTGTAGCCAATGGGCAATGTAACGAATGTTAATATCAAATAAGGTTGTATTTAAATTGAGGGTGAATATTAGGTGTAAAACTGGGGTTTGAATTTTAAGTTGTGGATTCTAGGGCTGTTTTGGTTCATGATCTGGATCATACCAGTAAGGGATTTAGTTTTCAGATGCAAAGAATCAGGGTATTGTTTTGAATGTTTTTGCCAAGTTATTGTTTTCATTTTTTGCAAAGCTGTTTTCAGGATTGGAATTTCAGGTTGGAATTTAATGTCATTTTGGACTTGAGGTCAGGACAGTTTGTGCTTTGCCCACAGTATCAGGAAGGCAGTGTCACTACAGTAACTTTGAGATGTAGACTTTAGATATTTGTTTTCTTCACAAGAAATTCTGCAAAAATGTCTAGAACATCCCACATATTTTTTCCTTCTGGCCTCTCCATTTCAAAGCAATAACTTTTTTTTTTTTGGTAGATCTGTATTTCAGAAAAAAAGTTGCATTGGATTGCTTTCAGATTAGACGTTCTGTGAAAATGGCTATATCCTTTAAAACTTAATCATGAGTGATCAAGGTTTTAAATTTAAAAAGAAACTGTGCTTATTACTTTGTACTTACATTTTTTTCCAACCATGAGAACATTCCTGAGAAATTATTGAACATATTTTACAAGTTTTATGCAACATGAAGTGGATATGCTCCAGCAGTACTTGTTTTTGATGAACCATTGATGTGCTTTTCAATCACTTAAAGAGCTAAAGAATAAAAACAGCAATAAAAAGTTGGTTGATGAATCAGCCAATACGCACATTAACTTGATTCTTAAATGCTTGCATGAATTATGTTTTTCCTCTTTCTTGCCTTATAATTAACTGTTGCAGTAAGTTATTGTGAATATGAAAGCCATGAAATTGGACATCATAGCGTGACTATAAATGCAGCAGTTGCAACTTTAGTTAAAAAGATCAGTGAACTGTGGCAGTCTAGCCTAGAATATAGAATAGTCCCGAAGTGTTGTCAGTAGGTGAGCACTAATTTGAGAGGGAGCACAAAGAGTGTCTAGTTCTCACATTTAAACAGAAATACTAATTAGAAAGCAGAGTCTCAGCCTACTTTTCTCCTCTGCCTCAGGGGAAAAACAGATGAACTGAAAGGCGCCACACGGTGCATGAAATCTGGAGACAATCTTGGTATAGCTCCCTGCTGTTTAGGATGAAGCTGAAAAAAAAGCTGCTGTCCATCCCTGGAAGAACTGTTCTACCAGGCTGGATCCATTGCTAGAAGGCCACGTTTTGCACCCTTTTTCTAAACTCTGTCACCCAGCAGGGGAATATGACAGGACTGGAGAAACAGTCCTTACGCACTGCACTAGAGTATGCTCTGTAGAAGAAAAAGTCAGTGGGATGGCAAAGAGAGAGGAAAACTTGTGTAGTCACATGTGTTATTCTGAGTACTGCATATTTTCTCTGAAGAGTGTTTTTTGCATTAATGTTGCTGATTATGAAGGAAAATGAGCCCTGGCAAACTTTGGAACATGGCAGATGACAAGAGCCTCTCCTCTCTACTATTAGGTCCCATGAGGTTTCTGGGAGTAGGTCCATAATCTGAGTTAGTAAGTCAAAGCATTCTTGCTCATTTGTTGTTGCTGTTTTTTTTTTTAAGATTCTTCTTCTGAAAAATGTGACTTTGAAGCTGATCTGTGCCAAATCTTTCCTGAACTGAATTTACAGCCAGGATGGATTAGAAGAAATGGCCGATCTGGTATGGGGTCACCTTCCTCCGACCATACTGGGAATGACACTGGTAAGAATTTTTAAGTCCTCTGAAGAAGGCAGAACACTGGATTGTTTAGGTTGTGTGTGTCTCTATTTTGTATAATTAAATTTCTTGATAGTACATGTGGATTCCGCCGCGCGTTTTTGAGATAAAATGGAGAGATGTTAGGGCTTTTATGTGACTGTAATTGCAATCACCCATAACCCCAGANCCTCTGAAGGCAGAACACTGGCTTGTTTAGGTTGTGTGTGTCTCTACTTTGTATAATTAAATTTCTTGATAGTTCATGTGGATTCTGCCACATGAGATAAAATGGAGAGATGTTAGGGCTTTTATGTGACTGTAATTGCAATCACCCATAACCCCAGAAAAAAGAAAATCTGGAAAGCAGCTCTTTGAGAAATAAAGAATGAGTCATCAAGACTTATGGCGATATGCAATGACTCTCCCTGAGTCAGCTCTGCCTGTTTTGGAGATATCTGGTTATAATTTCAGTCTTGATAGCTGCAAACTTTAGAAGTGAGAAGTGATTCCTCCATTTTGAGATCTATTTACATCTCTTCTTGGATTGGCTTCTGAATGCCCAGAGTATGTGTATCTATTATCTGTGAATAATATTACTGTTCCATATTTTTTTGCTGGAGAGAAGGTGACTTTGGATCTGGGAACTGGAAAAGCTCTAACAGCGTGTTGGAGCCAGCTTCTCTCTCAGTCTTATTACATTTCCACTCTGCATCAAAGACTGTTCCTCAGCTAAGCAATTCATTGTCCTCATACATCCCTCCTTATGCTTGTCCAATCTCCAAGTTAACCTTGTTTTCTAAAACTTGTTTTCTTCCTTCCCTAGTAAAAGAATTTCTTGAACCTTTTCTTTTGCTGACTCAACATGTTTTTGTTTTGTTTGTCTGCTTTTAAAGCTGCAGAGCACTTTTTCTACTTTACAAAGCTGCTGTTATAAGAAAACAAGGAAGGAGGGAAAGAATCAGATGGACATTCTCTATCACAGTAAAAATGTGGGCTGGATGAAATAGTCACTGCAAAAAATTTGTAAAGTGTGTTATTTACAAAAAAAAGAAATTTTATATACATACATATAGAGATATATATATATATTCCCACAAGTCCTCATTCCACAGCTGAAAACTTTCAGCATGTTCCATAATCATTAAGCTTTACCCATGTAATGTACTTCTAACACCATCATTCTTTGCTTATGTGTGTGCTATACTTCTGAAAATAAGGATCTGTTTAGAGTAGTGTTGGTTAAACTAACATTACTGCAAAAATCTAAGCTAAGCCATTTTGACAGAGACAGGTTTTAATCTCCAGGATGAAAGTTGTGCAACATTTTGTCTTTAAAACAATAACATCAAGAAGCAGACAAAAGACAAATACTGTGGAATAAAAATATAATGAACTCTAGGATAGAATCAAAACTAAGTAACCAGGCAACAGAGTCCTGCTCTAGCTGAAGATTCTGGGGCGCTGTGTTTTGTTTAGTAGCCCACAGTGTTCTTTCAAGAGGTAACAACGACCTTTAAATCTTCTTCCCTAAATCCAATGAAAGTCACTCTCATCTTGCTAAGAACTTGTAAGGAGGGAGAAAGGGGGAAGGGCTGATTTAGGCAGGCATTCAAAACCAGCACAAGACTGAGAACCAACAACTTCAAGTGTTTAGCAGAGAGCTCACAAAGCTGCTCGGTCAGAGGGAAAGGGACCACCTGTATATTCCTGTCCACTTGTCCTGTGAGCTCAGTCAGCATTACGTCTGCCTTGTCTAAATTGAACTGCAGGCAGATTTGTGTAAGTTCTAATGGTCTAGGAAATATTTATCTCCTTAGGGTTACTCATAATATTTTCCTACTGCTGGAGACTTACTTTTTTTATTTTAGTTCCCACTTAAAAAAAAACGAAAAAGCATTGTATGGTGGCACTTGAGTCCTATCACATGGTATTAAACGCACCAGTTCCTGCCCTCATGATAAAGAATTGTGCACACATTAACACAAAGAACAAAGTTCATGAGGCAGATGTAACTCCTTGGAGTATTTACGTAATCATTTACTAGAACCCAACTGTTTGTCTTTCTCTGTCTCCTCATGATTCTGATTTTCACTGATAACATAGCTGGACAAGCTGGTGAAAACTATTTTTTTATTTATTGAAATCTGTAAATGCAGAATTACCTTTTAAGAAATTTTAAGAAAAATCACCATTTCTCCCTTATCTGTGTTAAGACAATCCTGTGGCAGATGAAACCTGATTTTTGCCTATAAGTCTCAGATACATTTGATTTTAGAAAGAAAAAGTTTGTATTTACCAGTAGCGTGGACAGCCTGAGGCAAACCCTTTGCATGGGGAGGACACAATCTCCACTCTCTAACAAGGTATTTTCCTGTACAGTCCCACCCCAGGCCCTTATTTAGTTTCATTTTCCCAAGCAATGCTTCCTGATGTAATAAATTGGTCTTGCTGGTCACAATGGTTGCAAGAAATATGCAATCTCTTTAATAATTGTCATTCAAGTTCTTTGATCAGCTTACTGAGCCAATCCTAGCTTTGTTCAGAAAATTGTCATTTTATCTGCACATGAAAATTTGGAAGGTCTACTTGATATTTCAGCTGAAACATAAAGAGAAGTGCTGTGTCAATATTTAATATGAAGAAAACCTCCTTTTGAATATGAAGAAGTACCCAATGGCTGCATTTGTGGTGTGAATCTTTTCTGGGGAAAAATTGTGGTTGATTTTTTTGTTATTAACTTGTACCTATGTGTTTCTCCTTGTTTTACCATTTTTTTCCAAACTACTAAAGCTTTTGATTCTTTTTACTAGCTTATTTCCTCTCATGGTCTTCTGAAATGGGATCCTCCTCTGCAACTTTAAGGAGCAATGTTTTCCTTCCAACTGAAAAAGAACATATTTGCCAGGTATTTTGATGCATAGTCCTTCTAATCTGTCTTTTGTTGCAGTGCTTCCCTGAAGTAATCAGACTTTTTTCTGCCTTAGATTAAGTTTTATTATTGGATCGGTCAAATGAATGCAACGTTGGTTGTGGGGCTTCGAGAACACTCTGAGGATACCATTAAAAATATCTGGCAAGATTCGGCAGAACGACAAAATCAGTGGATAGCAAATACGATCACAATCAATAGCACTGAGATGTATGAGGTTAGTATATTGCAGTCAGTAAATATTTTATAAACTGTGTTTTCTAGTAGGGCAAAACTCAACGAAGAAAAATATCTTGTATATGGAAATAATTATTGTAAGATAAAGGAGAGAGAAGCCATTAGGATGCTCATGAATGACCATAAAAAACATTGCTTTTCCCCATCTCAACACTGTTAAAAATAACACCAAATCTCATTTAAACTGGGCATGTACTTAAAATAAAACATCATTCTCATTGCATCAAAAATTTGTGTCTGACTTCTTTAGAGAAGATACACTTAGGAGCTTAACTTCGATTACTGTTTTCTCTTAGACTCTAGCTAACTGTACTGTTAAATCGGAAACTTAATTTGTAAATGTGTTCTAAGAGTTTCTGCAGATGCATTCCTGGTGACAAACTTTGAACGTTTGTCATTCATCTATTCATCACAGATTTACTATTCATTGTGGCTTTGAGCATTTAACAGAGATCACAAGCATATGATTTTATATTGCTCAGAATTGCTGAAAAATAATGCAAGTCTCACAGACTATTCCAATATTTTTATATATTCATTTACACAAAACATTAGCACAATAAATGTAACTCAAGGCAATAGTATAATGGATAATGTATGCTCCCTATTATGCAAAATACTGGAGGGGAGCAGGGGAGAACAGAAGCAGATTGAATATATTTTCTCCTATGAAGTTGGATACTGGGAGGATTTGGTTAGCATGTCAACCCAAAGGCATTCTTAGGGTAAGCACAACCTCATCTCGGTAGACATAACATCATTACCTGACTTGCATAGGTAACATTGTGCTTAAGGACACAAAATCATAATTTTCAAAACAATATTTGCCTGCTCAGACATTGACTGAGAATACATATTATGAAATAAATGTGTCTAATTTTATAACTTGCCTTTATCCAAGCAGACATACAGCAATCAGATTGTAGTGGCAAAATTTACTTCTATATTTACTTTACCATCTTTTACATGTTTAGAAAATTGACTGGATCTGTGGACAGTTAATATATACAGAATCTTCCGCCTCTAAATTTCTGGATCAAATCTTAATTAGATTATGTCCGAGGTTTCTGTAAAGGGAGCTGTTGGGCATGGTCCCGCTCTAAAGAGGCAGATATCAAACTTACTGCAGTAATCTTTACAATTGACTCAGGAGGGTAGCCAGACATCTTACCAAATACAACAACTGATGCTGGGCAAACCGCACTCCTTTCTTGCACGTTTCCCCACCTGTGACATCTTGCAGGATGTTGGTCATTCAAGTGAATACAACTCAGTTGAACTTCTGAACATGTTCTTTTGAAACTACAAGATCTTCAGACTTATAGGGATGTCTGTGGCCTTTTTTAAGACTAGTCACCTTGTGTAAAAATGTAGTAGGAAAAATATAATAAAATTTCCAGGCTACTGCATTTCACTGTATAAACCTATAATTGACTGTGATATGATGACATTAATATTTTGTACAACACAGTTATTCTTTCCAAGTAGACAGCAGTATGAAATTTAATCATAAGTCAGCGAGCATGTCATTTCAAATTTTTCAAACAAAAACTGGTATCAGGGTTGCCCCTGTTCCCTCATAATTATTACATTTCAAAGAGCTGTATTTTTGCATGGAATTTCTCTGATCAGCTGTTGCATAAACTCACAAGATGGCATTGTTTCTTAACAGTACTATATTAGAAAATGCAGTAGTTTCAGGCACCTGCTAACACTGCTCTGTTTGGAATACTTGTTTAAGAAAGTGGTTCCTGGCATTTCTTCTGTTTGCTGTACTGGAAAAAAAAATCAGTTCATATGTGTCACTGATTTCTCACTGGTGATGTGCCAAAACACATTCCCTGGCGGAATAATACAAGGATCACTTTATAAGCTATATTGCTTCTTGCATAAGTCAGGCATAGTTTAAAAAAGAAAAAAAAGAAAGAAAAAAAAAGAAAAGTTCCCAAAACAGGAGACCCGCCCCAAAACAAGAAGATCTTCTTGTTCAGGGCTTCAGGAGTCAGTTAACATTTCTTTCCCTGCATTAAGACAGAAACATAATGGTCATCTCCTTGTCTGAGTAGTGCAATCCTGTACTGTAGATACCATCCTCTAGTTGATAATAATTTATGGGATAAATTTTTTTTCTGGTTATGATCTTACACACTTAATCTGTTTGCAGAACTGGCACTGAACTATAAACTTAATGTTTGAAGGTTATTATCATACACTCGAATCTACTAAGAAGCCAGATCTGACTCTCTAATTTTGTGTCCTCAGGATTCTGGGAGACTGGGACTGTAACATGCTAAAACAGTGCTCTGGAATAATTTAGAGAATATTATTTATATGTTTGATTTCTAGGCGTCTCATTCACTGAGAAGGCTGGACTTTAGAAAATCTTTTCAGTAGTCCATGAAGAAAGAAGTGAATTCAGAGCAGGAGCATTCTCTGAATTGCACTATAGCATAGCCTGTCTTCATATCATACCCACACTTGTCTCTAATGTTAGGTAGTTTGAATTACTCCTTCTTCCCAAGGTTGAGTCAGTTTCTACATTTTCAAAGTAGCCTAGATCACAATTTGCCCCAGAGACAAAACGTGAAATACTTGTAACTTTAATTACATAGAAGATTCTGACAGAAGATTCTCGTAGCGTTACAGCAAAATAACTGTTGAATTTTGGTTTTCAAACTGGGTCCAATTGAAGTCCAATTTAATTAAAAATATGATGATCAAAAGGATGAAAGGCTTCTGCCTGATTTTGCTTTATACCTATCTGTTAAATTCTGGAAACAACAACAAAAAGTTCACATTTCCAGTCTGTGATGGAATAGCTTGATAATACACAAATTCTTTCTGTATGCTAACTATCATAATGCCTTCTTAGATTTTAATGCATTTTGTTGTGGTTTCCAAGAGACCCTTTCAGTTAAATGCAATTTCATTTTTGATTTAGACAGAAGATTAGACTAAATATCAAGGCTGACAAGTCACAGATGTGTGCAGAAAGTCCAGATGCTAGTCCTCCAGAATTGTTGTACATGATTTGTGTTCTCATGTTTCTAATGCTAACTGTGTAAAGTAGCTTTTGTGCTCTCTGTGCATTTCTACACGTATATACATAACAGATTTTGAGTGCCTTGGAATGTTTTTCCGCATTGTGACACTGATGAATATAATTTCCTATTGATTTACTGTTAAACTCTGCAGGTTGTTTTTTGGGGGCTGGTAGATACACAGAGACAAAATGAAACTATTGCCATTGATGATATTTCTTTTGGTGAAGGATGCTTTCCAGAATTTGGTAAGAAATTTTTTTGTTTGTTTGTTTTTGTAGACAAATAATTTTATTCTGTCTTTCCCCTTGATTTTTGAGAGATTCTGTCTTGAGAAAATGCAAAGGGAAATCTTTTACTACTGAAAGATTTCTTAACTCTGTAATTGTTTCCATGTGCTTTATTTTCATTCCTCTAAACCATCAGCTGTCATATTACATATAAATACAATTACAAAGAACACCAATTGATACTATAAGAAAACTGATATAGTACAAATGCAGTAGGAACTTCCTAAAGCTAGGAGAGCACAAAATTCTCAGTTGGCAGAAAATATATACTGTTCTTTACCAAAGAATCAATGTATTCAGCTGATTCTGGAATAAATTTGGAGATAACTTGACGAAAACTCCCAAGGCACTAGTGTGGTTTTGTAAGTGCCTGAAGGTCCTGGTCCTCAGCTGTAATGGACAAGTTCTGTTCTGTTCCACTACATCCAAACAGCTGCTGTGTCAAGTTAGTCAGCCAGATCTCCTGAACATGTCAAGTTTCTTTAGCAAAATATTTCACTTTTTTTTTCAACACACTAAATATAGTGTGTTGAAATGGGAAGTAATATTTCCCCATTCACGGGAAATAATATTTCCCATGAAAATATTCATGGGAAAAGCATAAAGACCTTCCTAGCATTAATTAGATTTCTTATTGCTCTTACGTACACAAGAAGATTGCACTGTGGCACATATGCCTCAGCATAAGGTGAGTATGATGTAGATATGAGTTATGGAATTCATTGACACAGACTATTCAAGATTGCACAAACAAACAACTTTGTAATCTATAGTCTAAAATAAGGTTTTTAGACATCCCACTGGGAAGTACTATTAAAAATAGATACGCACAATCATTATCATTTTAGAGTGCTGAGAGGCAGATTGCAGTAATAGCAAAATACAAAGCTTAGCCTAATAATTCAGGGGTGTATAAATAGCTATTTCAAAGTGATATGTTTTAGGGAAATCAAATTTCAGGTACTTAAATTTACTAATATAAACCTCTCCATGTTTCAGCTTTCTTACAATGGGGAATTATGGAAATAAAAGCTTATACAAATTCCGTGACTAATCTTCCTTTTCTGTTTTGTAGTGACTTTCTAGTGTACCACTAGAAAGTGCAAGGATACTAATTTAAAACTTTGGCATACTTGCCTGTGTGCTAAGGTTAGTTTAGAGTGTATCTTTTTTGAAAGATGAATTTGAAACTGACAGTGAAAGCATCAATGCAGAGATGTGATTTTCCCCCAGCTCCTCTTTGTTCCTCAGAGGATTCTTGCAGATAAAAAGAAAGTGGAAAAAATGCATTGCTAGATCTTATCGACTGATGTGCTTGCTTAACCAGTTCCTGCAGTTGGATATATATATCTCTATTCAAATATGTTGGCTTTTTCATAAACAAGTGCTTCTAAAGCAAATAAAAATGAAAGGAGTATCAAGTACAGAGCTGAAAAAATATCTCAAAGAGAGGAAGAAGTAAAAAAAAAAAAGTTGTCATTTATTCAGCAGAATGGATTAAGACCACATCTATGTGTTAAAATTAAATTGGAAATTTAATTCCATTAAAATGGAAGTTTTTGGTGTACAAAGCGGGATGTCTAGATTGTCCTATTGCAAATTTCTTAAGAACCTCAAATGTGCCCTAATACGAACAAGTTTTTATCATCGTTGTCCTGTGCTTATACATTAGGTGAAGTCAACTTCATTATTAGGTGACATCTGAGTTGCTCACAGCCAAAGAACAGGGTTAAAAGACCTTAATTTTCTCCCTAGAGAGGTATTTTACTGCTTAACATTTTTTTTCAGTGATTAAAAACAAAGGCCAGATTAATGACTACTTGATTTTTTTCTCTAATCTTTATAAAATGTCTGGATAAGAGGGTGTTAAATGAAAACAGCTCTAATTACATGATATTAAAATTTGCATTTTTTCATGAATGCTTCAATTTCTATTCTCATTATGAACGCAAGCATGAAATGACCTGTGCACTAGTAAGTTCTTCTTTCCCTTCTCCTCTTCCTCCCACGCCCCTAAATAACAAAACAAAACAAAAAGCAGCTTTTTAGCTAATTGTCCTGCTCTGCCAAACAGTATATTAATACATATTTAACAAAACTATAATTTGCCCTGCACAGGTCCCTCTTGATTCCCGAGAAATTATATATACAAAGTACTCTTTTGTGGAAATTTCAATTCTGATCTTGAACTGAGGCAAAGGCAAAATGCCCCTAGGCAGAAAAGTGGAATATGACAGGGGAGAATGAGGTATTGTTTTGTTCCCTGAGTTGCTTCTTATGGAGGAATGGTATATCTTGTCTGCAAAACTATTTTTTTCTGGAAAACTGGAGGAACTGTGGGCACACTATTTTTAATTTATAAATTTTGACAAACATCCGGCATGATAACTGCGGTTTGCCAGTTGAAGTAAAGCTTAACTTTATTAATTCTACTCCTGCAAGATGTAGTCCTTAATATCAAAGGTTCAGTGTTGGATGCTGATCTTTCAGGTGAGATGTTACAGGGATGGGAGTCACACTGTCCAGAATACTGGTCTGTCTGAGAGCCAGAAATTTTGAATATATTTACAGCTTTTTCCCAAAGATGAATTTAACAAAATCTATCCTTTCCTAGAAAAATTCTTATTTTTTTTTATTTTTCATTGGAATCAATTGCCAACAAGCTCTTTACAGTTTTTCTTTTATAATTTTTTTATTTATAAATTAAAGACACACTTTTTCTTAAAAAAGTTCATATAAATATGCAAAGTTGATAAAAGGAGAAAGGAGAGGTTTATAAAATGAGCTGGAAGTCAGGTTTCCCTGAGACAGCAGTCGTGTGACACACATAACTGCAATGAAGCAGAAAGTAATGTGTACATATACTGCCATAAAATTATTTTCTGCAATCAGTTAAGAATCTTCATTTATTTTCTGAAATACTCTGTCTGCTACTGAAAAAAAATATATATTAACCATAAGATTGTTTTCGCTCTTTAATAACATTAAGAAATGGAACCTTCGTAATCATAATGGAAATATTGTTTAAAAGTAACAATTTCCTTCCTATAGCACTTACCAATTATATGAAACCTTACAGCTACTTTGTGTCATGTCAAGCTTAAAGAAGTTCTTGAGAATATGTGGTGATATATTCGCATCTTTTTGGTTCTAAAGAGGAGAATTGTTGTAAATATTAGCAAGATGATGTTGACTGTAACCTTTCAGTCAGAACTGATTTTACCACAATTATCATATAGAAAGATTAACTGATATTTCTTTTGATGACATTTCATTTCTGACAACATGCTCCATGGAAGTGAATTCACAATAGTTATAATGACTGGCCAACACAAATACCAACAAGGTGCTCTGAAAAAAATCTGTCTTTAAGGAGTGATTTTCTAAAATGGTATCTGTAATGACAGCTGAATCTTGATACTTGAATATCAGATACATTTGCTTGTAGACTGCATGTTTTTGAAGTAGTCAGAGACAGAGGGATTGTCAAGTGGTCGAATGAGCATGTTTCTAACGGGAAATAGTTTCATAAATAATGGCATTTTAAGAAGTTTAACGATTACTCTGCTTGGTCTCTTAGCACAGCAGGTTTCCAGTTTTGAGCTTGGTGTGTGTGAATGGAATTCAGATGCAGCAGCTGTGCCTGCAACATGGGTGCACCTGCAAGAAGGACACAAACTTGCCTACCTCTCCTCTCTCGAAGATCAAAGCAACGATAGTGCAGGTAAGTGTAAGTAATGTATATTTATTGGTTATCTTTAAGATGTGTGGGTGATGTGGGTGACAGAGCACTGGAACAGGCTGCCCAGAGAGGTTGTGGAGTCTCCTTCTCTGGAGATCTTCAAGACCCGCCTGGATGCAGCCCTGTGCCACGTGCTCTAGGTGGCCCTGCGTGTGCAGGGGGGTTGGACTAGATGACCTCTAGAGGTCCCTTCCAACCTTAGGCATTCTATGATTCTATGATAAGTTATTTTTTGGAAAAGGAAGTGACCCAGTGTGGAAATGGAACAAAAACAAAAAGTAATTGTATGTATTTTGTACTTAAATTGCTTTTTATTGTGAATATTTAGTAAATGTGAACACATGTGCTTATGACACATGAAAGGTTTTGATACACAAGTTTCAATATAAGCTAGTCATTGGGTTACTCTTCAGCGAATCCTTTTTATAAGGTGATTCCTTGGTGATATGCTGTGATTCCTTGGTGAACTTAAATCCATCTAAGGTGACAGTGCTGGTGTGTTGGCTTTGTGTTTGATGTTTGGCAGCTCTACTTGTGCAGTACTGCTATGTTTGAGTGTATGCTGGGTAATTTCATTTTAAATCTTTAATTGGATACGCTGGAAAGAAATATTAACTATAAAAATTAGTTTATTATTCTTAAAAACAAAATAAAATAATGCAACTGTGATTTTCAGAATAAAATGCAGCACTTGTTTTTTAAAGCTACTATGTAGTGTTTGTCTACAGGTTTATGGGAAAGGTGTTTGAAAGCTTAATGGATATAAATGTGTAAGTGCTCTAACATGAAATGGAATGCCCGTATCGGCTAAGTGTTTGGTGTGTCCTCTGAGACTGCATTCAAAGAGGTTAAGTAGCACTAGTTGTAATGGTATAATTTGTGATGTAGCTTTGAAGAACTGATAGCACAATTATTACTGCTTGAACTCTGAGCCCAGAGAAGTGAAGTACATACCGCTGATGGCAGCTTAAGTGAACAAACCATTAGGCATTGTTTTGTTTTCAGAGATGTTTTTATTAGATTTTTAGCATGTATTTCAAAATGTGTGGTAACTGTAAGCCAAATTACAGTGGGATACTAAGCAAAAGTTATTAAGTGTAGACATGCTCTTAAAATGATTTTTTGCATGTTAATATTTCTTATATACCAGAGAGGGCATATAGGACAGATTTTTTTTCCTTCATCTTTAAAAAAAAGAGTCTCAACATCCTTTCATTTCTACCTGAATAGCTGATGAAGGAAGAATTCTCTTTTACTATTATCATTTACTTACTTTCAACCATTCTCTGGAACATGTCTCACTGCTGATATTTGAAGAGCAAGCAATGGTAATGGACTTCTATAGCATTATTATACCAATGTAAATGATGCTGAATTCTGCACCTAGCTTGTACAGTACCAGATTACAAGAAATCTCTACTGAAACAGAACATAAGATGCACGGGTAGTTGAGTAGGCGGGACACACAATACAAAAAACCTGCTTGGGGATACTCCCAGCGCTTCCGTATCATCAAGGAAAAACAGCATGCAAAAACAAAGAGAAAATATCAAAACAACATATGCAAATTAATTCATCATAAATGTCGGAAAAAAAAAGAAATCTAAAGTAAGATAGTTCAACTCTCCTCGATACAATCAGCTTTTTTACATGCAATTTTTTATGACATAAATGAAGATTTTGGATATTGACCAAAATCCTAAAGAGTGAGGAAATGGTATGCAAACTTCAAAAATACCATGCTTGAAGGCTCAAACTTGGGATGCAAATAGAATTGATTAAGCTTTCCTTCTGATTTTGATCAAAGAGTTCAATTGCAATAAATAGGAGACTAGTGAGAAACTAAATTGTGAAACAGAGGTCTAGATAATTGTATTTATAAAGAAAGGATTGCTTATATGCTTCAAATAATCCCCCTTTTGTAGTGTTCTTAAAAATAATAAAATACTTCCTGTCCTTGAATGACTTTTTTTTGTTCTTTTATTGCTTCTTTTCTGCAGTGTTGTCTTGTAGGCACTTTCTCTGTAAATTTTCTTCTTAATATCTCTAGTGTTAGAAGTCCTTACAGAGATTTTATATTCTTCCTTAATGCTGTTCAGATCAGACTTTTAAAATTTTTTTATGTAGTTTCATATTTCATTCTTCTTATATTGGATTTATCTAATTTACATAAATATTACTCCAGATATAGGAAACTAATGAAACCAATTTTCTCCATAAGAAAAATATTTCTTAGAAGATAAAAAAGCTCCTTGCCTTTTAAACCAAACATTTCACAGACACCTAATGATGAAAGTCACTCAATTCTAAACATAAAAGAATACCCAGCTCATTGGAATGAGTCTTCCTATTAAATTATACTTTTTCAGATTTCATCCATGATTGGTGAATTCATGAAAATCCATCTGTAAAGTGTAGAAACAGTGACAGATCATATTTGACCTCCTCTTCCTCCAAAATGTCTGAGTGGGAAGTTTGTGGGAGACTGGTTCAGGCTTGCTGGGCAAGAGCACTTGCAGAGAAGGAAAAGGGCTCATTTTGTGGCTCAGTTTTAATTTAAGGGTTAGTTGTCACTCTGAAACTAGTAACATAGTTTGAAAGTTGTGCATCTTATGAGCTAAAAGCACCAGAAGGGTAACCAGAGATTTGAATCAGAAAATGGCTGATTTTCTGATCAGATGACAGTTAAATACTTAGAGTAGCAGAATGCAGGCTGGACTGTCAGACCACTCCGGGTCTTGGAAGACGCAAGACCCTCTCAGAAGGAAATTTTGAGTTGTGCTGCATTGTAGTCTGGGCGGATCTTTCTGGAAGACTCAAAGATTTTACTTACGACAGAAATATTTTTCTCCAAAGCTGAAAGAAACAAGACTGTCCATCTAAAAGCCAGATTAAGCAGCCACGAGGGAAAAAGAAAAAGTCTTTATGAGACGATATGAAAGTCTATGTTCTTTGTTCTGGCAGCAATCCCAGCTTCTGCTAGTTGATTTCTGTAAATAGAAGTGAATGGATGAAGAAAGAATCTTGCCAGAAGCGTACACGACACTGCCACTCGATAGCCATCTACCACCTTCGCAGGAATGAAATTACCTTCCTGGCACTCTTGTTCTAATTCTGAAAGAACAGGGAAGTTTGGCACTTCAGAAAGCAAACTTTGACAATGCATAAGCAAGTTCCCACCAGAAATACAGAAATAGACTATACAGTGTCTTGAACTAAGGGAAATTTAGACCTTATCAAAGGGCTAGCTGCAAAATTTGTACCAAAGGAAAGAGAAACATTGTCTTACACCATTAATCTTTAAAAATCTCAAAAGATTTTGGCTAAAGATAACAAATTTGTTTTCCTAAAAGAAAGAGGAGGATAGTTGATTGCTTGTCTAGTTACACTGACATATTTCTATTTATTCAGGCTATAATCAGGAAAAAAAATGAAAGAAGGCCTGTATTTGTAAGAAAGGAGTATCTATAGTCTTCATTTCTAAAGATAGGCTTCCATTTATCTTCAGATTTTTTCCTAATACTTGTGCAAACTTTATTCTCCCAGGGAGCAAAAAAGCATCCCTGATGGACACTTGACCCTTCTGGATGTTTCATAGAGCATTCATTTGTCTATTGCTGTTCATTTGCTTTCTTATATAAAATGTATGCCAATTCCATCATTTCTAAAGATTCAGGAATTGAAAATGAAAGATTGAAAAGAATATTAGTACTGGGCTCTTAAAGGAAAATCTAATAACACAGCCAGTATTTGCATTTCGCACTGGATAAAGATTTAAGTTCTGGTATCACTTAAGCAAACATTAAATTTGCACAGTGCAAGTGATTTAATTTGAGACAGCTCTCAGTATATAAAAATAACCATGGAAGTATTTTGCAGGATTTTTGGAAGTTATTGGAAACAATATTTAAAAAGTTTCTCTTAAATATTTATATTTATCATTAGCAAATATATTGAAAAGTACTGGAATGTTTTCCAGTTAGAGAAACCAAGATCAGTAACAAGTATGAAATTTAGCAGATACATATGCACAGATTCAGGAAGAAACAGAAACTTGGAGTTGATTTTTATAAAAGCATCGGTTAGAGAATTCTAAATTTAGATAAAGAACAGGTACTGCAAGTCCTGGTGTTAATGTATACTTATCTCCTACAGAGTATAGGAGCCATAGAAACATAGAAGCTTTTTAATTTTTGTAAGTAGAATAGAATGCAGGGTTATTGCCTAATATTTCCTTTATATCTACATTAGCACCTATCACATGAAATTACAAACCTAATTTAAATGAAATTGCAAGCACACATTTCAGGTTTAAAGGTTACACGAGATGAACAGTAAAGCAGCAACAAAAGGAAAGGCAGGTGGTACCTTACAAAATCAAACTTTTTTATGTGAAATGACTATTTCTTCTTAATGAGTAAGTCTGCATCTGCAATAAGTTTGTATTTACAGATGTGAACACAGAAGACTTTTCTTCCAGCTTTTTTATTGTTTCAAGTAGATGCTTCAGGAGATAGCAAAATATTTTGTGATTAAGGAAGGGTGAAAGAAAAAGATATGATAAAAAGTATCTAAGCTTCTTATTTGTGATTCTTATTTGTGACAGATAAGATGCTGTTGAGGGGATGGAGTATTCTTTTAAATCTCTGTAGGAATGCTTTTATAAGAGGCAGAAGGTCAAGAATAAACCATGTAGGCTTCCTGCTTCTGATGGAAAGACAATATACTCCCAACACCTTGTTGCAGAAATTCTGACTGAGCACTAAGGAACTTCATTACATGTTAGAGATGCTGCTGTTTCCTGTAGCTGTAAGGCAGAACCCTTCCCCCTCCCAACTCTTCTTTATATTTATTTATTTAGTATTTATCTATTTATTTTAAAGAGTCTATGGAAGTGTTACTGTAAAAACATGTTTCTCAGAAAACATAATAGGAAAGAAGAAAGACCAGTTTCCAAATAAATGTAAGATTAGGTATTGAATGATTGAAAATGTAAGGTCGCTGAACTGAATGTGGGCTCTTCACTGAATGTGGGCTGTTCACAGCTTTTAATACAAGAAATAAGTAACAACTTCAAGATGCTATCAGATGATGTAATTCTTTGTTGTTGAGGTTGCTCTGTGTGAAAATAAAGATAGATATCTCTTTTCTTTTTAAATAGGAAATGCATAGAGAATGCCTAAGTCTTGTCCTGGGCATGACAATCAAATTCCCGCATTTGGGAGACAAGGGCAATGGTCTTACTACAAGAAAGCAGCAGTTGTAATTTTTAAGGACTGAGGCACAAAAGATGTATTTTCCTGTAAAAGTGTGTACTGTTCTTTTTCAGGCCATTCTGTGTGGGTGGATGCTAATGACAACATATTATACAAAAGTGCTTATCTTAATAGCTCCATGTGTCATTGCCTTGGCAAGAATTGCCATTTTCGATTTCATTACTCCATGGCAGAAGGCAGCACTCTCAAGGCAATGCTGTATACTGACCAGGTAAGGCAAAATATGTCTTCATCTCCAAACTGTGAAGCTACGGCAGCCCAGCTCTTCCCAGCTGGGCTACAAGGTGATATGTCTGGTAGTGCAGCCCCCATTCTGGGAGACACAGAATAGAAGAAAGAGATTGGGCTGATATGTCCGGAAGACGCTTGCTTGGGCATTTGACTTGCTTTGCCCACTGTTTTAGAACAATAATTTTAATGTTTTTCTACCTATTAGCAGATAAAATGAACACAAAAAACAATTACACAAGTGCTGATTCAACATTTGGAAGCTATTTCCATTACACTTATGATGTCACTTGTGCTGCAGAGACTTTCTGCTGTTAAACTATCTGCTTCGAAAGCCTTGCATAATAATTTAATATTGATGCTACTGTACAGTTACTTAATGAGAGCAAGAGTGGTACAGCTAGTCTCATTAATTTAATGACTCGTATTTTGAGGTTGGAATTAAATTCTTGTCACCTAAGCGTACAAAAGTTTAAAAAGACATATCCATTTCACACTTTATTGTCAAAACTGGGATACAAACAAGACTGAGATAGAAAACTATAAATAGATTTAAATATAGGAACAGGTAATGGGAATACCTTATTTCTCTCCCATGATATCTTCAAGGAGTCATCAAAAAGGCTGCTGCTCATTTTTAACTTATGAAAAGGGAATAACTCTATTCTTCCGTTCCACGTTACTATGTCAGGGTCAGATGCAGGGAGTTCTGTGCTTACTGGTACATTCTCCAGCAACTCTGAGACACAGTAACATGGATTTCAATGGCTTGCCTAAATAGGATCAATGAATCCCACTTAATGGTCATGTTTCACTGAAAACAGAACAAAAGATGCAAGTCCCCAGAGTGAGAAGACTAGCATTTGAATTACTACAATACTAGGGGGATAAATTGAATTAATCGATAAATAACTCTATAGATATGTATTAGAAGTACTTTTTTTTGACAGTATCAGTTCAGTCTGCACTATTTCCACAGGTTCTCTTATCCTTTTGTTTTGGTTAATGAATTTCTCCTTCAGCTGAAAGAGTACTTATTGCATGTAAGCTTTTCAGAGTGTCCATCATACTGCAAAATATGGCAGAAAACACTTTAGAAACATAAATCTCTGCTGGAAGCTTCAAAACTAAAAGCTCCCAGATGGCTGTTTTAGAGTTTCTTCAGCCAACCTAAATGAACATAACTTATGTGAACAAAATGTTTATTTGTGAAAGCAAATGACTCTTGAAAACTGGCCACATACTGAGCAACAGAAGCAGGAGAAAATGGTAATGTCTCTGACTTTGGAGGACAGGGGACTGCCATACTGGAGGCTGTCAGTCAAAATAACCTGTCAACTGCATCATCTGTTACTGTGCATTCTCCCTCCTTCCCTCTCTCTTGTGCTTTTTAAAATGAATAATAGAATCTCTCAACTCTGAGTAGTTTGTGCTATGGCCTAATACTGAAAAGCCTGCCACAGAAACTGGGTTGAATTAACCGTCTTGCTCAGCACAGTTCTGCGAGGACAAGCACTAGAGATTTTACAACCATGTCCTTAGCCTGGCTCACCCTTTTAGCACAGAAGCCAAAGATGAGTGAATATATTTTCTAACCTACACATTATGATATCAGTTGGAGGATGATGCAGGGAATTTAAATTATACTTGTGCATGGAGCAGGGTAGGGAAAAAAAAGCATGATTTTTGTCAATGGAATTCTGTTGTTGATCTGCATTTAACTGCATGACAGTCCGTGGTAGTCTACATATAATCTTTATGTGCTACTGCTAGTCTAGCCAAGCTGCTCTTCACTTCATACTCTTAAAATGATTTTTTCTTTCCTATGATACTGTATAATTCTTGAACTTTGTTATTGGTTTCAACCTGTTTTATATACATCAAAAGAATTTTTAATTCAAAGTGATTGTGATTCCTCCCAACTTAGTGTTATTCACTTTTTTTTTTTTAAATTTATTTTCCATTTCACCTTCCAAATAGTTAATGAGCACAATGAATTACATCAAATCCTGGAAAGGACATATCTGCATTGTTTTATTTGTCTTTTTTTTTTTTAGTTTCATAGAAAAAATATTGACAGTTACTCCTCAAATATTTGTATCCCTATGTCTGTAGCCATTTATATGCTCCCTTTTACAACAGTTTAATCTGTAACAAATTTCCACGATTTGCTCAAAGCATGTTCTATGAGTTTACTTCAAGTTACTATTTTTTCAAAGCTGTTTACTATGTCAGAAATAGACAGAGTACCTCGGCTTGCTCCTGATCAGAAGCAATTAAAATTGTTTTCTCATTTTCTAATTCTCTAGCTGCTTACAAGATTATTGTCAACAATTTGTTGCAGTGTCTTATGAGCTACCAGCTTTGAGATGATTGGGCTATAATTGCATAGTCTATATTTTTCCCTTAACCATAATGTATTTTCCTATTTGTTCTTTCAGTTTTTGTCTACCCCATGTTCTTCCCAGGTTCTCAAAGTTAATTATTAATGATAAGATATTCTTTCAATTATCTATGCTTAACTTAGAATTTCCTGATTCTTTTCCAGTTTCAGTACTTCTGGCCTATGAATTTGTTAAATTGTTTTTCTGCTCTGGTCTGTGTTTGAATTCACTTTGGCATGAACTATCTTGAACAACTGAGTAATATTAAACTTTTCTGTGAAAACTGAAACCAAATGGAGGTTTTGTTGACCTCCATCTATCATCTTTATTTCCTCATTCCTCCCATTGGCTTATACTACTTCCTTCTGTCTTCTTATCTTGTATGACTTGCAAAAAACTAAAATACAGAATAAAAGATAACTTCAGAATGTGTTTATATGTGCAAGCATATTTGTACCTACTAAAAATACACTAAAATTTCTATGTGGCAACACTTTCCAAACTACGAAAGTATACTCCATGACAGAAAAAGTGAAATGGTGATCCATTAATCATCCGAAATAAGCATTTGTTCCAGATCACATGCTGAAAAGAAAGAAGCAGAGACAAAATATGAGTGCAGTTGCACACAAGTATGTCAGATAATAAATTTTGTCTTTTATAAATGAAGCTGGAAAAAAAAAGTTGTGCTTCTCTCTTCCACCTTTCAGATTTGAGAAGCATTATTTAATGAACATTGCAAGAAGAAATAATGTATATCTTCTTAATTTTTGCCCAATTTAGCAATTCTGCTTTCACTGTAAGGAAGAGCCTAGAAAGTGTGGATACTGGCAAGTGTAAAGAAAACTTGGTTTATCCCTGCAAGCTGGTATTATTTAAATAAGTTGAGAGGAAATATTGCCAGGGGGATGAGTATCTAATGAAGTTATCTGCAGAATTATACAGTCAGAGTTATACAGTATCCAAATACCTTCTATTAAAGAAACAGGAAATTTAAACTATCGCTACAAGATATGCAAGTGTGTCTGGAAGATATGTGTATGTAACTGTGGGGAGAATGCCTGTGTGGCCAGTCATGTTAACCGAAGTATACCTAAAAGCATTATTTCAGAACTAACCACAGGCTTTTTACTCTGATTCCTAGTATATAATCCTCTTCTGTGTTTTATGCTGGGAATTTTTGGCTAATATCAGTAATAGATTTGCTTTGGAAGCTGGACTATTCAGCGAAATGAAGTGACTTTTATGCAAAATGAAGTATATATGACGAGCTTCCTGAAAGACTTATGTCGACTATCTATCCCAAGAGCAAGTGAAGAAGTTCATCGTATTGTGGATGAGAAAGCTCACAGCTGACTTATTTCTGCAATCATGTATGCCATGTGGTTTATCCAGTTCTGATCATTTACGTCACTCAGTGCTTAGAATTCGGGCATTGGCTTGGCCCTGTCTTGTGGTTTTGCAAAACTGATTTTTGAACACTTGTTCAATAGAGACTTTTAGCTTTGAAAATAAATCATAATACTTGCAGCCTGATTGCTCCTAGAAGAGGAGCGCTAGTCCTGTTAGTCACTGAGCATATCTGTATTGCTCTATTCATTCAGATCTCTTAGGCCACAATACAGTGGATGGCATCTTCTTCCTCTTTTTTTTCTTTTTTTTTTTTGGTACTGCAAGACAGGAGATAAAAATAACTGTCCTCATCTCCTGTATTGATAACATTTCGTATACTTATCCTATTTATCTTGTACAAGGTAAACATCTCAATCCTTTCAATTTCTCTGTACAAGAAACTGTTTCTATTATTCTGCTTCATATCTTTTTCTAAACCGCCTCTAATTCTGTAATATCCTGTGTGAAAAGCTTTGACCAATACTTTGCATTGTGTCATAAAAGAGGTTTCACTATTAATTCCTTTAATGATGAGTCTCTTAGTAGATGTTTCTTACATTAAAATTGCTTTTTTTCCCTTCTTTTTCCTGCATTATTGGTTTTACAGAATGCTGGAGTTGATGCCTGAAAAAATTTTCTTTAGGGTTCACATTGCTGCATTTCATTTCTTTAAACCTCAGCACTGTCCACTTACTATTGTGACCAGAAGCAGAACAAGCATGAGCTTCTTTTCATTAGGTTGTTGAATCAAAAGGCCTAGCGTGCCTGCATAACTCTTGCTGTTATTCTCAGGAGCTGGAGTAAAAATAATAGAGATTAAAGTAGTTCAGAATAAGGGCTTGCTGGGTAATACTCTCTCTGCTTGTTTTATAGATTAACAAAACAATTTTCAGCACAGTTTATTGGGTAGTTTTGACAGACCAAAAATTCAATTTCAAGTAAGAAAACTAAATCTACTGATAACACAACTTAATATACTTCATTAGCTATAAAAAAGAAATAATATTGAGAGAGACAGGGCTGTTTTCATTAATGTCTTTGGAATTTTTGCCCTCAGTTTCAATGAAGCTTCATAATTTTTGGAAATGCGTTGCTATATCTGGTAGGAAAAGACTTAATTTACACAGTAATATACAGAACCTTTAGTTCTACCAAGATGCCTCCTGCTAATTATGTGATTAACCTGGTTAATCACAGTAGATATATCTTGTTTTCTCCTCTTTCCTGTGGAGTCCAGTGCAAAGTTTTAAAATGAATAAGTTAAGTTTATTTCTCTTACAGAGAGACTACATATATGGTAGTGGTTTGGCTAGGAATAAGACCAAGGGTAAAAAGTGGTGTATTGACTGGGAGACCAAAATTAGCCTCATAATCATATTCTACCTTCTACAGAAAGAACATATCCTGTGGGAAACCAACATAATGACTAACAAGGAATGGGTCAAAGTGGACATACAGATACCAGAAGGACTAGAAAAATTAAAGGTATGATTGAAAAAAGATTGTTTTATTTGAACACTATTGACCTTATTGTTTATAAAGGTTCTAGGAAACTTAGAAACTATTAAAAATGATACGTGTTCTGAAAGGCTTGCTGGTTTTAACTACTTCAGTGGGAGCAAAGACATGGTTAGAATGCAACAAAAATAGACAACCTCCTCACACCCTGAAGTTACTAGCTCTCGCAACAAAGAGAAGAATGTCTGTGTGTTTCCCAACACTTTGATTACAGTCATCTGAGTCCGTCTCGTCACATTGTAACATAAAGTCCATTAAGCGGCATGGTGTGCATGACGTATTTGTGATTTCAGTGAAATGACATAAAAAAGTAAGTACGGGAGAGAATCTTTCCCTTGAATTTTCAGATGGAGAAAAGAATGCAAATTTGCAACTATTTATTCCTTTTTATTTTAAGCACATTTAATAAATTCTATAAATGTACATTTAAGTGCATTTATATGTTTTTTTCATAATTCCATAAATAAGCTAGATATTTGACTGTCTCAACAGCTGAAAAGGTAGCCTATGTGAAAATACAAAAATTAAGCTCATTACAGATATTAACAATTCTGACACATTAAAATGCTATTTCATCATGGCAGTAGATTACAAGCACTCATTACATCCCATCTCTTGTGATTTCACATAAAAAAGGCTAAATAAAGAACCATATATGTGTAATATTATCTATTAAAGTAAAAATAAGCAAAAAGGAACTATAGATCCATTATAAAGTGCCGAAATTGAGCTTTCTTGTACAAAGGCAATATGGATCGCTTTGGCTTGGGGAAGGAAGGATGATGACTTGAATTACACAACTATATCATATTTTCACCATAACATTCTGCCATTTGAGCTAGTGGAGAACTTATAGCATTTGTCAGTTTGAAGAAATTGCCACTGGTGGAAGATAGTGACATTTATCATTCTTATTAGAAAGCAAACACTTCTCAGGATTTCATTCCAACCTAATTTCCAGGTTTTGGAGTGTGTTAGTGCCTTCTGCTTTTGCCCCAAGCCATGTCTGTTCTAGTTTCCTTCCATTTTATCTGAAACTCTTGTCCAGCTTCCCCTTCCTTTAGCTATGTCTTCTGCACAATTTCTTTCTCATTTTCTCATCTTCTGCTCTGACTTGTCAAGAACGCATAGCACAGCTCTTCTTTTGATCTGTGCCTCTAAATCTTGTTCTTGTCTTTCAGTCCTCACTAGTCCTCAACTTCATCTTCCTCATGAATCTAAGCCTGCTTCATCCTCTTTGCTACTTTAACTCAGGCAAAACAAACCTGGAGTGCACAAATGGGATAATCTCCTTGCCTTCAAACACAGACATGCTGGGATCCACAGTGGCTGGGAGCAAGATGTGTTTCTTCAAAATCCTACTGCTTTATAACTACTGTGGAAAATCCAGTCAGCATAAGGGAAATATGTGGGAATGGGAAATGCACCTTGAACCTCTATGCCTGTATCTCTAGCAGTAAAAGAAACGGGGTCAGAGCACAGGCGCAAGGAGTGTCATAACCCATATAATTAAAGCACTAGCTTGGTCTCTAGTGAGATTTTGACTCCAGGAAACTGGCTGCCTCCCAGACAGTGCCTGCAACAGAACAAGGGTTAACAGCAGGCGGGGACCATTCCCAGCTGGTGGATAGAATGCAGCCACTTTAGCTTATGTAGTTAAAGAAATGATTTAGTTAAGCTGTGCTGTGCCAGCTGGGAAAGTCGCCAGTCCATTTTATTTACCTGTATTAGTGTAATCTACATTTTTTCTTTCAGGACCTGCAAGATGAGATGTTGAAAGGACTTTGAAGTCCTTTCAAAAGGGCTTCAAGATTCAAGAAAATCTTCCCAAGTTCTTTTGATACTAAATTTTAAGAACCTCCTCCAAAGCATTGAGCCATTATAGCTTTTAGACAAATGAGTTCCGGTGTGTTTCTTTACTATAGGCTTTTTTTTACTTCACTCTCAGAACTTATTGAAATATTTTTGCAGATTTTTTTTTTATACCTGAGGTAGGCCTAAAAAATTTCAACTTCCAGTTTCAAATTTGGCATTATTATAAGAACTTTGTCATTGAATCTCCCCAGTGCATTCCCAGTGGAACGAAAAATCAGTTTCTTTCTGTTGTTTGTTAACGCAAGTATTTTAACTCTAATAACCCACAGCTTACGTTTGAAGGAGCAGTTAAGAGAAGAGCAGGTTTTATCTGTATGAATAACATCCAGCTCAAGGATACTGCGCCACCAGCATTACCAGGTTTCTGCTCCTCGGAGGACTTCAGCTGCTCCAATGGCCAAGCTATTGACCGAGGATCAGCGTGTGACGCCCACCCGGACTGTCCTGATGGGAGCGATGAGGCTCCAGCAGCCTGCTGTAAGTAAATCACGTTGCTTTAGGAAGATGTGGAGCTTAAGATTACGTTGAAAAACCTAACCAGACATATTCAAGAAATGGCTCACAAAATTTGCAATTATTATTTAGACAGCTTTGTTCCTGAACTTTAATGATATACAGATGCATATCAATGTTCCATACACATTCCACCATCGTGTATTTTTCTTCTTTCCATTTCTCTCCATTTCTAGCTTTCTGGCCTTAGCAATATGCTTTGGATCCAGATGCTGATTTTTCAAGTGTCTGCAGAAGCACAAAATTATGAATATTTTTGTGTAAGTATATTCCTTGCAAATGATGTTTATAACCCATACTCCTCTAATTTTGAGAGAGATTGAAATCTGCCTTGGGAATTGTTGTTTGAATGTTTCTTTAATTTAGACAGTCTATGAGCTAATGCAAGAAAATGCATTACAATATATTTCCCTTATAAATTAGTTTTAAAGTAATATGTACGTAGAGACAAATATAGTTCAGGAGCTGTATCTAGCCATGTTATTTTTATTAGAAGGTTCAGAAGCCCTGTCTTCAACAATACAATAAATATAAAAAAAGATTACTGCGAGATGTCTGTTCTGAATTTTTTAGCTCTCTATGTGAAAGAAATTTTAGAGCTGCTGTGCTTCTAAAATGAATATGATATGGCATGCATTTGTATGTGTATTTACCAGTGGCAGCAGCACTCTGAGCCTGAAATGTACTTTGCAGATAAAAACTGTGCACACACTTCAGATGCCATTAATGATATGTATTGTTGCTGGGAGGGCAAATCAAAATATTCTATGCACTAAAAGTAGTAGGATTTAGGAAAATGATAATTAAAAAAAAAAAAGAGAAAAATTTAGAAACTCATTTTGATTATATGTTTTTTTTTCCTTGTAGTCTGAACCTTTAATCTTTTCAGTCACTTACAGTTATGCAGGAGCCTTCTCTGAAGCAGATAATATAAGCAGATATGAGCAGATAATATTGAACCAGCATTTTAATAGAAAGGTTTATATTGCTTTACCTCTGAGAGGAATCGCAGCCAGCATCTAGAACATATATACCAGCATACTAACATCTATAAGATTTTCCTGTTTGAGAAGTATTTCTCATTTTCACAGTACTTGATTGTGTTCCGCTAACTGTGTGTTTGCTGGAAGAAGTATGTAGAATTCTCTCGTTTGCTTTAGGAAGAGGAATGAAGAGAAAGTGAATAGTACTTTACACACCAAATTTTATTTTTCAGTGTAAAAAATGGTGGTGAATGTTGACCAGGATTCTAGAAGTATAATTTTGATATTTAAAAAGAGATGAAAAATAATTGTCTTTGTTGAGGAGTAGCTGTTACTGTGCAAAGTGAAAATAAAAGTAATCCTAGACACTTATAGATAATTTTTTTGTTATTATATTGCAAACAACCTATTACACTTACTCATTTTTATTTTACTTCTGTGCCTCCAACACTGGACATTATCATTCTGCAAACGAAAGAGAAGTAGTTTCGATATGCCCTCAGAATAGTAGTGTTAAAGCAAAAACTTGGAACTCACTCTTGAGGCAATAGTGGTTCCTTCATGCTCATGTGGAAGAGTCAGAAAAACTAGAAAGGCGGAAGAGAGGCCACCAGGGAAGAGTTAGAATAACCTGGCAGTCCCAGAGCTGTGTTTCATGGCACCACTTGAATTGAGGTGTTGTGGCAGAGACTAATGGGAGTCCCAGTGTGCGCAGAATTCTCTCTGGTTTCACTGCATCACAGCAGTTACGATGCTACTCCGGTAACTGCTGGCCGAGAAGAAAAAGGGAAAAATAAATACATAGTGGTTGTTTTAAAAGTTGGTACATTTTAATGGCTGATATTATCTTGGATATCTCATAGAATCCTTTCTTGAAAAGATAACCATAGGGGTAAAGTTTGGCTCTTCAGCAGTTTGGTCCGCTTAGAAAATTCATCTTTCTGTCAGTTTCTGCAAACAGAATGAGAGGGACATAAAGTATAAAGTGTTCTTTACTTGTGTCATTTGTTCAACCTTTTCTCCCACTACAAACATTTTCTAATTCCTACATATATTTTCTAATTTCTTAGAATTGTCCTCCATGATATTTTCAGCACACTGCATTTTTTTCACAATAATTTCAAGCAAAAAGCCTTTCTGGTTCAGTAGTGCATATTTTGGCCTATATTTTTGAATGTATTTTGGCATCTATCTTTAGATAGATGTTGTAGTTTCCTTAGATGAAGTACCCTCATGATATAGAACTGGCAGATCTCCATACTGCACAGAAAAACAGGCAGGCAGGTGATGTAAAGGATCTTCCTGTTCTTTGAGGAGTTTCTTTGCATCATTAAAACAGGAAGGAAAAACAATGTTTTTCTTCATGTTAGCTTGACGTGAATGATCCTATAAAAATGCAATTCATTGTAAGAACAAATAGGCGTGTTTTAGAATGCTCCTCTAACTTTCTGTTCAGTTTCTGCACATTTATGTGTGCATATATATAAGCATAGAAGAATTTAAAGTCTTTGAAAAATAGGGAAGCTTGCTTGGAAACATGCACATGCATAACTGCTTACTTGAAATCAATGGATTTAAAGATTGAGTAAATTGATATTTTTAATGTTAAATTCTACATTTTCATTACATCTTATTTGACATCACTTGTCTAAGGCCACTTCTAAATTTCTTACTTCACAATGAAGGCTAATAAATAATTAAATCCTAGTTAATTTATTCAAAATGGAGAAAATGAAATACTCTTCTTAGATCATATGAAAGATAAAGAAATCCTTTCATGTTGATGTTTCTTTTTTTTCCTCATCTAACATAAAGGAACTTCTTCACTAAATGGCATGTCATATGATGAAAACATCAAGTTTTATGCTTATTATTATTTATTATTTATAGTAACATGCATAATACATATAATAAGCATTTCAAATGAATCACTGACTAGGATTTCTAGCTACTTTACAAGAATTCTAGGAAGCACTTACTGTTTTCAAGTGATACGATGTTGGTAGTATTCTTTCTGCTCATAAGCACTGCATGGAAATGCAAAATGATTTTGGTTTTTGACATCCCACAGATGTTTCTGGAAGAGCGTCATCTTCCTCTTAAGTGTAATAAAAAACTTCCTTAAAACACCTGTCTTCAGTCTATGTCTTCTGTTTTCCTTCTGCATTTCTAATGATAAATCAGATATTTCTAGTCTGTCTAAGGTTTATGTCCTTTTGAATAGAAAATATGTTGACTCAAGGAATTTTGGATGATTAAAATAATCCTTTTTTATGACTGTATAGTGCTTTCTTCTTGAAAACGATTATAACATATGAACATGTATGCAGATTGCTTTATTACCATTCAAGGTAAAGGAGCATTTTTCTTAGTTGAAGAAGTCATTTGTTTTAGTACATGTTTATGTACTTTGACACATTAATTTTTTGGGTTTGCCAATATTTGTCCATCGATCTTGTATGTATACACAGAGAAAACAATGCTACATCCATGTTTTTATGAACTTCTTCATTGCTATTCAACCCACATAGTAGCATCTATATGAGTGCTCCCCTCATATTTTGTAGAAGATTGAGATATTTTTTGTTCACAACTGGCATGGCAATAGTAATGTAGATTTATTTATAGAGTAAGAACAGGTTGGCAAGACATCAACCTCTTTTAGGGTTCCTAACATGTCTACTAAAATACTTGCACCTTAAAAGGTTTTAAACCTTAAAAAGAATTTTTATTATTATTATTATTTAGATGAAATGAAACATTTGTTTTGTTTTATTTTGTTTTTCTGAAGAATCTAAGGGCTCAAGCAAGATTCTTCTCTACAGACCCAGTGGTGGCATGAGAGTGTCTTAAAATCATTAGTGCCTTAACCCTAAGAAATGCGCATACTTCTAGAGGGAAATAAGGACAATTCACCTGAGGTATTGTGGTGGTTTGAAATAGTTCTCTAGTGACCTATGACATAAAGAAATGCAGGCTAGGTTACCCAGGCTCCTTTGTGAACTTTCTGCATGATTACATTAATAAATTCTAGGTAAATAATTAGTAACGACAAAAAAAATTCCACATACTGTTAGGGAGCAGTGACAGTGAGTACAAAGGTATACGCATAACAACATTAACAACAACGTAACCATGTGGTAGCCTTTTGCTGACCACTGCTGGTTTCTACCGGGATACTGCCATCACAAGGGCAGCATCCAAATAACTCGGTGCCAGGACTCAATGATTCACTAATCTGATGGAAAGAAGAGGTGTGTATCTTCGGTTCTGTTCACTTGATCAAGCTGTCAGAGTAGGATTAAAAAGCATCACGCAGTTAAAGCTAGGAAAGTTGAAGTAATGTAAATTAGTTGGTAACTCAAATGAGCTGACAGTACTGCTGTTTTTCCCCGTAAGGATCAGGGGGAACTGTATAGGCAGGACGAACTGGACGTAGAATTCTTTGTGCTTTGTTTTGCTTGCTGTTTATTTAAGAAAATATGGTAAATTGGTTCAAACCGATTTATGTTTTTTACTGCATGCTTATTTCTTGAAATTGAAGTGGATGAGTTTTCTTCAGATTACATCCCACTGTCATTATTTGCAGAACCGTAATAATAATTTAATCCTTAACTAGTTGAGAAATGTTAAAATGCCCACAAGGAAAAATAGATTACATTTCTGTTTTGGCTTGTCATTAAAAAGAAAGCAAGTGGTTGTCTTTATTTTCCTTTCTGTTTTGCTGAACTACAAATAGATGCGTGCCAAAAATGAGGCATCACTAATTTTGTTTTCAGAATGTGGAATATCTTTCTGCAGTTTGAATCCAGGGAAATCTTCACAGGAAGAAAACAACATAAACCATGATGGTGAGAGAGACAATAAGAAGGCACATAATGTACCCGGAATATGCTTTCCCATCTATGTAACTTACATAACTGAAGTACAGCTCCTCAGAAAATATAAATTGGGTTGTCACTTATTTTCCAACTATCAATGGTGATGTATTCCCTATATATGAAGGTTCAAATAAAAATATTGAAAAGGGATATTTATAATGAAAATTATGCACTGCTTTGACAGGAAATGTTTAAGCAGTGGAAAAAATATGCTGAGAAATTGTCTCACTTGAATCTGGGCATCAAATTAAGTGTAGATTTTTTTTTTGAACTTTGGTTAAATATTTGCAAGCACTCTTCATCTTTTAGAATCAAGTATAAAATTAAAGTCAAGATGTTAATTCAGGCAATTGGGTTTCACTTGCATTTACAGCCTAGCTGTTTCCTAACATATTAATACTTTATTAAATTTTTGTTTATTATCATGAATATTTCATTTCCATATTAATTTCCATAAACTGCTTATGGTAGAATTTAGATTTATTTCCATAAACTACTTATGTTAGGAATTAGTAAGAATCTTTTGCTTAGTTTCTCTGCCTGGTTATTGGATATTTCTGTACAGTTTGTCTTTTTAAAAACGCAGGTTCAGTGAAAAAAAATTATCATCTAAAATTTGTTACTGGCATTATTGCACATACCTAACTAGAGCTGGAATTTGTTTTCTTCAGAAAAGAACACCATGAGTGTTCTTTGTGCCTTTAAAGTTGTATTCAGACTTGATTAGGGATAGAAAAAGTGATTGGGTCTAATATGATTTTGAATTGTAGTTTTTTGTGTGAGCATATCTCTCTCCAGTGATATGTCTTCCAACAATTAGACCATATTTATAGCTTTTTTTTTTTTCTAAAACTGAAGTGATAGAGAAGTCTGGCTCAGTATCACCCCTGGAAGAAGAAAAGGTCTTCTGGATGCAGACTGTGGATTCAATGACATAACAAGGAAGTGTGCCATGTTGAGGAATAAAACAAAAGGAATACATGTTCACTTTTTTTGTTTGTTTGTTTTAAATATCTTAACAAATGGCAAGTCTCAAAATTTGGGTACCTCTTCAGTGAAAGGGGGAAGAATAAAGATTTTCTTAAAATATTTTTGTAGTTTTGAAAACCAATGTTACCTTTACAAAAGAAGGGCACCATAGTTTTACTGATGTTTTTGACTTCAACTTAAAGTGAATTTTCATCAAGATTTTCAAAGAATTAAGACTTGCACAAAATCCAGCTACAGGTAAATTTAATGCTCTTTGTGCAAAGCATGAAGTGCCTAGAATTTGCTCATTAAACTTTTCATTTTTGTTCTTTACAATGTGTAATACCATTTTACAGTATAACTTCAATAAAATCTTTATGTGGCTTTTTCCTCTAGCTTTTAATCTGAAACAGTGGATCCAAGGAACTTTATACATGCATAAATAAGCAAACACACACACAGACATATGTAAAGTCTGAGAAAGTAAACTGTAAAATAAATTTGCAGATGAATAATTAAATTTAGATGATCAACTCAACTGAAAACATGGGAACTCATAAGAAATTGCCAGTTTTGTCTACAATTTATAATAATGACTATGCATTCCATCAGCTTAATGTTTTTTTTTTTTCTATTCTGCTCTTATCCTTTCTAATCTGCCTCTTCTGGTGTTGTGGGACCATTTTTGATTGCTTGCCTTCTGACAATCAGGGAATATCTTTTATTGGAGTGAAAATAACGTGCAAGGAGAAAATCAAGCATACTTGACAACGATGAGATATATCGATCTTTTTGAAAGAAACAAAGCTCCTAAAATAACAATTTCTTCAGTTTTCATCTTTAAACTTTCTGACAAGGTAGCCATAATGTGTATTATTAAAGACCAGATATCTAAAGAATATTTTTGGGTAGCAAAGGGTACAGATAGTTCAGATTGTGAATGGGGTCCATTCATGGTACTTGTCTTTCAGGGTTCGTCCTTCTTTTTAATCCAGAGCAGTTTTCCTGCTATGCTTTTTGGTGATTTCAGTAATAGAAATTTTGATGGTCTCAACTATAGTAGGATATTTTCATTATAATTTTGGACTTCAACAGCATGAAACAAGCACTCCACGCTTGAAGTTCACTTGAGAAGCCACCCACAACCTATGTATAGTCTCAAAAGCTAACTAGTCTTCAGAATAAGAAATTCTATATAGCAAGTTGGAAGCACATTTTCAGTTGTCACCATCTCCACAGAGCCTTCTGCAAGATTTTTTGCTGTTTGCCATGGTTGTTGGAGTCACTGTCTCAGTGTGGTGTGGGTAGCTTTCCTTCCTTATGTGCTTCGAATTCCGTGATATGAACACAATGATGTCCATGCCTCTATACAGTCATAAAGGGTTCATATCTGTGCTTGGTATCATTCGAATGATCTAGTAGCTGACAAAGTAGGGATGATGTTACCACAGTATTCTTATGGAAAAGAACCTGGAGTCATCTCCTGGCAAAATAATCATCCTGAAAAATTGCACTATTAGCTGTCAGTGTGAAAGATGATTATGTCACCATACTTCCCCTTTCTGTTGATTATCAAAGACAGTTGACGGGCTTTGATCTTTAGCAGATTCTTGCTGCTTTGCCTACTTTATTAGTATATAATTTTAAATATAGTTTAATTGGTCAGCTTTTCACTAACCTGGCACTGAGACAGGTAAAAAGGACGGCAGATCAAAGATAACACACTAAGATACATTATTGATCTATAAATGAATTAATTGTTAGGTGCCATCTTGATTTTTTTCATACTTAAACAGTTATTTTGACTTTGACCTGTGGCTTCCCTTCTGCTAACAGGCCTTTGATGGGTTGGTGTGTAACAGAATAAGTTTCTTATATCTGCATGATCACTTAGTGATATCTTTTTGGATATTACTATGCATTCTCTTCAGTCAATGTCTTGTGCAGGGTTTGAGGAAGACAACTATACTAGGAACTAATATACTGCACTAAATAGGAAAAAATGTACTCCATTGATTTTTAATGTTGTATAGTGAATCTAGTTAAGAGATACTGATATTATAATTTATTTCATACCTTGAGATTTAATGGATTGAATATCCTCTTCTTAACAGGAAGGAATATTACTAGAGAATATAACTACTATGGTGCTTTGGCAAAGTTGTGTTTCATTTTGTATATGTAAAATCTGAAAATTGATTACACTGAATACATATAAGCATGTTTGAGGCTGCTATAATGGGATAAATATGCAGTTAAGTCTGGAGACCTCTATGTACAGCTCCAAAGTATTTTTTACAGTTGTAGCAAGTCACCCAAAGAATTATGTGCAGAACTTGGTGATGCTTTTCTGGACTAAGAAATAAAACTCATACAGCCTATTTTATTATCAAAATACTTCAATAACCCTAACCCTAACCCTTAATTTAGGTCAAGAAATGAAATAGAATGTGAGAGTGTTATACAACTTATGTTGGTCTAATATACATCAAATGAAATAATCTGTTTGCATTTGTGTGGCATTTTACATGTCAACAAAAATTTTCAGAGCTAAGTAAATAATAAATTTAGATCTCATTTCAAAAATAAAAAACATAAACTTATATATAAATATAAATTATTTACCTTCAGTCACACACTAGACGATAGACTTGAATTTTTACCCTATATTCATGAATAACTTTTCAGTAAAATTTAAAAATATATAACTTCAAAATCAGAATCTATTGAGAGCCTATCTCCACATTTTATCTTTATTAGGATTTAGCTATAGTTCTTTTACAGATGGTTTTTGTAACAGTTCTGAGTTTGATGGTTAAGAATGGAAGGGCCTGGTTGATCTGTTACATGTTTTTCTAGACATTTTTTCCTATCCAAGTGATATAGATTTCAGTGGACCATACCACTGATTCTTTGATAAAACTCTTTTTACATCCAAATATAACTTGTCAGTAGTTTTGGCATTAAATTGTTGCATCAAACTCAACTTAATGATCTCTTATTGTTGTTCTTCTCACAATAGCTAATTATACTATGTGTAATTTTGAGACTGACTTCTGTGGATGGAAGCCACTAAGTACATCTGATGCTAAGTGGAATATAATGAAAGGACAAGCTCCCCTTGACTCAAAACTCCCTGGCAGAGATCATACCACTAAGACTGGACATGGTGAGATTTTTTTTATTATTAGTTTTCTCCTTCTATGATGAGTGTTCATACTTGTAAAAGGAATACAAACTGATGAATTAAAAAAAATATACTGTGTAACATATAACATAGGTAGCTAGTGTTTCAGTCCTGCTCTTTCTTAGATTTCATCTTTGGTTACTGTGTCTTTGCAGCCATCATTTTTTGCTGAGACATCAGTGAGCTGTGAGTTTGATGCTGTTTTCAGTTTCTTCAGATACTGCTGATTGAACTGTCATAGATGACTCTATTCGTGTATAGAATAAATACCGTTGTATCACTCAGAAGCCATTCTTTTAAACATAATTGGATGAGATTTTCACAGCAACTTTTTGTAGAGTACAGATAAATTTATCAGTTTTGTCCAGGACAAATAGAGCAAGTGTCATATCCTTTGAACAGTTATTCCGTTACGAGCCTGTAATTATTATAAAATGCATTCCACTGATAAAAGCTGATTTTAACAGAGGGCTGGTTATTTTTTTTTTCAGAATGAAAATTATATTATTGTGTGCTACATACACTGAAACAGCTTAGCATGTTCTTCATTGTCAAATAATATTTTATGGGTTTCATTTATTAAAATGTATTTATTATGTATTATTATTGCATTGCTTTAAAATCTGGATTACAATCCAGTGTCCCTTTCAGTAGGACAAGAATCTGAAGAATTTTTAAAGTGGTATATATTGTGTCACAACCAGACCTCATATACTCACATTAATGGAATGTGAAATATGATGATTGTACCACAAATATTCAAAGTTAAAGAAATTCCAGTATTAAAACTTGCCTGAGTAAATGTATAGAAGTTTGAGCATGCATGTGCATGCTATATCTTAACTATAACTGCGTGATTATATATCATCTTTTTCACTGGTCTTCATGTGAAGTGCACCAAATAGTTGCTGGTCACTGCCTGAGTAGCTATTTTATATCTCATTTTATTGTCACTAAAGTGAATGGCATTGGTTGCCTTATTGCATTCCCTTCAAAGAGAACTAACAGTCACAGCTTCCAAATACTTACAGATATGGAGAAGGGCCCTATGATATTTCTTTTCCACATTGATTATTGTAGGTCCTGAAGAGGCCTGAGGTGTAGCACGGTCAGTCCTTGAGGGCTATCTGAAGAGTCATCTGTTATGCTGTGCTTTACTATCCTATACTGAAAAGCGCATTAAATTAGCTCAGACTGATCTATGAGCTGCGCTTAAGCTGCTTATGCACCTGAACCAACTAATTTCAAATTAGAATCTTATCTCTGTAGTACACAATTATAGGCTTCAGGTTGTAGCATCTCCAATAAGCTATTCTGTAAGTTAATTTACAACTCTACCCAAACATAATGTACCCACACATACACACACAAGTTGGTGCAAAGGTCTGTCAGAGTTAGTTTTATACCCGTCTGCCACTGTGTTCTGTGTCACCCATGTTACATCTTTTAAATCCTCTATATACTAGTTACTCTCTTTACAGAACAGAAATGAGGTTCTTTTAGCAAGTTTTTGCCAACATTAAATCAAGGATATGGTCCTTCAGTTTGCAGCACTTTCTTGTAATATTGCAAAGTATACATATCTCTTCTCTCCTGGGGAGGACAGAAGCAAAATCTGAATAATGAAGATCTTAACAAGGCTATTTTAGAATTTCAGCTGCAAATTAAAAGAGTATCTCCTCTAAAGCAATCCTGCATTCCAACAAGGGGAGATGCCCTTGCATTGTGGAATGCAGCATGCCTGTCTTACAAGAAGCTGTGACGGTCACCTCTTTGTGCCAGTCTTGGTAAATCTATGTAATTTTTCACTCAGGGCTGGACCTAACATAATGAACCCTCTGCTTCATTATGTGTCCATGGGAAATAAATGGCCAAGAAGTAAGGCTGTGGCAGCACAATAGATGATTTTCTAAAACATGCAGCAATAAGTGTAATATCAATGTGCAAACAAGACTGAGCTTTTAGTGTGATTTTACACAGTTTCATGAAAAAAGTCTCACTATTCAGTGAAAGCAGTACTGATGGCATTCAAAATATGCTGCTTTAGGGCTCCTTGAAGCTGTTTATCCTTTCTTACCTTTGTCTGAAGCACATCTGCTGTAGTTCAAATCCAAAGGAAATTCATTTGCTAGAGTTCAGATTAGATCTTTAATTAAGCTTTCATCCCCACTAGCACAGACAACAATGTCAAGCCTGTGGACCCCATGAGAAAACACAGCTTTTTCCATTGGCTCCCATGATTTGTAACATTGTTAGCATGCTTAAAATCAGTTGTGCTGTGCTGAAAGAAAATACTGTACCTTAAAGGAAGTTAATTTTAATTCTAATGCTTCTGATGCTATTTAAGCCTATTAGATTTCATCTTTTTGGGACCCCAGCTAAAGTCTGTGTTGTTTGATCTCCTGGGTGCTCTGTGCTCCAGCTCATATACCGTGGCTGGGAGCTGAAAGGCAGGGAATGCAGAGGGGATGGGAGGTCATGTCCGTGCTTCGAGAATTGAGTCTTAAGGATTTTGCCTGAAGAGGCCAGATGAATGAATGCATCCAGTGGGATATGGGATATGTAAAGCCCTTCTAGCAGCAGCGTTTGACCTTGTTCTGCAGTGCTGTGTATGTATTTCCTCAGCTTTAAGGTCTTTAAAAGCACCATGACAGGATAGGCTTAGCAATTGCTACCAAAGGTGCCAAACACCTATTTCTTCCTTGTTTCCTCATCTTTGAACAGAGACTGTATCAATTTTTAAGGGGAACAGCAGAAGCATTTTGTCTCTTACCTATAAACATATGGATTGTAACATCCTCCTAGAGAGGATGACCTGAACCCTACAGATATTGAATTGAAAGGATTGCTGTTCCATGCATTTAGACGTATGAATAAGGTCCATGTGCCTGAGAAGACCTCCTTAAGGGAGAGTTAATTTTCTCAGGTGACCATTTGCCACTGGACACGTTTTTCTTTTTTTTTTTCTTTTTTATAGGAGCATACATTTACTTTGCTGGCTCACAACAGGGGAACACTGAGATGGCCGTGTCTCATTTGGGGAGCCCTTTCCTCATCAAGCTGTGCTCTGCACTTGCCTTTTGTCAGGTAACTGTTTGATATTTATTAGCTGTCCTCACTTTTTTAAGTTATCAGTCATCTGATGTCCATAAATGGGTGTTCTTGCTATAGGAGTTGTTTATAGAAAAGCTGGATCCATTTCAGTGATGGTGGGAAGAGTTACAGTCTGACCCTTTGAGCAGCAAGGAAGGCAGCAGGCTCTTTACTGCTCTAAGTCTGTAGTATCTGGTTCAGTTTAAATCATCCATAAGTAACTAAACATTTAAGGCTATACTTTCTTTTTTATGTATGCTGGGAGAAAAAGAGCTGACAACAATATTAGGGCCATCTATACTTACAGTCAAATCAGCTTGAGTTAGGAGCAAGAGCTGGCAAAGAATCACTGTTCTCTCTAAGCAGAAACTGCTTTACCACCACCATCCATAACAGCAGATCTGTTGTTTGAAATTATCATCACACAGACGAGCTGTGCTGAAGTGACTGAGGAGAACTACCTACCATATTCCAAACACATAGTAAATTTTAATAGATGGTTTGAGCAGCTTGTTTTCTAAGAGCTGATCAATGCAGTGCTCAAGAGTTTACCTTGAAGTGTTTTTCAGTCAAACGTCTTGCGTCTTTGTAGAGCAACGCAGTAGGATGGAGGTTGATCTGACAAGCTAGAAAGCTACCATAAAGAAACTGGCCAAGGAGTGCTGAGAAGCAGAAAAGCTTAGATGAAAAACAGCATCATTTTTTGCTAATGTTGGAATTTTCAACAAAGTTTGTTTTAAGGTAGATTTAAAATGGAACTTAAAGAAACCTACCCTGTGTGATATCTATATCTATACATAAATGCACAGACTCACACACCCCAAGAGAACATTTTAAATTGAATTTTTATCTTTTTTACCCACTGAATAAAATGAATGGATATTGTATAATTTTAGTATATATGTTTCCTTTTCATGAGTCCTTTTTTAAGTTTCCTACACCATAACTTTTACAAGCTTACGCCATACTTGGAAGAACCTAAGATACAAACTTACAGTTTTTATTTTGCCACTGAATCTTCCTCTTGATTTAAGATGGCCAGAGAAGGAGAAGCAAAGAAAAAATAGAGAAAGCTTTGCAAAATATTTTTTTCTTTTTTTTTTTCATGTGTTTGTGTGCATGCGTTCAGTAGTAAAGAGAAGTTTTGAAGAAAACAAACATCAACCTATAGACTGGTTGCCTAATTTTTGAAAATCAGTATAGACTAGAAACTGTGGTCTTACTGAGGAAAATCAACAGCAAATTTTTTATTTTTTTATTTTTATTTTTTTCCTCCTAGCAGGACATGAGATTCTTAGGCCCTTATTAAAGTAGTCCTATTAAATATGAAGCAAGGGTTGGCTTAACTGCATCTGTTTTATTAGAAATTGTGCCCAACTAGGACTGAGCATGTTAATTACTAGCTCTTTCAGCTGAGTGCCTATAACTTCCAGCTGAGGAGTGGAAGCGTTTTAAGCAACTGAGTGGCACCAGCTTGTTGTCATTCTCAGTTCTTAATCTTTGCATTTCATCACAACATTGTGAAGAATAAGAAAGGATATAGATATCCACTCTATGGCCAATTTCTCCATTGAAGGCAAAATTAAAAGCTCTGCAAATTTCAGTAAAGATTGCTACTGCCAGAAACTCAAGGTATTGCATGGTCCAATTCAGAGCTGTGCCAGGCCACCATTAGCTAATGTTCAGGAAGGCTTTAGCATGCCTTCATCATCCCTTCTCTCTTGCAATAATTCAGCCTTTGAGTATCAGGGAGACCCTGACGAAGTCTGAACGTGAAGGCTTCCAGCTCTTCCATCTGTGGCACAAGTGCCATGCAGCATTCCTGCCGGCACAGCACACCTGATACTGCTGCTCCACATGACGCCCAGCCTGATGCTGCTGCTGAGGGTTCTGTGGCTCCTCGCAAGCCCTCGGGCTCCTCTTCTCACTCAGCTTTAACTAAGAGGCAGGCAGGGAGCCTGAAGGCTCCCTAGAGCCATGGTTTTTTCTACAGATAGAATGGAAAAATGGGCAAAATCTCTCTTAAAGTCAAACAGAAATAAGCCTTTGTTTTTTGTTTGTTTTCAGGTCTCCTAACAGCTTTCCTCCTCTCTTTGATTTTTTCTAAAGAATAAGCCAGATTTTTGAATAATCTTCACAATTTAGGATCAAGGAAAAAAAAATCAAGAGCATAACATTTTTACAGCAAGCAATTTACTGTTTTCAGATAGTTTGAAGTAAGTTGAATAGAGTCTGCTAATGTTCAGAACTAACCACAAACAGGTAAATTCTTATCTTTTCAGATCTGCTGTCACTATCATTAACAAATAGTTAACAATAAAGTGACATTTCTCCAGTTATGTAACAAGTGACACTTTGACAGAAGGAATTTTTAGGCAGTTTTCACAGCCGACGTACTTTGAGGCTTCACAGCAAGAACTCTGGGACAGAGTTAAATTTACAGTAGGGAATTAATGCAGAATAGTTAGTGGAGAATACTGATTTAAAAATCTGAGAACAAAGATTGCCTGAAGGCTCAGGCAGTTTCATTTCTCTTTTATAGACTTGGATACTGAGTAGATAAGCAGCTTTTGAGTTCAGGTGAACTTGAACAGAGGATCTTAAGTTGAGCTGGGCAGAACTGGTGTGTGAATCAATGAATCCTTCTGGCTAGACCTACTGCAGAGGTTGGTCTGCATGCAAAGCATAAATGTGATGATCATATGCATTAATTTCTCCCTGGCAAAGTTAAGTATACATATATATGTATATATATATACGTATATATACACATTTTAGTCGGTGAGGGGCACATATTGTGTTATTTATAGTTATTTATAATTCCCAGACTTAGTAAAATGACTGTGAGTTCTTATCCAGTCATACACGTCTGAAAAAGGTGTTTTGGAGACTGGTAGGTTGGCTTTCTGCCACATTTTCACTGAAGACCTTTGATTCTGGGAAGGAGCAAAAAGTAGGGTTGCTCATTAGGAAATGTATTGGTGCCTTATGTTGTGTAAAAATGTGTGATTTTGCACTCTGTTGGATGTCCCACTGAGAGAATAAATGGATCTACATAAAGAGACCTATACTTATTAATAGCTTTACAAGTTCTTTGGCTCAAGTTGTTTAAAAGGCAAAAAAAAGGAGTTGAAGGATAACAATTTTATATTGTGCCTTAGCAGCGATTGAAGCTCGGATGTAATTTCTTTCTTTGGTTTTTATCATCAAGACTTTCTACTGCTGTCAGCTGACATCTACATTTAGCTCAGGTTTTAGAATTGTAGAAGCAGATTTCTAGTCTTAGCTCTCTGTTTATGCCTGATTAATGGAGATGGTATTCTCCACAGAGAGTAAGGATAATTTTATTTTATTCCTTATGAAATGAAAACACAGAACAAGCACAGCTTATGTTTGAAAAGCTATTATTGAAATATAATAATAATATATAATATATTATATATATAATATAATAATTGAAACATTTCAATTTATTAATGCCTTTTGAAATTATCTTCTACAATACATAATTTTCAATAGTGGGAGAAAAAGAAACACTATAGGAAACTGCAAGGCCATGTCCACCAGCCATGAAGGCAGCAGAGCTTAAAAATAATGTGTGATGCAACAAAGAGTTTTCCCTCATTAATTTCTCATCTACCTTATGCTACAGAACATAAGTGAAGTGAGGAAATTTTTGGCTCACATAGAGTAAAAATATAATATATTATTGTTGTATTTGGCAATTTTATGGCCAAATTACATTCAGACCTTGATGTGAAAAGTAGTGAATCTGTATGCGTAATGATTTTCAGGTTAGTAGTTAATGTCTTTACCTTAAGCAGTTCTCAAATTCATCTTTGCTTGCTAGACAGAAGAAAAGATCTACAGCTTTAATGTGTATGTTAATGTAATACCTTGTTGAAAAAAATACCTCTCAGAATCTGGGCCCTGATAACTACTACTTTCCTGTTGTGTTAGTAAAGGAAAAAAAAGTTGATTTGACTGTCAGACACACGAGTTAATGCTTATGCTTTTATGCGGATTTATTCTTCTGGAAATGAGCTCTTTTACCTCCAGATTTTGCTTTGGATTACAGTTTTGCCTTTTTGTTAAACTGTTCTGTTAAGTGTGATAAAACATTCTGGCCAAGCTCCTCGTCGTTGCTCTCCAGCGCAGTTCAGGTCACAGAACCATCACACTCAGAAGGAGGGTCCTGGAAGACCGCAGCTGGGCTCAAAGCGCCCTACACCTGCACATGGGTGACGAGAGGGTTCATTTGCCGTTTAATCTGTGGTAGTTACAGATCAAGCGGATTATGGAAAGTAGAGAGTATCTTCAACCAGCTTTTTGGAAGGCCATGAATGCTCCTGTGCTGGTCACAGCTGGTTCAAGACAGCTCCAGTCACCCTAAAGAAAACCACCTCGTGAAGAAAACAGCGACTGGTCAGCGCAGGGCAGGGACACCACCAAGAATGTGTGAAGGACCCATGCTGGAGCATGGACACCCCTGAGGGGACTGGAGTCGGTGAGGGACCCATGCTTGAGCAGGGAAAATAAGTGGCAAGAAGCAGAGGAGGAGACCAAGTAAGTTTTTAGGAGCAGCAGGAGTAAACAAATTTGCGCTGACCTCCATCTCCTGCACCACCACTGCCTCACCAGAGGAACTGGGCCAGACCGAGCATAAACTACTGCAAATAAAAGAGAAGTCAAGACTAGAAAGTAGGCATAATAGATGTCTGAGTTAAGTTCATCCTGATGGAAGGAAAGGAGGATGTTAAGGGTTTGTTTATAACCAAATTAGTGATTGGAAGTTTGTGTTACTGTGTGGCAAAAGATTAAATTAAGCAAAAATTACATGAGTCAAGGCTTTTTTGCCTATTGCAGACTCTATTCTTTTCCAGGACCTGTGGAGTCTACTTTGTTAGCTATTTTATTCCAACAAAAGACCTTGATTGCATCTTCTGCCTAACTGAAGGTTAGATAACTCATATGCCTGCTTTGCTGACATCTGTGGTTGTCCTGAGGTCAAAGACAGATTTTCTGGTATTTGTTATCATCCTGCAAAACAATGCGATAGTTTATTTTGGCTGTTACCCTAAAATGGTCTGCATTCTTCAGCTGTGCTGTTTAAAGGTTTGTGTAATATGAAAGAATAAAGAAAACATCCTGTCTGTGATGTGGGGATCCAAGGTATACAGTGTAAGACTATATAAGATGGTCAGAAAATCAGGCTGGAAAGACTGTCTAAAGCCCTTTTTTTACTTTCATAAAAATTAGGTATTATCAGGGCTCTGCAGGAGTGAAGAGTTTGGAGTTGAAAGAATTTTAATCTCTTGCTATGTAAAAAAACAGGAAGTAACTAAGAAGATAAAAAGATCATTTTTTGAAAAACATATTTGTGCCCTACAGTTCTATTAGAGTATCTTTTTTTCCTGGGTAATATTTTACAAATCTAAATGATTCAGCTATGCTCTGTACTGTTCGGCCTGTGCAGAGGGGTTTCCCTCTCAAGCAGGGAGGGAGAGTGGAGTTGGTTCTATTGTTTTTTCATCTTTTTCTGGCAAACTATTTTTTGTCTTCTCATTCATTGCTTTTTCTTCCCATATATTGATTGGTCTGTTTGTTCTAGGGGATCAGAGGTTATTTTAAACATCTGTCATTTAGAAACAGAAGATCATAAGGCTTTTTTTCTGTAAATACCTCAACTGTCACACTTCTGAGATTAACATGGTTTTAAAACTGCCATAGTATCAATATTTGCAAAGAAAATTTATTTCTTAGAAGCTCCTAAGGCCATATGAAGCTAAAAATAAGTTGAGAGGTCATATCAGTCAATCCGTATCCATCTGATAGATACAAATAAAAAGTAAATTAAAAAGAAATATATGGTTCTACTTTTGGACATAATATTGCTCCTCAACATGCCTTAGCTTTGTAGATTTTTCTCCTATGCCAAGGCTGTTTTTTGATCTATGGTTGTGCCTGCCAATTTGTGTTACAAAGTATGTATTAGTATCAAATATATTGCAGATTGATCCTGTAGTCTTTACAGTGGAAAATTTAATTACTAATTAAAAATTCTTTCAACAGATAAGATTTTGGTATCAGTTATCTCAAGACTCCCAGCTTTCTGTCTTTAAGAGAAGTGCCCTCGATGGAAGTTTGGAAAAGCTGGGTGACATTTCAGGAATGCCTGTGCTGCAGTGGACAAAAGCCAGTGTACTAATAGAAGCTGTAGCTGAGGATTTACCTTTTCAGGTATTTCAAAATTACATTTTTGTTGCTTTCAAACAGTTATTCTAATTTGATCTTTAGAAATAACTTACTTTAAAAATAAAGTATAAAATGAGAGTTTTATATTCTTTAACATTCATATAAAATGGAATTCTGCTCGGGTCTTTCAATAGACCTCTCTGTTAAACAACAACAACATTGTTTCAGCACTGCATGCATTAGAATCACATTTTCATAATAAAAATCAAGCAGGAGTTGTGCAGTAGATTTAAAAAAATCTTGCTATAAAAACTGCTGATCAAAGTGAAGGCCTAATTATGTTGGGTAAAGGCAGAAGAAGTGCAACTTGCAACATTGATCACAGCAGCAACTAGCTGAGTTCATTTTATTTCTACATAATCTCTGGAAACACATTTTACTAAAATTTAGGATGCAGCTGTTGGGGCAATCAGCATCAAATATTAGTATTTAGGAAATTAAAACTACAGCTTTTGCCTTTCATTTTGTTTATTATTTTTGTTAAATTTCTTTAGTCTAAAAGAAAGCAACTCAATCCTTGCTAAATTTTGATGGAACTTTATTTTCATTTTTGATCTGTTGAATATTTCCTTCTCTTTACAAATGCATCCCTATGAACTTATACTTACTGTACCTCATGTAAGAAATGTTTTTTTTTTTAAGTTTTTAAAAAGTCATATATTTGAATCTTTAGCTTTATTTATAGGTAGAAAACTGGAAATGAGGAGATTCATTTAAAAAAGTCTCTAGCAAATTCAAATGAAATTGAATAAATGTGATAGTTGGCAGAGAATCTTACACATTATCTTTTAAAATATATCTTAACACATGTGTCACACAGCCTGGATTTGTTTTAGGGAATGCCTTGTTGAATTGAGCAGACATTGTATAGGTCGATTCTTGTCTCAATTAGTTTTCTCCCCTTCCCTCCCCATTTGGATACCCTCAATACCTTATTTAAAAAGGTGTATACATTTTAATAACCATTAAACATTGGGATGTAGGAAAACATTTCAGAGGTAGCTGTAACCTTCTGGTGGAAACTGGATGATTTGGGTTACAGAACTCTCTGTAAGGTAGTTATGACTTTGAGAGCTAAGCAGTAAATCTCCAACTTCTTTTTAGCATTCAAATTTCAACCACGCTTTTTGCTGGATGGTGGTAATATCAGAGTTGGTTGCAGACAGTATTTACTTCCTGTACAGAAGTAGTGAATTATAAAGAAATGTATATATTCAATAAATATATCTTTCATAATGTTATCCTTAATGAGCTTATTTATTTCTTTGTATTTAACAGATCGTTTTACAAGCTACAGTTCTATCACAAAATGCTGTAATTGCTGTTGATGATATCAGTGTAACAGAGGAATGTGGAGTTATGAACAAACCACTCCCAAGTATCAGCCAAGAAAGCAAAGGCAAGCTCTGTCCCTTTCAGTAAACCTGCAGGACAAAATGTGTGGTATACTCTTTTGTTTTGTTGAAAGGTATTTTCAGGAAAAATTTCCTAATTATGTGGATACTCTGTGGCTTCTTCAAGCAAAGTAATTCCATGAAAAAGTAGCTCTGTTCACAAATATTTTAACATTTTATGGGCACTCTAGTTTCTGCATAATTTTATTTATAGTTGTGTAGCTACAACTATGCAGATTGTAAAATCCCCAGCTTGATATTGCCCATTAATTATGTACATGTTTATAAACGAAGAGAGAGAGGTAGCTGTCAGCTGAATGTTACCATGTACTTGCTGTAAACCAGGAAATTAAAATATCCAGAGGACAGATTTTCAACCAATATAAACTTTCAGAGTTCCAGTTTTCAGAGCTAAATACTTTTTTTGCCCCCTTTCCCCCTACAGCTTTTTTCCTAGCTGTACCAAAAGATATGATCCTATTTGAACATTATTTAAATTTCTTCTGTTCTGGTATTTTCAAGTACGTTTTCCACGCTGTCTCTTATATTAAACTAGGCCTCAACTGACAGCTTCAAAATACCTGTAAGAAAGTAGAGCAGCCCCAGAAAAACATCCATCTGTAGTAACGAGTTCCCTGTAATGAAGACTATGATCCTGTGTTACACATTACCGCTGTAACTAGTTTAGAGTCAGACTTCTGTAAAGCAAACTGTGGTAGGAATTTTTAGATATCATTTCCAGTATGGTATCTGCAATTATTCACATTTGGATGCTGAGACAAAATTATCCAAAAGTGTCTTATCTTTCCCCAAAGGACAAATTCCATTGAATTTTCCTCAGGGCAATAGGGGGCACCCATCATTACTAACATACAGTTAAGCAGTTACATTCCCCCTAAGCTGGGCAATGTGCCAAGATAAACTTATCAGTATGACCCTAGATAAAAAAAAAAAAAAGTATATTAACTGTAACTCCCTCAGACTGGTGTTGCATCTTGATGCTGTTTGTTGTTAATGACTACTTCCCTGAAATGGCGTGGAAATACATAAAGTTATTAGTAATACTGATGGGTTATACCCTGTAGAAATCTGATTTTTTCCTGAAAATTTAAAGACATAGTAGAAAACTGCAATGTTGTGTTTTTAGTATTCCCCTGATCCCTGTATATAAGCCAATTGGCAATAGGTAGGTATTTAAAGAACAAAAAGCTAATTTGAACAAGAAAAGCTAATTTAAACAAGAAAAAAGATGAAAAGCTGCATGTTGTTCCCCTCTTACTGGCTCTCTCTCGAGAACTCTACTGTAATAAAATTGATAGTCTTGCTTTTTTTTTTCCTTCATCAAAATTGCGGGGGTGCAGTTTAAAACTGTAAGCTAGTAGTGGTGTAGAAAGAGCTTAGTGGTGTAGAAAGAAGTTCAGCTTAATTGTGAACTGAGTCCATCATTTCCTTGGAGAAATCGTTTATGAAATGAGTTACAGGACAATTTTTTTTGTGGAAGTCTTGCTTTTGATTGTGAGGATAAAAAGGTAGTCTGTTGAACCATCTGTGAGAGAAAGACTTTTTACAAAGCCTCTCCACTAAACTGGAATTGGCCATTGACCTCTAAGGTGTTTTGATATATTTTCATTCAAATGTTTGAATATTGTCAAGAATAATATACAGGTTAAGACCCCTGAACTTTACATCTATTGTGTTTTCTAACTGTCATGATATAACCCAGCTTACTAGTTGTCTTAATACACTTTTTGCATTGTTATATTAAATGATAAAAAGTACATCTTACAATTTTATACATATATTTTGATATGAATTGTACTTTCTATTTTAAGGGGAATCAGAGTTTGCAGAAACTAATTCTTCATCTTTTTACTGTCTGCCGGGACTTCTTTCCTGTGGGAATGGAGAATGTATTTCATCTGACAAATTTTGTGATTTTACACCTGACTGTTCAAATAGCTGTGATGAAGCCAACTGTCGTAAGTGAAAGATCTAAAAGCAATCATCTACCCTGTTAAGCTGCCTGTGAGCATGTTTACTTCTCCTGTGTGTTTGCTTTCCATTATTTTATATCTGTTGTCATTTAATTAAAAGTAATAGCTCTCAGGAAATAGTTATTTCGGTTGGATTTTTTTCTGACTTCTCTCTTTTTTTTTTTTTTTTAGGGATAGAACTACTTCTATCTTAGCATTAAAAACAGAAAAAAAAAGTCTTTCATATATTATCTAAAGTTAAGAGTTGCTTAAAATATTTTGCTTTATAACCACTTAAGTGTGAAATATTAGCTGCTGTGTTATACTGAATAAAGGCTCAAACTGTAACATCCTGGAATCTGATTCAGGAAGTCAGTATAAACAAATCAAAAAGAACATGTACATATCCACTCTTGTATACAAGGTTTTGCACATACTCACATTCGTACAAAAAATGGATTAAAAGAGGAAAAGAGGAAAATACATTTCACATGCACAAATTTGGAATTTCTGTGCCAGGACCATTCACAAAAAATTCTTTTTAAAAGGTGAATGATCCTCCAGTTGCATCTGAAAAAACAGTGAGATCAATGACATTAACAATACCATGGACATAGCCTCATACTAAAACTGTATGAATTTTGTGTGCTTAATTTTAACACGATGATAGCAGAGTTGGATAGGTAACTAAAGCAATTACGGACAAACATCGTTGCAGACAATTTAGGCTGTGTCAAGGTTTCCAGCTCTGATGTGCTGTGACATCTGCCTGTATTTTCTCTGTGTACAAACAAACGCATAGGAAAGTAGAGATCCGAATTCTCCTCTGGTGTAGAATCGGGAAGTAGGCCGCACTGCTTTTTGCTTGTAATGCATAGCTTCAGAAACCTTTTTGATTCATTCAATTATCTGCCCTGCATTAGAAATGAGTTACACTTTTTGTCCATGAAAATGAGGCCCTTACTATTGTGTTGAATTGTGGCTGTATTATAATAGTTCTGATGCATTTGCACAGGTGAGTTGTCATGAGCAATACTTAGAAGAGGACTTCTGGAAAATACAGTATGACTGTTTCTAGCATTTCAGCAAAAAATCATCAGAAATGTAGTGCAAAAAAGATACGATATTTTCTAACTATGTTGTCTTATGCATCACAAAGTGATCACATTTTCACAGATGCTAATACAATTAAAATACCTATTATTTTGTAGGGAATTTGGTTGTGGGGAATTAATAATACCCAATATGAGAAGAATGAGTTAATTACATTTATTTTTATAGATGAACATTTATGAGGATTTGAAATATATAAAAGTATATATTTTAATTCAAAGGATTCTGAAGTAACAATAGCAAAATTGTAATAACCCAATCTGGTATCCTGCATAATGAATTCATGAGTTCAATATCATCTCTCCTCTGCCCTCTGATGTTTTGTGATTCATAAATATTGCTGTAAATTTTCATTGAGATCAGGCCTTCAAAATTCCCTTTTACTGATCATCAGATTTTTATTAATATGTTAGTTCAGTGACTTATTGAACATACTCTTCTTTAAATTGCTTGGAAAACAGTCCCCATTGTTATACATGAATAAACCATCTAGTTTTTCACCAAGACATGCAACAAAATTATACTACTTACTTTTGGTTCGTCTGCACTGTTAATGCTCAGTTTAAAGGCTTTCAGCAAATTGCTCCTGTGTACATTTGCTACCTAATATTTCCTAATGTTTTAAAATTTGTATACCCTAAAACATTTTCAGCAAAGCTCATAGATCTTGTGAATTGTTTCCACATTTATTTCAACTGTATTTACTCTCAGCCAGTGTGTTTTGTTTACTTTCAATAAATGTTTTCAAATCATGATCACTTGCCTCAAACAGGGATAGTTTTAATTAAGTAAACCAGTTTCTCCATTAAGAAGCTGAATATAGAACAGAATATATTGGATAAACTAGACTTTTTTGTGGTATATTTAACATCTTATAATAGCATACTGTTACCAATATTCTTAATGAATTTTAAAGATATTTAATATAAAAATGTGTGCTCTGTGAAGAATCCCACGAGAAGCACAGTTCTTTTCTCTTTACAATATACAGGAATATATTTTACCTATTCTTCTAGAGGTCCCTTCCAACTTTAAGCATTCTATGATTCTATTATTCTATTTCCTTAGTCTCTTCTGGAAATATGCCAGATCTTCTTCATCATTTGCTTATCAATTCGACATTCTGCAATGAACTCCATGGTGATCTCCATCCACCCGAATAGCTTCTTTTCGAATGCAACTTTGCAGCTCTGGTTGTAATGCTGTCTTTTAAATATGTGCGTGCATGCATAAAATCTGCATGGCACAATACCATGTTGGTAAAGACTGGGCAGATCTGTTCTTTTTCCCATATCTAGGAAGTCAGTCGTTGGGGGAATCCAGCACAATTTGTTATTGGTAAACCCATTTTACAGTCTAGTCCTCTTCCGTTTACTTTGTATTTTAATTCCTTTTTTTTCCAAAAAGTGCTGAAGCATTCAGGTTATAATTGCCAATATTTGTCTGGATTACTATCCCATTCTTGTTCTTAAATTCAAGTACTGTGATTTCTGTTCTCTGATCAAATAATAGCACTTCCAAGTTAATAGTTTAATTAAAACTACTGCTAATAGATTTATGATTTCATGAAGGATCTTTCACTGTGCTGGAATGGCGATTTAACCTTTATTCACCATAACTATAATCTTGGAAGTTTCCAGTTCAGATGATAGGGTCTTTTTGGTTTCAACTTGACCTTATCTTTAAACTGTTCAGGCTATGTTTCCATTTCAGCATTATACCCTTCCTAAAAATGAAGGCAAACGTTCAGTTAGGTGCTTAACCATGCCTATATTGTCCTTAATCATAGACTTCCTATATGACAACTCATTTTCTTTTTATTCTCTTTCTAATTATGTAACTGTAGATTCTTTTATTATACCCAAGTGTCAGTTGCTCAGACTATGCATTAAAACTGCCATACCAGCAGAAGAACTATAGAGTTATTATATTTGCAATTGGCCTGCTATAAATATATTGTCGTCTACCTACCAATCGTTGTCCTACTGCTGAAATGGAGCAACATTCTTCATCCTGAATCCAGAAGCACTTGAACTTGGTCAGTCTGTGTTAACTCTGCAGTTTGAGCAGAATGTGAAGCAAAATGTAGGTACAAAAATATATTTTGCAAGTAGTTTAGATGTTGTTTAGCATGTCAAGACTTTTGACACCGACCCTCACAACATCCTCCTGGGAAAACTCCGGAAGTGTGGGATAGATGAGTGGAGGGTGAGGTGGATTGGGAATTGACTGGATGACAGAGCTCAGAGGATGGTGATCAGCAGTGCAGAGTCTAGTTGGAGGCCTGTGTTGAGCGGTGTCCCCTAGGGGTCAGTCAGTCCTCGGTCCAGTCCTGTTCAATTTTTTCATCAACGGCCTGGATGAAGGCACGGAGTGCTCCCTCAGCAAGTTTGCAGATGATACGAAGCTGGGAGGAGTATCTGATAGCCCCGAGGGCTGCGCTGCTGTCCAAAGGGACCTGGCAGACTGGATAACTGGGCAGTGAGAAATCTTTTGAAATTCAACAAGGCCAAGTGCACGGTCCTACACTTAGGGAGGAATAACCCCAGACACCAGTACAGGCTGGGGACCGACCTACTGGAGGGCAGCTCTGCAGAGAGGGACCTGGGCGTCATGGTGGACGACAGGTTGACCAGGAGGCAGCAGTGTGCCCTCGTGGCCAAGAAGGCCAGTGGGGTCCTGGGGTGCATTAAGAGGAGCGTCTCCAGCAGGTCGAGGGAGGGGATCCTGCCCCTCTACTCAGCCCTGGTGAGGCCACATCTGCAGTACTGTGTCCAGTTCTGGGCCCCCCAGTACAAGAGGGATGTGGAGCTGCTGGAGAGAGTCCAGCGCAGGGCCACGAGGATGATCAGGGGCCTGGAACATCTGCCCTGTGAGGAGAGGCTGAGGGAGCTGGGCCTGTTCAGCCTGGAGAAGAGAAGGCTGAGAGGGGACCTGATCTGTGTGTACAAGTACCTCAAGGGAGGCAGTGAGGAGGATGGGGCTGGCCTCTTTTCAGTGGTGGNAAACTAAAGCATCAAAAGTTCCACAGGAGCTTAAGGAAAAAAATTCTCTGCAGTGAGGGTGGCAGAGCCCTGGCACAGGCTGCCCAGAGAGGTTGTGGAGTCTCCTTCTCTGGAGATCTTCAAGACCCGCTTGGATGCAGTCCTGTGCCACGTGCTCTAGGTGACCCTGCGTGTGCAGGGGGGTTGGACTAGATGACCTCTAGAGGTCCCTGCCAACCTTAGGCATTCTGTGATTCTGTGATTCTGTGTTGATTCTTCCCAAGCAATAAACTCAGCTTTCAGTAAAGCTTCTGTTATAATTCTTCCACAAATTGATTCTGAATCTAATTCAATTTTGTGTCTTTACATCTTTGCATTTGCAGTATGCTATATGTATTTATATTTCACAATGATATTTCACCATCTTCATGTTTGCTCGGCCTCTTCTTATCACCAAAAAGAGCATTCCAGTCATGATTGCTGTTCCAAAACGTTTTGTCAAAACGTTAAATCCAGTTCTTTGCCTTTATACCGTTTGTGTCTACATTTTAATATGTAGATTCATGCATTTGGATGAAAACCTAGCAGTTTCCTCAGTCATTTTTACTGATTCCTTAAGAGTGCCTAAGTATAGAATCTTGGGTTCTATCTCTTTGAATATTTTGCATCTTGAAATCATTATGTGTTGCTGATGTTCACAGACATTGATGTGTTATCATAATTTCTCTTTGAATTCCATAATCTTCTCTCTGCCGCCTTTTCCAGCCCCTCTTTTCTGCCATACTATTCTTTCTTCCCAGTATGCCTTTCTTAATTGCATTTCCACTTTCGTACTTTACTGCAAGGGGATCTCTTTCTGTGTCTTGCCTTCATGTTCATATGGTTCCTTGATAATCCCTTTTTAAAGGTCTGCTATTCAGTTTGTTGGGCCAGTTCCTACAAATATTAAGTTGTTTATAATTTTCTCTCTCATATTTAAAAAACTGCTATGTAAAGCTTGCTGCTGAGTTCAGATGCATCCTTAGTCCTTCTCTTGTGTGACCTATCAGAGGGAAAAGAAAGAATGCACGACAAGTATTTCCATAAAACATTCATACAAAAGTAACACACAACTTGCAGTTTTTACATGCAGCTCTTGTTTTCTAGTTGTCTCACTCCTAGAATAGATTGTGACAACTTATTTCTATGGCTCCAGTCATGTGACTTTCCCCTCAAGTTTTCAATAATATCAGAGTTATGCTTATGAAGGAGCAATTATATTTACTCGTTCTTTGATAGAAAGTGCTTGCATAATTGACTGCTTATTGAAGGCTGGTATGATTTATGTGTTCTTTTTGATGACGTTATGAGATTGAGGCCTTCTCAGAGTCTAGTAAAGGATTTCCTTACATCTCTAAGTAGAAATCAGGCAACTTTATTTCCATTGGAGGTCACAGAGTATGGTATATAAGTATGAAATTATTTTGTGTAGATACATAAACAAAATTTATTGCAAATTGCAGAACATAATATGTGAAAGAATGAAAGAGAATGGAAGGGAGTAAATGCTTTTACAGCATTTAGCTGGTGATGTTTTCTCTACCCTTACTGCTCTTTCTGTTGCAATGGAAAAGATTTGTTGTCCAAGGTTAACTAAGATATCTCTGATTTCACTGCTGGCAATGGAAAATTTAGAAGTAGTCTAGGCAGAGGAAGCTTTTTACATATTTATGTGCATGGGGGCCATTGTGATTTCTTAGACTAGGTAAAAGCTGTCCTTAATTTATCTAAAAATAAAAGCATACTTAATTTATTTTGACACCAGTAGCTGTAGCGAATTATTGTGAATGACTACCTGCATGTCATCAAATAAAATACTTCATTTTTCATGTATATATTTTCATTTAGATATTTTAACCTGACAAGTGACATATTAGTCTGATGACAGCATTTCAAGGACTGAAGTTCATGGGGAGTTCTAGAAGAAAAACGTATTTTAAAATCTCAACATTTCTTCAAAGCTATTCAACTATTCAACTGTTTCTAGTAGTAAATTCCTTTGTCTTTATGAATGCTTTTTTGCAAATATTAGCGAGCTTTCCTGACAGACAATTTTTGTGGTCATCTAAAATTTCTCCTGGGTGCTATATATATATCCTCTTCCTTCTTGCATCTTGACTAAAGAAGGTGTATATTTTATTTATGAAATTCTTTGAACTTAGCACAATTAATACCTTCCTTCAGGTAGTTGTCATAAATAACACCATTGCACTGAACAATTCAGTTTTCGTTACAGATGATGGCATCAACTTTAGTAAGCATTGAAATGTAGTAATGCTAATGTGCTGGGTCAAGGAAAGTGCAGGAGGGAAACTAGCCTGATCTTGGATTAGGAACTTTCTGTGTATTAGAGAAGTGGAATTCATTACTTCTGCCCCTTACCATCTTCTCCACTCCCTCAAACCTTATAAATTTTTTGTTTGAGCTTGAAACTCTACATGTGATAGAAAATACCAAATGTTGGTCATATGCCTTGGTTCTGGTCCAAAGTCACTCCTGCTAAAATGAAATACTGAACATTTATGCTGTTTACCATTGTTCCTAGGTTATTCAATCAGAGCCTTGATAAGAGTGTTTATAAGACACTTATAAAGACTTATAAAGAAAATAGATAAACCTTTGACCTTTGACCTATGCAATTAAAAACAAAATAATACAAAACTTCTGTGATTCCACATTCACCAAATATGCCCTGACGTAGAACTATGCTACTTAGTACCCAGAGCAGAATTACCCAAGAGAGCAGAATTTCCCAGTATATTTCATGATACGTTGTTATAAGACATTCAAAGCACTGATATTCCCAAAACACTTCTCAGGGTTGAATAGGGTTGAAAGCATGAAAACAAAGTGTAGTATTTCCATAGGGTTGTCTCAAAATCACTTTGCTCATATCCTTGATCTTTCAAGGGCCTTGTCAGGCCTTGAAGGCCTTCAAAGGGTAATCATTTCAAAGCACCTACCTAGTCATTATGTTTAATCCTGCTGTGATAGGAGGCTAGTCATAGATTTGTCATTAGGCCTGGCAGATTTACAGCTCTACATATGTTTAACCTCCCACCTCCTCAGACTTTTAATATCATAAGCGCAATGCTTAGGATGGACAGGATAATATGTTCAGGTGGACTAGTCCAGGTGAGCAACCTGCCATTGTCCTCAAAAGAATGAATCAGTTGTGGCTATAATTGGCCCACCATATGACTTCTACACTGAGGAAAAAGCTCATGGTTTTCCAGTCCGCCCAAGTGCCATTTAATTGCATGAAGTTGTCTGCCATTGGGCAGCCATCTGTTCCAGAGCTTAATTTTTTGTTGTGGAAAGAAATGTTTCTTAGAACACTCCAAACTTTTATTTTACAACATTTTAATGGGTGTTGTTCAGTTATTTGGCTTCTTATTCTCTGGCATATATTTCTGCTGTATATTTTGATTTTTTTTCCTTAGTTACACTTCTTAGTTACACTTCAGAAAAACCTCAGCCATATGTTCAAAATATATTTTTCTTTTAATCAACATGAGAATAACATTTTGATAATTAGCATACAATGATCTTGTTATTGTATTTTAACTTGAGTTAATGCCAGCCTTTGATCCCTGGGAATCTTTCAGCTTTGCTTCATTCTGTTCTTCCCACAAAATTTTAAGGAGAATAATTTTATGCCAATTTATATAAAGTATGATCAGTCAAAATTTGATGATATGTTGGAAGTATTCTGGTACTATATGGCTTGTGTATTCACTAAGGAGTTCATGAAACTATGTTAAAATTAAAGTTCTGTTGCAATGATGCAATCCTGAAAATAATTATTTTATTATCTAGATGTTATATAAACTTTATCTTAGATGTTATCTAGATGTTATCTATACACCTAATCTTTATTCCTCAATTCTAATTTGCTTGTACAAAAGTATACATCCCAAACTAAAAATTAATGTTTCTGACTTGCTGAGAAAAGTGAAAACAATATCAAATTGTTCTTTTTCTTGAGAATAGCTACTCCTGGCTATTAGTTTACAGCTCTCCTTCAACAGCTGAAAAATTTACAGTGGCTATAAAGCCATTATACATGGCTTCCATGCATTAAAGCAGAAAAGAGAAGTGACTGCCTCTTTCAAGCAGATTTACAAACAGTGACCTAACATATCTATCACATTGTGTGTTCGTGCTCTGGAATACGAATGTATAGTCATTTCTAAAGTCTGCAGGTTATGCTTTTGGCACAGTCTAAAAGCTCACTTTTCCAATCAAAGAAAGATGATGGGGGTATAGTGAATAAGATATGACTGGAAGGAAATTTGGTATTCTAATTGTTTGACTCTTGGCAGTACTTACAGCTTCTCCATCCTGTGTCTTTCATTTCTGTTCTGTATGCTCACAGTGTGGACTATCAGGTCTGGTACTATCAAAATATTGCAGATATATTTTTGACTAATTTGACTTAGGCAAATAGAGAGAACAGTGTAAGTTTTTTTTATTGTTATTTTTATTTTTTGTGTGTTTTTGAGGCCTATCAGCATTGTTGGTCTTTTAATGGCTACTTTATAAAAGCATAATCATTTATTTAGTATTTTCAGGGATATTAATCTTAATCCTGCTGAAGCATGCAATTTTTTTATGTAATGGTATTTTTGGTTATAAAGTAACTCTTCGGAAATCTGAAGAGTCAAGATTTTCCATGACAAATGTCTGACTGAGATGTATACTGCTCCTTCATATAGCCAAAACAGATCAGCAATTTTTAAAAGATGAGTCCAGGAATCACAGCCAGTGCTGAGAGATGGGTTTAGTTAGGTTCAAAGAAGGAAATTAAAACTATTATGTGGTGAATTGGGGAAGGGATTTAAGACTCAGTAGATATTAACATCGGGATCTGGGGAAGTAAATGGGGAAGAGATGGCAGTAAAATGCAATCTATAGTGAGTGAAAACCCCCTTCGGCTATAGAGAAGGAATCGCAGCAGAGACGCTGCTGGAGCTTGATGGGAGAGAAGAAGCCAGGGGGCTGAAGGAAATCAGGGAAGGAAGGAGCCAGGCAGCCTTTGGGAAGGAATAAAAAGAGTTTGTTAAAGGAAAGATAAACTAGAAAAGAGAATAAAACAAGGAAATGAAAAAGAAATGTGAATGTGGAGGAATATTAGTGGATATTTTGGGAGGGAATAGGATAAAATGTGGCAGTAGGAGTCAGAGAACTAAAACCACACAAAAGGAATAGGAGCAAGAAGCTATCTGGAGAAAGAGTCATGCAAAGAGATGAGAAATGGAGGAGAAAGGACTAGGACTGAGATAAGAGGTCAGAGAAGATTAATTGTGAGACAGGTGAAAAGGGGAAATAAACTATGAAAAGGAAGAGCAAGAGCATTCTTCTGCTTGTGATGACATGCACTTTGCAGACCCTCGATGTTGAGAGTTTAATTTTCTAATTCTCTCAGCATTTTTTAATGTAAATTTTTTTGGGGAAAAAAAAAGGTATATATATTTCCTAGTTATTCCTGTGTAGTTTTTGGTAATTATGGACTATTACAATAAGTACTGCTTGAGCTCCAATAGCAGAGACTTATGGGGTAAATATTAAGATGGTCTCTATAATGGCCATCAAATCTTATTTTTTTGTTTGCTTTATTAAAAGTAGGAACTTTCACCGTCAGTTATACAATGAAGGCAGAAAGTTAAGCCCTGAGTTCTTAGAGAAGAACTGTCTCACTTGTTTTATTTGACTTGGACCTGTGTTCCAAATCACTGGGTTATTGGCTGCTCTAGGGCAGAACTTTCTCAATTTATCTTGTTGAAATTGGTTATCATTATTTAAGAAATATAATTTTCTTTGGATTATCTGACTAATACTAAAGAATGGAAGTGAGTTTTTCTAAATTTCAAGAGAAAACACCAGCTGATTATCATATTACTTTAAGATTAGTAAAAAAAAATCTTTTGCGTTAGAAGGATGGCAGTCAAAAATATCATTTTGTGATTTAATAAGGATCTTTCTAAATGCAGAAGTGCAGAATCTGAGGTTACTTCACTTTAATATCATAAATACTTGTCACCTTACGCTCATGGATTACATCCTTCCACTCATTTCCTTATGGGTAGATTTCTTTTGCATTATACACATCTTCTAAATTGTTACTGCTCTTTATTGCTGCTCTTTTGGATGAAGGCTTTGGTCCTGGGAATACAGCAAAATATATTTTTTTAACCTTAGTTACTACAGTACTTTGTTTCAGATATGTCCTGCTGTTACCAATGATAATAGAGATTAATATTTACCTTGAGTAGTATCATAACTAGAGGAAGAATGTTATTAACATACTTGCAGGATTCAGGAAATAAGGGATTTGATTCCTGGCCTTTGTATAGATTCCTTAAAAGATTGTGCACAAATCTTGTTATTGCTTCATGCACATTCTGTTCCTATTCTGCAAGATAAGGTTTATGAACTACTTTTCCAGCTCCCCTCTGCCTGCTTGTGTATTTTGGCTGCAGTAGCTTTAGGGTGGAGGCCTTATTCTACTGAATATATTGCATATAATAATGGCTTGGCTGTTCTCACTGGACAGTTGTCTTATTATTAAAAAAAAACCCTCATCTCGTCCTTTTTCCTCATTTCAGCTGCTGTGTGTGACTTTGAAGAAGATAACTGTGGTTGGCTTGAAACTGTAAATGATGAATTTGACTGGGTAAGAAGTTCCAGTAGTTCTCTTCCACCTGCTTTTCAAAAGCAGGCTCCTCTGCAGGATCACACCTACAACAATTCTGAAGGTAAGACAAATCAGATCAAGGGACAAAGCAGTGTAGATATATCTGCCCTTCAATCAGATTTAAAGTGGAGCCTGTGAACTCTTTTGCATCTTTTACAAATGCTTTCTTTCTTCAGTCTAAAAGGTTATTTTCTGTTTTATTTCAATAGGTCATTTTATGTTCATTCTGAAAAACAGCAGCAACATTTCACAAGTTGCTCAGCTACGAAGCCCAAAGTTCAGCCAAACTGGATCAAATTGCACAATGTCTTTCTGGTATGAAAGAATTTTGATTTATATTTATGGGTCATCTCACACTGCTTCTCTTGGACAGAGACCGAAGCTATAGTTTGCAGTAGTATACATCATCCTCCAAAATATTGCCACTTTTTATTCTTTAATAAGTGTTCAGTGTTCATTATGCCTAGTAAACCAGAGCATTTGAAAAGCAGGACTGAAACATGGAATTGCTTTGTTGCCATTCTTTGGGCAAATAAATATTAAAGCATTATGTCTACGTTTATATAGAGAAATACCACAGTCATTCTGATATCATTTCTACTTTTGATAAGTAAATCTGAAAATGTTAGGGAACTTTGTTAGAAAGACATCCAAAAATCTAGAACTAGATTTGTTGAATCTTTGTTGGTAACCCCAAATTTGTACCTCGTTTAAATAGAAGAATTGCTCTGCTACAGTAATTGGAGGCTCCCTTCCAATCCTTTCCGTACATACCTTAAAAAAAAAAAAAAAGCCCTTTCAGTTCCTGACAGGACTCCACAGAGATTGTGAAGACAGAAGAATTAAACCAATTAAACCATAATTTTTGTATTGAGGTCCAGGTTGATGCTACTGCTTAAATAAATCTATTTTGACTGACTTTAGCACAGTGTTCTGAGTAGTGGAGTACATTTGCTGTACGTTGAGAAAATGTCTTTTTGTCAAAGATTCAAGACTTGAAACGGGAGGGAAGGTAATCTTACAATTTGTTGGAGAATATGCCTGGAAATTACAAATTGTATGAATTCCTGTTCTGTTTCCACTTATATGACTTCTGTTCAACCTTTGGACTCTCTGCTTGTTTATTTAAAAAAAAAATACAGATGATATTATTAAATTCACTTATGCATTTAAGATTTTAAAATGCTTTGAGATCCTCCAAAAATGCTGTAAAAATGTGACACGTTAACAGTAACTACCACAGGCTGAAAGTATGTTTTTACATTCAGTGTGTTCTGTTTTTACGTCTTGAAACTTCACCATTATGTATTAAATTTAATTTATATAGGACATATATTAAAGTAATTATCTATGCAATCATTGACTTAATGAAGTCTACTTCTCTCATTATCTTAAATTCTTGAAATGCGCTTTAGATTCATACCCTAGGCCCTACTATCAATATCAGTGTACAAAATGTGGATAGATGGTGTAGTCTTCCTCCTTCTCAGAGGTATAACAGGTTCAATATACTTGATGTGGTCCATTCTCTTTATCTGCACCCTTAACTTTGTCGTTTTCATTGTAGGTATTACAATTATGGACTTTCAGTTGGAGCAGCAGAGATGCAATTGCTTGTGGATGGGCTGGAGGAGCCTACTGTCCTTTGGAGGATATATTACAACCAGGGAAATCAATGGTTAAAGGCATTTATTCAGCTTGGACGCCTTCCACATCCTTTCCAATTATCACTTGACAAAATCAGTTTGGGTTTTTATGATGGTGTCTCAGCTATTGATGATATTACATTTGAAAATTGTGCTCTTCCAACACCAGCAATAAGCTGTGAGGGTCCTGATCGTTTCTGGTGCAAAGTCACAAAAGCATGTATTGATAGTTTATTGGTGTGTGATCTTGTGGATAACTGCGGGGATGGATCGGATGAAGACAATTGTAGTGAGTACCATTTCATTCCCTTCTTTATTTGAAAAGCAAGAGTTGCTTGCCAAGTTCATCCACTGCATAAACAAACACAGAACTGTTAGAGCCTATCAGTGTGGGAGCCACTGATGATGCAACTGAATAGAAACACTCATGAAACAGACTAAAAAAATTCTTAAGTGAGGTGATTGATAAATTACAGATGAATTTGAGGGAAAATGTAATTAATTTTCTTTATTTAAACTAGCCATATTTCTTTAATTTTGTTTTTGCAAAATAAACCCATGTATTACAAGTTCAGTTTCAATGGGATGATTTATAGTCTGCCAATTGATTTTTGTTAAAGTGATGGTTTTGGTAGCACAGATGGAAGTAAAACAAAGGGTATATATGAACTGAGAGGTATATATGTCCTATCTGTAATATTAGAACATGCTAGTCATTCTGGATCTAATTTCACCTTTCCAAGGAAGAACCCATAGGAATTGAACAAAGCTAAGGGTCATTCACATTCTTGAATTTTACCTCAAAGTGCTGAAGGATGTTGTTACTTTTTTTTTTCCCTAAGCATGCATTCATCAATTTTAAGAATTCAGGAACATTAATATAAAACAAAATTAATAGCTAACAGATGCTTTGTCACATCCTAAGGTAACTAAATTATGCAAACTACAATGAGTTTCAGAAACAGGGGACACCTAGCATGCTTGAAGGGAACTGTGCTAATATCTGCTGAATATCAACCTAAACCTAATGTGAATTAAAAGTAATGTGCAAACTTTCTAACCTATCCGAATTGTCCCACTGTAACAGGAAGGAAGTTTATAATCATTTTTGAGGTCCATAGTTAGAAAGTATAGGACTTGCATGGTTTTGCAGTTGAGTGCATCGTAGCAAATTTTCCTTAAGAAAAGAAGTAGGACTGGCCATTATGTCAGTTAGTCACTCTTTATGGAAGAGAGATACAACGATGAAACCCAAGTTGTCTGTCTCTAATACTCATTTTATTTTTTGCATTAGAAGTATTTGGTCTAATCAATGTATTTTGGCTTGATATCAAGTAAAGTGAAATTGCATTATATGCAATTTAGCTCTTGAATTTAGCTCTAAGAAAGTTGTTACATTAGTATTGCTAGGGACAATAAGGCTATAGAAATTGATTTAAAATTTTATTTTATTTATCATGAAAAAAATATCATGCAGTGTAAATCTATTCTTCCAGGCAGTGTATATCTACTCTTCAAAGGGAAATTTTTGCAAGGGGAAAAAGTTTTTTTTTTTTTTCCCCGCTGTATTAGAAAGAAGGTGAATGAAAAAATATATTAAAGTAGTATCCATGTCTAATACTGCTTTCATTTGACAGTCTGTTCTGTTTGCATGTTTCAGACCCTGACCTACAGTGTAACTTTGAAAATGGGTTGTGCAACTGGGAGCAGGACACAGAGGATGACTTTGACTGGATCAGAAAACAGGGTCCGACCCCCACATTGAATACAGGCCCGTTCAAGGATCACACGCTAGGCACGGTCAGGGGACACTACCTCTACATGGAATCCTCAGAGCCTTATGTATTCCAAAATAAAGCAGTTTTGGTTAGCCCTGTCTTCAGCCCCTATGTCAATGAAACCTGCATTTTCCGCTTTCATTATCATATGTTTGGAAAGCAAGTTTATAAGCTTTCAGTCTTACAGAGAACTGTGAGTAATACCAAGGGACAGCTGCTGTGGTATAAATTTGGAAATCAAGGCAACAGATGGATAAGACAGACTCTCCACATCAATAGCTCTAAGCCATTTCAGGTATGACCTTTCTAATCTGTGATATACTCAATTTCTGCATCATCAAACACTGCATAATCTAAAAGCTATTAGTAATTGTCTGATTAAATTGACTTTGAAATACATGTGTAGTGTTTTGACTAAGTATGTTCGAAATATTTAATTTTGTGAAAGCTGCTTTTCTCTCTGAAGAACGGTGATTATAAACTTTTGAATATGAACCTGTGATACATTAAGGAGGGCTTACTTTTTTTTTCTAGAATTGAGCATAACTTTTTTTTTCTTTTCTGCAAACCTGCCACAGAACTGTTTGACAAAATTTTCGATTCATTCAAAAGAAAGTACTATTAAAAAGAGTATCATTTCCTATGTCTGGCTTTTGCAGATTTATATGCTAATCTTTAATTACAAAGCCAGAACAAATATCAGTTCAAAATATTTGGTTCCAATCTGGGGTCAACAATAAGTGTATCATCGAGATTCTTTGTAGAACCCCTGCTATAATGCTAAACAGTGGCCTCTCAGAGTTATTAGCATGTGTGACTCTAAGGAGTTTATTTGTATAACTATCCTTATAAATGTGCAAATAAAAGTATCATGTCTGTATCTCATTTACAATATAAACCTGGCCTAGACTAGCACAGTAACTCATTATTTGCACATTGTGTGTCACAGTGACATTTACTGTGTTGAAAATACTGTGAAGTTTTGATTTCTTGTCCTTTGGACTGAATATATAATATAGTTGAAAGGAATGTGAAATTCATTTTCTTCTCCCAAACCAATTCTCTTCTCATTTATGTCAGTTTTACAGATCCATCAGTTTACATAGGGTTCATAATACTAGATATTTGTATGGAAGAAAAAAAAGTCTTAAATATGGCAAGAGTTCAGGTGAATAAACAAAATTATTTTAAGATAAAGTTTAAATATTTATTTTAATGTTCTTTTAATAAGGGAATTTCCCAAGCATGTTTATGTTTAAGACGAATTTATGTGGTAAGAGGTCAAGGACATTTGGGCAAAAGCTAGTTTCAACACTTTATTGTGATCTTTTCTTTAATAATACAAGCTCAGCACTTTTATTATTTTTTTAACATTATAAGGAAGCACATTCTTTATCTAAAGATTTATAAAATCAATTGCAATATTTGGCTTTTAAGGCTAAGATAGTTTGTTTAGTAGCTCAAGCTATTTATACTACCTAAGTGTTGTACAGCTCTCTGTTATACTTGTCTAGTTGTGTCCATTAAAAGCAAAGATTTTATGCTCTTCTGTTTTTCATAGTCAGTTTTGAGCAGCATGAGGTGTGAAATATAATTTGATAGTTTGTTTTGAAGAAAGAGATCAGCACCTGATGTTCAGTCTGGTGTGTTCCGTTTTTCATGATGAAGTTTTTAACCCTTCAAGACTAAGGCATTTTGAAGAGAATGAGAGAATTTCTGTTCATAATAGGTTGTCTAGGACTAACGTCTTACCTACCAATCTTCCACTTAAGTGCAGAGTTTTTGGGGTCCTTATAGAGTTAGACGTGAGAGGAGTGGGGGAGAACAGGAAGGAGCAAAGTCTTCACTCTCTGTGACTGTGTTTTCTCTGAAGCCTTAGTGGCTGGTGAGACATGTTCTATAACAAAGGCTTAGAAGATACGACTTCTGAATAATTTTCTCATTACAGATCTTGATGTCTTGAATTTCTTCTCTGTCCAGAGTATCACTGTCCAGAGTGTCACTGTCAGCTGTTTCAGGATTTTCAGAGGTTCCTAGACAATATAAAACTTTAGGCTTGGGACTGAAGATAGTGTTTGTAATGCACACCTTCATTTTATTTTTGCTTCTCTACATCTAGACCTGAACATACACACCAAATAAAATAGATATTAACACATCTTCCTCTTTCCTCCCTATAAAATTGTCATTTGTTTACCATTATTATTTATGAATAGTAAACTCCCAAAGTTCACATTTTTTTCATTTACTTACAAGCATGGGAAGACAATGATATGATTTTATAAACTGTCAGTATACTGACTGTTAGCAAAAGGAGGAGTTCTCAGCTAAAAATATGAAGCTGCAAAGATTTTTGAGGCCTTCTGGAAAGCCAAGTCCCCTTTTGGATGTTTGAAGTGTACAGATATGAAACTTTAGGGACTTTAATTGAATGGTCTGGGGTAAACCCAAGGGAAACGGCAAACGAAGACTCCCTTTGCTTACATAAGGTCCCTCTAAACTTTGTTCTCAGAACAATATTTCTAAGGAAACCATATTCTAGATGCCATCAAAACATGGCTGAAATTTAGTTTGTCTCTGTCAAATATTTTGCATTGCAGTATTAAATGTGATATAATTGAGGAAAACAGGAGAAGTTTGATGCGTAAAAAAGGAACTTTAGAGATAACATTTAAGTGACAGGACTGCAGTTTTCTGAGCCAAAATTAACTGTCTCAAATATTATACTCACAAAGTGACCACACTGCTCTAAAATACTCAAGCTTCTATAAAAGTGTTCAGTAACTAGGATAGTGTGATCCAGAGCTTACCTTTGAATTCAGAATTGTTATCACACAGAGCCTTTGCAGGAAGGAAAATTATTTAATCTAATCTCTTTAAGAATCTGGTTTCCTAATGTAAGCAATGACTGTGCAGTTGTATATTCTGGGCCTTTTAGAGAATGTTTGAATTTAAATGGAGAGCTTCAATTCTCATGTCTTTGGTAGAGAGTTGTCTATGCTACCAGAGTTTGTGATTCCCCAGGTATGTGCGAGCGAAAGGAGTGGAATATTTATCTGTAGTGTTTCAGCATCTATTCACAAACTTTCTACACACATCACGTAGATAATCAACCCATGTAGATTTGAAAATAGAGCTAGAAGATATCTCAATGCATTTCTGGGAAAATGGCACGTTAAAAATACGTTCCTTGTCAAAGATATGTATATGGGACACTAGTTTCAATAAGAGAAAACAGACTGTTGTTGTGTAATAAGCACACTCTCTCTCCATGATCTAAATTTGTTTTAATATCCTTGAGAAAACTCATTAAATATTTTCCCTGTAAATATATTTGAAAAGGTGATAAAATACCAATCTATCCATGGTAGTCTCCTTATATTGCTGGTAAATAGTGCTTGCTTTTATCTTCCTTATATAGTCACATAGCTAACATAATTTCATTTTGGGCTCAGAATAAAGTGTGAAGATTTTAGCATCTTAGGTAAACATTGCTGTTTTAGTTTGCACTTTTTGTCCAAGTTTTTTGGCAAAAGTAAATTATGAATTATATGAACAAAGACAAATTTTATCAATTCTTTTGGGCAATGCAGTCTTCTTCTCTTAGCCATGATATACATCAGATACCTACAATATCCTTCATTGAATATCTAGAAACACTAGGATACCATTTTGCAAACCATAATATTTAAAAACATGAGAATTAGCTCAACATGGAAGAATTGTCGTATGAGTAAGCATTACATAGATCAGACAACAGCCTGCCTCTGTAGGCACTACTCAGCTTTTCTGAACAGATTTCTGTGGAGAAGTCCTTATACAACATTAGGGATGAAATCTTGATATGCTCCATGGGGAAATGACACAGTTCATAACAAGAGAGTCTGGTCCGTTCTTGTCCCAGATGGGGAGCACATCTTTTAAGGCTGTATAATGTTCCAGAATTGTGGCATAGTAACTCAGTCAGAAGTCTGCAACTTTTTTTTTTTTTAATTGTTATTACTTTCATGGTGCCTTATAGGCAAACTCAGGAAGTGTGTGTTAGATTGAGTGGACAGTGAGGTTTCTGAACAATGAGACTCAGAGGGTTGTGATCAGTAGCAGAAAGTCTAGTTGGCAGCCTGTGGTTAACTGTCTTCCCAGGAGTGAACAGGAGGCCCGGTCTTGTTCTGTTTATTTTTCAGTGACCTGGATGAAGGGGCACCTCAGCAAGATGGTATGAAACTGGGTGGAATGGCTGGAGCATCAGAAGGCTGTGCTGCCACCCAGAAAGACTTGGACAGGTTATAGAGTAGGGCAGAGAGGAACCTCATGAACTTCAAAAAGACAACTGCAGGATCCTGCACCTAGGGAAAAATAACCCCATCCACCAGCGCAGACTGGGGATGACCACTTGGAGAGCAGCTCCGTGGAGAAGGAATTTGGTGTCCTGGTGAAGAGCAGATTGAATAAGAGCTGGCAGCATGCCCTTGCAGACATACATGAGGAGATGTATTTTAGATGCAGGGAGGAAATTTATAGTACTTTAGTGTCCCCTCTTTGACTAAACAATAGATCTGTTCTTGCTCCATTAGCTATGGAGCTATAGTTAGCTATAGCTAACTATATTGTTAGTGAGTACGTCCTAATCAGCTAAATATTTCCACTACCTAGACATTTAAAAATAATAATTAAATAATCATAATCCATTCTCTTTAAGGAATTAAAATGTTTACAAATTTTAAATGTTATCAGAAGTAGAAATGTTAAAGGATATATATCCATTTTGGGACCCTTGTAGCCAACTGAAAAAACACATGGGAAATTATATTTGTTTTATGAGAGACTGAAAAATATCTGCAGAATTAACATTTTGTTCTTTAGCTAAATGACTTGTTTTAAATGTCTACACAGACAAATATATCTGTTTTTTTTTTTAACATTTCATCTTTTAGAACCTCAGATGGGTTTGTTTTTCAAGTAAACCCATGAGAAACATTCTGGTATAATCTTGTAGAGAAGACTTCTGTAAATTTTCATCTTAAGATGAAGTCAAAAATAACCGTGACCTTAAACTAGATTAATATGGAGTTATCGTTATATTTACCAGATAGATGTCTCCCAAGTGAACAAGCTAACCATGTTATGTTACAAAGAGAATATCTCAAACAGCATCTGACTATATGCTACTTCAATAATTCTTGCAACGTTAATATCACATAGTGCATATAGAGTCTTGTCTCTTGAATAATGTTTTGCGACCTTAATACAGGAAAATATTCGATGCCAGAATATGTAAGCAGTTATTAACATCAAAAATCCCCCTGGCATTCAATTAAGTTACGGGTCTTTAACAGGAAAGAAATGTGATTCTTCCCTGCTCTTTAGAGAAACGTCTGGAAAATTATCATAAATCGGCATGAAGGTTCACAAGCTTAGAGCTAAGTGTGATACAGTGCTGGACTACAACCAGAATTTTTCAGTGCCTTGTAAAGCTGAGCACAGTAAAACATCAGATTGTGCTCACAATCTTTTAATATTGTGACAATATATATATATATAAGATATTGTTAAGGTCACTGATCTAAATTCACTTAGATTCCTGTGTGAAAGGACATTATTACAACTTTGAAAGTTGTAGGGAATTCGATTTGAATATATTCTGGATGGAAATGAAGGGAAGGGATTGAGGGGTCTGGAAGATGGTCAGTGGAATCTAGAGCTTTTTACTTGTTGCAGTAGAAATTCTTAGTTGTCCCATGCCCTGTGTTTCTAATACTTGATGGGCTGTCCTTAGTTGTGTCCAAATCCCCAAGTCATTCAAAACAGAGGGCAGACTGTGACACCCTTTCTTCCAGTGCACTGAACTTTTTGTCCAAGAGAAACCATAGCTGGAAAGGTTCAGAGGAAGAGTTCGATGCCATGTAATCAGAACGCAGCTGCTGGACAGCTAGATTAGAGATTTGGGAAATACTTTGAAATCCAACAATAGAGGTTTGTTTAGATGATGCTTAATAAGATATCTACCATGAAATCCATTCATTAACTGCCATGTTTTCCATTATATACATATATATAAATATATATATATATAAGATGAAAAGTATAAGATTACTTTATTGTAACAATAATATGTTTGTTTCTCTAAACATGCATTTTTGTATGATGACTCTGCTTTCAGTAATTTTTGACAAAGTTTCTTGATGACAAAAAGTTATTTGTGCTGTTATTCACTTGTGTGGTCTTTATCCTCCTTCTCAAATCAATTCCTTTACACAATTTCTTCCTTTATTCCTTTTATAGAGTTCCTTTGCAGAAATAATAATAAGAAAGTCCAAATGAAAATCAACAAATTCAAACTAATAATAAAATCAGTAATGCAACTGGAACTTCCTGAGATGTATCTTGGATATTTTACTAGATAAACATTTGAGAGCTAAGATGACTCTTACTGCCTAGATCTTCAAATATCTTCAGGATTTTGAATACCACACACTTTTGAAATGAATTCCATTCTTGTTTAGGTTATGTTTGTATGAAAATTAAAATTTTATTTTCTTAGCCTTAAATGGGAACTGGCTGCTGACAGAACTGGGGATTATTATTATTAAAATGAAACATTTGTAAAGAATAGTATGAGCCATTGTAATATTTCTTCTACTGCCATTTGTCATAATAGTCCTTCATCTTCAAAAACCTGTTTTGTCCAGAGATAAAAGGGATAAATCCTTTTCTGTGTATAAAGTGCCTGTCTAATATATTTTGCTTTTTATATAGTTTTCCCCTCTTTTATATAGTGTATTTTCTACCTAGTACATGCCACCTTTATAGCCTCCATTCAAATTGCATCTTTAAGTTCTGAAAGCTGGAAAAATAGGGCACTATTTATCCTCATTCAAATAATAAATGAGATGTAAAATGAGCTTCGTGGTAGATGACTTCTCGGGAGGTTGTTTAATAATAGCTTATGAAGTTTGCAGAATTTCAGATGTGAAATTAATTTAAGTGGTCAATGTTTAGCCAGGGTTTCAGACTAAATTTTATACTGCAACACTGCTTCATAAATTGATCCTGTTTTCAATTTTAAGTTATCATCAAATGCAAAATAATGTCATTTCCATTTTTAAAATTTATAAATAAGCCATAATTTCATTTAGATTGCCCCTCTTTAACATTGATAAGAAGTGTGATCATAGTTCTTGACTCTTGCTGAGCAGTTAAATTAATATGTTTGAACATAGACCTGCACTTTCTCTGTTACTTTTGTTACTACTTAAGTTAACACTATATGTCAAGGTGTCAGACTTCCTGGGTGAGTAGCATAATGAAAAATCTAAATTTGGAATTTTGAAAGTAATATAATCATAATAACATATGATATAGAGGTAATCAGAATAAACTCTTTATTCTGAGATTTATTACTCAGTAGAACTGTGTCTGACCACTTCTCTCTCTGGATATTGCAATGCTCTTAATAGAAATGTTCCCTTTAAAGTTGCAGGAGTGCTACCCCTTTCAGGGGATGGTTGATGCCAAGTGGTGAGCTAGAATAGCCGCAGATAGATAGTGTGAAGGGAAGGGGTAAAGGGAACTTTAGAGAGAGAGAGAGGTTTATACAAGTTAGCATATTGCCTTGTTAAACTAATGTAGTTCTGAGGGGATTCAGTTTTGTTTGGGTTATAACTATGTATGAAGGTTAACCTTCTGTCTCTTCATCTGAATTTTAGCTCATTTATGAGTAATTATTTATAAGTAGTAAATTATTTATGCATAGAAAACAAAGTCAAGCTTTTATTTAAAGTGTTATATGTTTGCCAATCAAAATTAAACTGAAGTGACTTTGTTTTGTTATAACACACTTTTTTGTGCAAATTTCCAGATAATAAGTCTTGATTTGTCCTGTTTCTAAGCATTTTTAGTCTAGTGATAATGATATAGTGTTGTAGTATTGGCTCCATTTTAAAGTAATCATGCAACAAAAGACTGGAATAACAATTTAAAGACTTTCTATGGATATTCTGAGGGAAAAAATAAGATGTGATCCAAGGATATTGTTTAGAGAATGTTAGTGACATTTAATCAAGACAATTAACATACCTATTTACAGAGAAGTGTTACGTGTCTTTGAGGTTCAAGCAATACTTCATTAATTGTGGAAAGTAAATATTCTTTGCCAATAAAATCGCAAATAAGTACATTATTGCAAAAAGTATTAGGATCAACAGTTCCTATGCAATATTGCCATATTTTTGTCCTTATTTATACTTCATTTATTTGATATTTTATGAAATATTCCAGAATGATCTGGAAGTTTTAGTTACATGTATGGTTGATGAAGGTAGGATATAAATAGTTCTTTAAAAACTGCCAAAGACATAACTTTAATATTTTAACCCCAGTGTGTCAGCAATAGTATATATTTTAAAATTTATTTTTTAAAACATGTTTTGAGGAGGCTTTTTCTAGAAACAGTTTTATAAATAGTTAAATTAAGAAAGAAATTGGGTAAATCTGTCCCTAATCACCCGCTAAGATTTTGACAATTTAGCATTAGTCAGAAGAAAAGAGGTTTATTCTGTTATCCACAGAGTATTTTACAAATACTAACCTCTCACATGCCTTGACAATAGACAATAATAAGAAAGTAAGTATGTGCAGTATTGGCAACTGTGATGACTATTTGGTCTGTAAATATATACTGAAATGTTCTATTTTTCTTCAAAAAGTTCTGGAACACACCCATAATCCGCTTAATTATTTTTATAGCAGTGGGATTCCTACATGGGTACATAATTAATTCAGATGGACGTTATTATAATTAATCATAATTAATGCTATTACAATAAGTACCAAAGGGCCTAATCATATTATGCCACTTACGGTAATGTCTTGCCTTCGTTTTGTATCACAATGTTTCAGTGAATTTACATGGCTGTAAAGCCAGCCATACGAATATTATAGTTTCCTGTGATTAATGTGAACACTAGAGAAAGCTGATAGCAATTAGTCTTTCGTAAAGTGTCATTAAATACAATATTTAAGTTAATTTAAGTTCAGTATTAAGTATATTTCAAATTTGAAACATGGTAAATGACTTCTATGAATCAATATAAAATATTTAATGAGATGTGGAAGTCTCCTGTGTGTTGGAAAGTTCTTTTGCAATTATTGTCTCCCTAGATCTTGGTGGAAGGTACCATAGGAGATGGTTTCACTGGAGACATAGGAATTGATGACTTGTCCTTCCTGTCATGTACTCTTTACAATGGTAAGTAAGAAGAAAATAAAGTTGAGTGTACATCTCTTAGCAGGGAGCTGATTCTTTGCTGTCATTTGTGAGTATTGGTATGGGAAGAACAAACCATATCACACTGTGAATCTTGTCAGACAATGAAATCAGGACTTGTTTTCCAGCTTCCCAAACCTCCTTATTCAAGATCTTCCCTGCACACTCCAGAAAGGCAACGGCATAAAGCAGTTCCTGTTGTGAGTATAAGATCCAAAAGAAACCATCAGTAGTGTGAGATCGCTTTGGGATCTCAGTGACGGACAAATTTTTTTCCTACTCTCCCCCAGTACTTCTAAATGTTAATGCAGTGACAATTGCTCTCTAATATCAGCACACAGGCAGTTCAGATGATAGGGCAACCTTCCCTCTGAAGTCATTACTACCTAATATGGTAAAATTCCTGCAGAATAGTAAAATATTGTGCTCACAAACACTGTGCTCCAAGACACCAAATGATTCCAAACTTGTCATGTTTCATTGTTGAAGTGGTATTAAGAGGGCCAGCGTTAGCTGCAGCAGACATAGTTATATATGGCTTGACAGTTTATGTAAGCTGTGGAAGAGCAAGCATAATTTAAAACAAAATTTTTCTTTCTAGAAATAAGTATCTTAGCATTAGATCTAAAACATGAACATAGTGACATATATTTTGTTTCTGGTGTTTCGAATACTTCCTATAGGTCTAACTAGTTCTATTAGGAATATCAAGTGCATGTGGCATGTTTCTCTTGTAGATAATTTTTATCCTATTTTGCCAAGTTTATATATTATATAACATTTATTACAGCTCTTTGAATATAAACTCTAATTCAAAACAAATTTGGTGAATACAGTTAGTGTAAAATGGCAATAGTGGAAGCATAAAATCTTAAAATGAGATAAAGAACAACTGAAAAAAATTCAAAGCACACAGTATCAAAGTTTCAAAGTTCAAAAGTAAATTTTTGTTTAGAGAAATGAAAGTCTTCAGGTTTAAAGATAGATGAATTGAATAGGAAATGTTTTTTGTGTTCTCTGTATATTTTCAAGTCTTTTAGTACTGAGAGTAATTTATGAGACATTTCAAGCTCCTACTGCCTCTATTTTACCTCTGCTTCCTCCACAAAATAAAAATCTGAACAAAGGATAAAAGAGTTGAAGAGTCTGTGGGAATAGCCTGAAAAACAGACAACAGGAGTAGTGTATTCTACTGGATTTGGTATACGCTGGATCATTAACATGAAGCTGGCCTATCATGTCTCATCTCTGCAGTCTAGAATTAAGCATTGGCTGCCCAGCTGGAATTGTTCCACTTCGAAAAATAAATACTGATCAGGAAGAGATTGGCTGGATCACATGGTGGTAAAGTCACATACATCTAATTTTAAAGATGTAGAAACTTGTGCATCTGTTTTTAATATATCATATGAATGCCCTAACTACAGGCTATACAGTGATGCTTGCTCTGGCCAAAGTGCATTCTTGGAAGTTGAACAAAATGGATTATTTCCAGAGGGGAAAAAAAAAAAAAAAGGAGTTGATTCTGTCTATAGCACTTAGGACATTTGAGAAATTAGTCTCCTGGAGATTATATAGCCTGTGCTGTGAAACCACTCTGGAATTTTTTTTCCTCACAATGCTTCCTTCCCCATTTTATACCTACCCTGGATCTAGGAACATTTCACTAAAAGTGATCAGAGGAGGAATGTGAAAACCTAAATTTTTGAATGATAAATGCTATATTTAGAAAAACTTCTAAGCAATAACATTACTGCAATTACTGTAAGTTGTATATACATCTATTATATCATCTAATTAGGTCTTCAGAAGATTCTTCCTACTAAATCTTTTGTTTGATTCTTAGGACATTATTAGTGAATCATTTATTTTATATAAAATGGCTGTTACCTTATAAGACAGAGATATGGCTCCTACTACTGGGGAATTTGCAATCAGTCTTAGTGCTCCTGGTCTTAAGAGAAAAATTCCTCAATGATTCTACCCTGGCCTAGACACATTTTATATGAAAAGTCTATACATACTCTTTTTAATTAACTCAGGTACATTACTTAGGTATATTGCAGAGCTAATCATTTCATTAGAGATTAAATTTTAAAGGGGACTTGTATAATAAAAAGACCTTTTATTGGCAGTGATAGCAAGGTTTTTCAAGGAATCAGGGCTGGCCTGTAGAAAGGTGCATAGGAAAAAAGAGAAAAAGGTAATAGATTAGAAAAAAAGCTGTGATGATCTTGAATGAAATGAAAAGTGGTCAAACAAGATAATGACCTCAATTATTTTTTTAATGAAAAAAAAATTCAGTGATGAAATGAGGCTATAAGAATGATGCATAGTAATTTCTAGCCAGTTGCAGTAATCAAAGTCTTGAAAGAAATTATCTGAGCCTCTTCCAAACTGCCTAGTCATGTCATAAAGCTAACAAAATAGAAACTGGTAAAACCACAAAAAAAAAAATAAAAAAGATTCCCCTGTGAAACAAGGCTAGCATTATTCAGATGGTAATGAATTTTTTCAAGTGTTGAGGAGATTATGGTTGACTAGCATGATCAAACTAGTACCTTCCCCTGGGGAAACTCAGCTCTGCGTTGAATGCATCAGCCAGGATGCATTCAATTCAGTTCTTTCTAGTGGCATTCAAGACATTCTGCTTGACCACCCAGCCATATTTCCAGTACAGCTATACCACTGGAGACAGAAAGTTGCTTGGAGACAAATTGTTAGAAAACTAGACTGCCTTAATTCCGTAGGTCATTGTTTATTTTTTGTTTTTAAGGAAACTTGCCAGCAATCTCTACGACTCCAGCAGGAACTTCAGTTCCTGTCACGCTCCCCATGAATAACTGCACAGAGGAGGAGTTTGTCTGTAGAGCCTCTGGCAATTGCATCCAGATGACCAAGAAGTGTGACTTTAGGCCTGACTGCTCTGATAAATCTGATGAAGCATCTTGTGGTGGGTGAACTAAATCTCTGCTATCTTATTTGTGGATATGAAACATACTGCACTAACTATATTTTCAATTCTTGTTTGGTATTAGTACCAAGGTCTTGTTTTAAATGTGATTTTGCTCCCTCAGAGCTAGCATTATGCTTTTAATATGAGAATCTGCGATGTTCTTCGTTTGCTGCCTTCAAATGACAGACTGCATTTTATATTCTGTTTCAACCTAACTTGTGCAATAGGAAAAAATCTTTCATCCCTTAGTGATTGGTAGCTACAATTTATAAATGTAAACATAGTTTCTGAAATTAAATAGCACATTTATATTTTTAAAGTGTTCTCTAGTCCAAAATGGAAATGAAAATAATTGTAGACTCATGATTGGGAGACTTAGCTTCACTTCCTACTGCAATGAGGTACTGGAAGTATTTTTTATAGAAAGGAATCATGAAAATCAGCTGCATACATAAAGATGCTTTTGTCATCATCTCTTTGTTCCTTTGACAGGACTGATTTTGCTTTGAGGTCTACATTTAACTATCTACAGAGGAACCTAACATTAGGTTTCTAGTTTCCCAAGAGGAAACCTGAGTTGTTTCCCTATGGCTAGAGCATGCAGCATGGCACGCGCTATAAACAAGTCAGTGAGTTCCAGGACACATTTTGAAGATATCTAAGAGGTTTCTTAATTGTTTTTAAGTCACCAAAGTTCACATTGCAGCTTTTAAGCTGAAGCAGTTACTGACTTTTTTTTTTTTTCCTGAAAACACAGTATTTGAAGATACTGCAGTTCAGAAACTGCATAATGAGGGAGACAGACATTTGTCTGTGCAGTGCAAGCTAATCACTCACTATGACCAAAACTCTACATTGATTGCATTTTACATTGTGAAGGGAACACTAGTCTCTCTCCAGGCTGAGGACTGAACCAGGCAGCAGGGAGTCTAATGTTACTTTTCGTATTTCTTTCGTGGGAAGAAATCTGGAAGAAATGAGGCTGTTTTATAAATATTGATGGATAGTTCCCTGTAGTGTGAATAAATACCAGCCATTGAAAATGTACATTGAAAAATAAATGGAGAGTCCTTCTGAGAGAATATTTTTTTCTCCTCAGAAATCTACAGTGTCTTACAAAGCATCCTTTCTGTCTGAAAGGGATAACTACTATGGAGAATACATCTTTAGGTACTCAGTCTGTCTGAAGTCTACAATCGCTGCAGCAATGATGGCAATTTATCACTAGAATGACAGTACTCAGATAAGAGCTTAGTATGTTCCTATTGAGAACAGAAATATGTTCTCAGGATGTGGTTATCCTTTTTCAGTGGCATTTAAAATATAATTTTATAAAACAAATAAAAAAAAGGTACAAACACTTAATACTGTGTCACTCATCAATGTCAGGAAGCATCACAAATCTTTATATGGATAACTAGTCTGATCACACTGGTTGAGGTTTGCTTCTTTGCAGAGAATTTAAAAGCTATAAATCAAAACTGTTTTGACATCTCCTGCCTCCTTAATCTCCCATCTGCAGCCTCCAGGAGAGGAAATACAGGCCATATTCTACTATCACAGTATAATTTACTCATACAGAAATTACCTCCACTGTACTAGCTTTTGAGATTCATGGTTAGAAATAGACTTGTTTGCATCATTCTCACAGCAGTCACTTAGACTTATGTATGAAAATGCATTCTAATGTTCTAGAAAGTGACAGGAGTAATTCTGGATCGCAGAGGCCAAGTCAGAGTTTCTGTAAAATGTTCAAGAAGGCATTCTAGAGAATAAATATTTATTAGTCAGTGGAAATATGTATTTTTTAATATCCTTGCATAGAAGATACATTGCAAAAGAGAGAAATTAGTAAGCTCATTTTTATGGTCCAGTCACTCAGGAAACAAAAACTGAGGCACAGGCTGCTGTTTATTTATTAATGATTCAATGCTCAACAACAAGGTTAGACAGCTCTATTATGATTTAACTTTCAGGTATTTTGAGGACTACTTGAAAGAGTTATATTTATATTTAAATATATATATATTATATATATGTATTATATATATGTGTGTATGCATATATATTTCTATATATTTAGTATTCCTGTCAAGGACTGTCACAGTTTGCAATGTACAGTGAATTGGTAACCTTATAAGACTGTAGAACTGAAGAAAGAATTGTGCAGTAGCTTTCAGATTCAGAGCTGGCATATTTTATATGGCATTTCAGTGTATTTCACATGACACATAATTAGAAAGGTCTGAAACCTGGTAGCTGCATTTGTGGTAGATAGCAAAGATCAAAATACTTGCTTCTCAAAGACAGGATCTACCTCCTAAATAAGAACATAGAGAGCACTGTTGATATATCTATTGTAAAGGAAATACTATCCATATTAGCATTTTTATTGCAATATTGTTTATTTTATTATAACATCAACTGATTACTTTTTAATATAAACATGAAGTATTAATTTTTCATCTCTAAAGCTATGGAAATGTGCAATTTTGAAGATAAATCCTTGTGTGGATGGTATCAGGCAGCCTTGGAAGAGACGTCAGAAACTGATTCCATCCATTCCACAAATATATTCAAGTGGGGGCTTGGAAGAGGAGCATATCTCTTCCCTGGGCAAGAAAAACACAGCCCATCAGTTGATCATACTAGGTGAGTAAAAATCTTCAGTTATCTTTCCTGGACAGCCTGTGTTTAGCCACATACAAATTGTCACTGGGAAAACCTCATCTCAGTTCATAGTACTGAAGCAGTTTACTGATTTGTTAATGACAGGTAATTAACTGATAATTGGTGGCTAAATGTGCTGGATTGACAACAGAGAAATAACAATACAAGGTGCTTGCAGAATTTTAATAAACGACAGATTTCAAAACATCCTTCTGTAAATACATCCCCCAAAGTTCTAATGCCCTCTGCTCCCAAGTAGATTGTGTGCAGACCCTCTCCAAGAGGATGGGTGGGATGCACATGCATTCCTTTGTACCCTTGGTGACAAAGGAAGTGTTTTGCACATTCCTCCTGGGCGGAGGAATAGCTGCTCTTGATGTATATAATGCTGCTGCCTGCTAGGCCATGAGAGGACACTTCTTCTTGCACCCTGTACTCAGCCCACATGCAGGCTGCTCACAGCACCCAGCGGGGAGGATGCACTATCTGGTCTGCGCAGTGTCAGCAAGGTGACTTCTGGACTGCCTAAACTGGGTTTAACTACTGCTGTTTCCAAAATCAAACATCTTTCCCCACTATTCCAAATTTCCATACATATTTTATACTTCTATTTAAGCTGTTTTTTATTGTTTTGTTGTTTGTTTGTTTTAGCTATCTTTGTAATTCTCTATTTCTGCTTGCTTTGTCTCATAGTCATCATCACCACTAGCATAATCAGGTTTGGACAAATGCCCTTTCAGGCACTTCCATTCAAACTCACAGTGTTCACTCCCTTTCTTCCTAGTTATTGTTATCCAGGCCATTTTGCCAAGGGCGGGCAGTACAATTACTCTCACAATGGGTCTTGTGAATTCTGCTAATAATTAATAATTAACTTTGTGCAGATCTGAAACAACTTTAATTAGAATTAAATATAATTTAATAGATACTTGACTTTTTTTTTTTCTGATAAATTCTATCACTTCATATCTCTGCCTTACCAACTGTTTCACAGTAATGCTTTTCTGTCTGACAGCAACAACAAAAAAGAAATATCCTTTATATCCTTTATGAACAAAGTGTGGCTTGTTCTCTAAGTAAGTGGCTGTTAAATATGGACTGATTTGTGCAAGTACTTCACTGAAGTATTAACAGTCACAGATGATAAAAAACTTTACTCTTCAGCTTGGTAAATATCTGTGGTGAAAATAAGTAGCAAGACCATAGCAGTTAGACATTTGACATTAAGCAAAAAATGTAGTGATGAGTTTTCTGCAGTTAAATGCCATTTTATATTATACTGTAATGCAGAAAATGGTTGATTAAAACTAATGCCCGTCATGATTAGAACCTAGGGTGGTGTTTTCACCTCAGACTCGGTCACTTGAGAGGGAGATTCACTCCTATTGTTTCTTTTTGCTTTCAGACCCAGAGGATCTGTAGAGATATGACAGAATGCTAATCAGGTTTGGCAGGTTCAGAGGAGCAACAGAAAAGCCATGAATTAATCTCAGCTCTGTGTCAGTCAAAAGTCATCAGACCACAATATCCAACAGAGAAAATCCAACTAAGAGTCACTAATTGTTGTGTTAGGATCAAAACATGAAATTTTCATCTCTTATAGCATTTGTTTTGTGTGGTATTTGTGTGCTGCAGCACTTTTAAGTCTTAGGAATAAATCTTGAGAGAAACCTCTAAGAACAATGACACTGACAGAATAAAGCAAAGAAGAAAAAGTGTTCTATTGCTCTATTGTTCAACTATAATGACTCTTACTTGTTTGCAGCTAAGTTTATGAGGCTTTAGTTTTGGAGATCAGACATTCTGTGGTTCTTTTCTTTTTACTTAGACTCAAACCAAGGAGACTGTTTCTGTAGTTAAAGGGACCCATGCTGTATGTGCTTTTAAAGACAGACATTTGTAGCTCAGAGTGTGTGGAAATTTACAAAATCTGCAAATGCTTAATTTATACAGAATGACAAAACTGTATTTACAGGAGAGTGCAATGACATGATTTGACTGAGCAAGAAATCTATGTTAAAGTCGTTAACTGCTTCCAAAATGTTGCTCTGTTGAGCTAGTGTGAGAATGAACTTAGGATTCAAAATATTTAATCAGATTTGTGATTCAGTCAGCTCTCTCATTGTACATTGTGTATCAGTGCTGCAGTTGGTGGCCTGGATACATCTCCTCCAGCTCTGTTTTAGTAAGTCCAGTTGGGATAGTGTGGCAGTATGGCACTCTGCACAGGATGCCAAATGGTCCCAGGATACTAAGCAAAGACTTGAGTGGTTGCATCTCACTCACCTATCATAGAATCATGGAATGCTTACGGTTGGAAGGGACCTCTAGAGGTCATCTAGTCCAACCTTCCTGCAATGATTATACTGTATCACTCACTAACTAACTGACCCATTCTACACAGGTAGGCAGACACTTCCTAGTCTGTTCTCCAAGTCTGTGTAGGCCTTTGTATTATTTTCCCCATAGTTTAATACTGCCAGGTGAATCTACAAAAGGTAATTAAGCCTCATTGACCTTTTAGCAAGGGAGACATTAACAATACACAGAGCCATGAAATTCTTACACAACTTTCTTTTTTCCCTCTTGAATTTCTTTTAAGAAATTCTATGAACAAATTTTGCTGTGTAGTCAGAGTCTCTATTTTGTAGAGGCAATCAAAAGCAGCTTAAATGTGTTTAAAAAGTATGGAATTATCTTTAAAGGACTGATGGGCTTTAATAAAAAGCTATCTTCCAACAAAAAAAAATAGTAGTTTCTGAGAAGAAATATCTTCTTGAATGCACAAACCAAAACTCAATGCAGTATGCCACAACAAGTGTTCACTATGTCAGTTCTTTATCGTTTCACATGGTAAGGTGCCTGAGGAGTTAGATATATTCCACCATAGTATATAGATTTTGTTTTTAAGAAAGAATAGCATGGAGACACTGTGAAATTAATGGCAATGCGTTTAAAATGAGTCTTTTAGAGATGAAGAGTGAAAATGATACCTGTGAGTACTATAGAAAGTTACATTTAAATGTAAGTGAAGGAAAAGCACGAGCTTCATGTAGTGCTTTTACAGTTCATAGATCTTCCTCAAAAGCATTATTTCCTTAGACAAGTGTGTATGTGTATCTATATATCTATCTCACTTGAGAAACTTAGTCACAGTGAAGTGAAAGACATAGGCTTCACATAAAGTGTCATAAATTCCATAGTTTTCTCTAAGAAAGTGTTTATAGTGCTCTCCAAGAAAATGGAAAATGAAAGGAAAGGGCTATTTTACCTCTATGAAGATAGGGTTTTTAGCACCTTCTAGTGTGTGTGTGTATAAATGTATATATATATATACTTACATATGTATGTATGTATCACAGACTCCATCCTGTATTGTGTTTATATGCATGTAGTTCTTGTGATTCTTATTGAATTGAAGTGGTGTATGTTGATCAGAATAAAGACTTGAGTGCATCTAGAGAAATAAGGTAGTAAAAATCTGGAATTGCACTGAGCAGATCACACTGAATATGCTCCTACCCAGGGAGTATCAAGTATCATAAAGACAATTGTAAGGGTAAGAAATTGTATTCTTTAATATCATTACTCTCCAAGGTGAACTATCAAATCAAATTTATGTTATTGATAGTATCAGCTATTGAGCAAGTTGATCTAAAATCAGTAGTCCTAGGCGACTCCATATTCCAGGTCTGTTCATTGCCTGCAAACTACAGAGAGACCTGCGTCTCTTATTTTGTTTTATATTGGAAACCATCAATTAAGTCAGCCTTCTGAGCAAGATACCTAGGTGACTGCCATACTGAAAACAAAAATTATATTGACACTTATAGTTGCTGACCTAGAAATAGGTGGAATTGTCATCCAGACACTATTTGTTTAATCTTATTAGATGTGTGCATATATATCTGTATGTTCTATATTTATATAACAGTGGTTCGTATATGCATAGCTTTATTTAAAATCTATCATTTATTTCTGACCATCCCCTAAAGTAGTTTCATTTGAAACTACTGAGGACAATCATTTGATATGAAATTATAATGTCCTGTATATGTCCCAGCTAACCATATGCAACCACAATTGATTTATTTATTAACTAAACTATTTATTTATTTTTCTACTTTAAAATCACTTTCTGAGGATACCTTGTATTTCTCCTTGTTAATTCTAGTAAATAAAGTGAGGATTATTCATAGTTGCAGTATTCTGAAAAGAACTCCACTGTGATATACTCCTGTCCTTTCCCTTTAGAATTGGAACCATAAATTCATCTATCAATATCAGGTGATTGCATTGGAAAAAAATGAGTCATTTTCAGTGATGAAGTTGGGAGTATTATCAGACTTTGAGTTCATATTATCTTTTGGCTTGTCCTAATCCATTTGTGAGTGTCTGCTTCTATCTTTAATCCCGAGGTTCAGAGGAAAGTATATGGAAAAAAAATCTACATGTACACATTGCTATCAGAGTAATTTAGCTAATACACATTAACATCTTCAAGACACTGAAAACTGTGCTTTTTATTTATTTATTTTTTTCAATAAAGCAATTTCTGAACTGCATGTTTAACAAAACTGAAGGAAATATTGTAATACCTATTTGGGAAAAAATTGGGGTAAAAAATGTGATGAAAATGTAATTCCAAGTTATGCAGAATTCATTTGGGAAATAAATGTATTCATAATACTTGTTTGCCCAACTATATATAGCTATGAAAAACTAATTACTTGCAAGTAAAAGCTAATGGTCAAAAATTACTTGTAGGATGATATCACATAACTGGTCCATTCATTTCAAGTAATTGTAATTTAATTAAAACCATTTTTGAAGGAAAAAAGTAGAACTGACTCAAAGTATTTTTAAACTCTGTATATTCTGATGACAAAGAATAGAATTCATCCATAATGATGATAGATTAGTGTGTGGAAAGCTGTTCATGAGAAAGCTGTTACCAGTACATTTTCTTTCTGTAATTTGTATCCTTTCTCTAAAACAATGGCATCAATCAAATTCATACTTATATATATATATACATATATATATAGTATATCATGGAGAAAGAACTTAACAGTTATTTAGAGCATGTTTGTTTTAGAATTTTGAGGCAAAGAATTTGATAATAAGTATAATGTGCTCTGATTTAGTGCAAAAATTCCTCCTCACATACATGATTTTCTTTGAAACACCTTTGTAATCTCAGTGTCAAACTATCAGTGTCAGTATGTTACATATTGTTTGATATGTACCTTTTTTCTATTCAGTTTCTGTTATTCATTAAAACTCAGTACTGCATTTTTATGCCAAAGTTTATCTAAATCTATCGAAGTTAAGATAGGGTAGAAATTTTGTTTCTAGCACTGTGCATTACATCCTTGGACCTAATCCAATTTTATATGTGTTTAGGAGAAGTTGCTGACCCTGAGATGTTAGCTGGCAAATCCTAGGAGATCAAAGATTCTTTCTCAAAGAAACTAGACTTTCACAGTAACAGGTGAAAATAATTTTGCAAAATGACTTTGGCATGCAATACAATGGGTAAATAATGAATAATGCAATAGAGATATAAAGCAGCAAATTTGTATGCCTTGGTGATACAAATGCAAATAATGATTATGTAAATATAGATGAAAATGAGAAGTGTGAAAAGAAGAGTGATGCTTACAATAAAGAGAAAAGAGAGTCCTAAAAGACACAGATTTTTCTGTCGCTATTACATATGCAAAAACTTTAGTTCTCTACCTTCTGTAAGCATCAGGAAGACTTGAGCAACTGCAGAATAAACATTGATCCAGAGGCAGAAGAATGCAGTTGAGGCTCTGAATTTATTATTCTTTTTCTTATTATTCTTCCTATTCTTATTATTGTCAAAGTAAAATAGCTTAACTAGTGTAAAGAAATTGGATATAAGTCCTGATACAACTGTTCGTATTTCTGGTATTTTCTGGTCTTAAAACTTCTGCTTAGACTAATTTGTGCTAAACTTGTATTCCTCTGTTATTCTGTCTGTAATAGATTGCTTATCACATAATATTTATTAAAATAGCTGATGCTATATAAATATATATATTATATATATATATATAAATACTGTATTCAGGCTTACAAAGGGGATTAGGATTTAGTCATTGTTCTACAAGACGTGTGAAATAAACAGAAAATTAAAGTTTCAGCTAGGCTCTAGAAACATAATCTTCACTCCAAAACACCGAAGGAAAAAAAAAAACAAAAAAAGTTCATAGATGGTTAACTGTCTACAAATGCACCAAAAGGATAGCTTCTGTAACAGGGAATAGCTCTATTATATCTCTTGGAAGGCTATCTTCTAAAAAAACTTCCTTTTACTTGGTTATGGTATGACCCATTTTATTTTTTGATTCTTTTGAATTTTGAGTTCTTTGCACCTGAATGTTAAATGTTTGTAGAAGCTGACTATATAGCAGTGCTTTCCAAATCATGGTAGAAGAACTTTTTGAAAATTACTGTTTGAACTTAAATTTATTGTATGTTGCTTGAAGTGAAAATCTATATTCCTGATCACTGTTTACTTTCAGTTCCTTTTTAATTACTTGAAAAATTTATAGAATTCTTAAATTTAATTGAAGAAAACCTCTAGTATTTTACTTTTTCTTTCTAGATGTTAACTGCAGGTTTGAATTGCTACCTCTTGCTACCTTGTTGAAAACTTCTCACTGTTAAGCAGTGAGAAGGGGTCAGTGGAGAAAAACCTTGTGATACATGCAATAGAATTACATAGATTATTAGAGTTCATATAACCGTTTAAGATTACTGAAAGTTACACATTTTTTAACATTTTGATTTTGCATAGAGGTTCTTTTCTGCAATAATATCTCCACAGTTGCAGTTATTTATTCAGGATTATTTTATTCAGAGTATATAGAATGCAAAGAGTGCTCAAAAATTAACCCATTTTCCTATCCTGATCAGAAATTTTTTCATCATCTTATTATGATTTCTCTAGGCAGATGCTGAGAGAACTACTAAGGTTTTTGTCATGAACAGAAGGTTTACGCTTTTATAAGTGCCTTACTATATTGTTTCTTTTCTCTTTTCCAGTAGTTTTCCCCATCTTGAAGCCATATTTCAAGTAAATGGACCCATAGGCACAATGTATACATTACTTTCCCATTCTGTGGTTCATCCAAGAAGTTACACTGGACCTTATATTTAAACCCTAAAGCTTAAGTCTATCTTATATTTCCTGTATTTCTCTGTGAATACTACCATAACAAGGACTTTTGGAGGTTTTATTGTTGTTGCAAATACCAGGAAGTGTAAAAGGTCCTTTTTAAAGAGTTGAAATAGAGATTCTTATTTTTATATCCACTTACTTAACTTTTTTTTTACAAGGATTCTCGTATTATATGGTCCCTGAGATGATAAGCAAGAAATAATAGACATCAACAAAAAAATGAAGGTAGTGTGTTGGAAAGGTCAAAGTAAACAATTTACGACCATTTTGTGTTGCATGAGAACAATATGAGAACAATATTATGAGAACAGGAATGAAAGAATGTTCATCAGAAATCTTTTGATGAAATAGTCTCTAATTAGAAAATAAGCTGAAACTGAATTTTCCTGAAAACGTCTTAACTTTGGCAAACTTCTGTGAGGTGAACTAGGTTCTGACCTTCCCCAGGCCCACTATCCCAGAAAAGGATTCTTGAGATGTGGTAAATGCAGTTTGATGCCACTTCCTTGAACAATTCAAACCATGAACATAAGCTTTGATGGCCTACATTCTGCTGGTGCACTCAGTGAACTTACTTTTATCCTAGCACTTTTATCAGCAGAGTGCTGTTTTTTCATGCTATCTCGAGTCTTACTGGTTTTGGCCTTTACTGTGGATTTCTATGTGCGTGACAACCCAGAATAGCCACGTCAGTCTGACTAGGCAGACCCTAGACAGATTGCATTGGAGAGATGAAGAAACCTGGTGTAAGTGCATAATAGCTGCAACACGTCCATCGGTCTTGCTGTATTGCAAGTTTGTGGGCAGATATAAACTGGAAAAATAAAATGAATATCGGAGCTGATGCTTTTTGGAATCTAGCCTTTCTAGTGTAGTGTGCAGATCATTAGGGAACTTAATGCTCTAAGGAAGTTGGAATTTTCATTCTTATTTACCTCTTTTATTTTTCGTTATTGCTGAAAATTAGAAAGAAATCAGAACATAGAGAGGCTGTTTTCCATCCAGATCTAGTTTTCACTGTAATTGAACACCAGAGAATAAAGCCCATTTGACAAGTCTGCCTAGACACTTAAATCAGAGATCCTCAAACATTTTGTGAAGTTGCACAGATGAACTGACACATTCAAAACCTGAGCTATTCCTGTGTTATTTAAATTTTGAAGCAAGGTGTCCATCACTAAATTAAATCAAATCTTTCTCTCCATGCTAATTCCCAGCTGCCATTTTCAGTTCCATGATGCTTTTTTCAAAGCTTGAAAGGGGAAATACAGCTAGATTATTTCCATGTATGCCCATTCTTAGCTAGGTGCATGTTAAAAGCATGCATGATAACAAAACCATAGGATGAAAATGTAGCCAAGCTGCTAATGTTGAAATCTGTAATCCATTAAAATGCTGACATTTACCCTTTGAAATTAATTAGGATTATTGCAGTGTTACAGGAATTTGTGTATATAGGGAATGTGTGCAGTACAGAAGTAAAATTAATTATTTTCAAAGGGTAAATATCAACACTTTAATGACATCTACTGTGGCTGCCAAAATTTTGATAGGGTTTCTGTATGCTAGTTTGTCAAACAAGCCTGTGATTTCTATACTTCCTCCCTGATAGGGCAACCTGTATATGATTCTGAGCTTCAGAATCACATAAACACTGTGTGCAAAGTCAGGTTTGCTCATTCTTACCTTATATAAGAAAATGTATTTAGGAGTTGTTCCTGTTGACTTCTGAAGCTTTCATTTGAAAACAAAACAAAAAAGTAGAAAATGAGGTAGGGAGTGCTTTTTTGGAAGCACACTACTAGCTGATTTAAAATACCTTGCACTAGTCCAACAGACGCAGCTTGACAGACTGAACAGAGGATTGCATATATGCTAACTGGTTCAGCTGCAGAATACACAGCCATAGAGGCTACAGACATTCTAGCACTGTGAACTCCATGTAAACAGGATGATTTCTTGCTGCTTCCTCCAAGCTCTTTCCCCTGAAACTGTGCATTTTCCTGTAAATACCCTGCACGTTGCTATACCAGCTAGTGGAAAGAATTCAAGACAGATAAGTTGCTGATCCCTGCGAACAAGTTAGTGTCAGCTACGTGAACTAGAAAAGAACTTCCTCTAAACAACATGGATAGGCCAAATGTGAAATTGCAATTGCAAAGTCGTCCGTGATAGAGGCAAAGGTTATATAAACAGCAGTGCTAGCCACATGTATCCATCCCTCTCTGGTCTCTCCATTTTGCTTACTTCTTAACATTAATCTTTTTGTAACCATATAGTCCCCCAATGTTTAATAGGATAGCACTCAGTCGAGTGTATCCCACTAGGACTTTACTAAGGTTTACTATTTTTAAATATAACCTTATGTCAAACAGTAAAACAAGGGCAAAGCAAATCTCAACATTATCTTTTTTCTTGTGTTTAAAAATACCTGTCCCGTAGTTGGGTTTGCAAACTCTTGTTGTTAAGGTTCTTCATTCTGAGAAGCATCGAGTATCCTGCAATTATGCTGAAGAGAGCACATTTTTCTGTTAAGGTCAATAGCTGCTTTTTGCTTTTGAAAATGAATTCTTTTAAGAGAGAAATCTTGGGTACTCAAAATACCATAACTGGAGACCCAGTCCTTTTGCAGACATTCAAAATCTGTACCTGCTGATGATAGACTGCAGAAACAGCCTGATCTTCCCCAATAACTCGGGACAAGGAATTTCACCCGAAGTCTTTTTGCTTCGATACTCTAAATCAGGAGGACATCCTTGCATGCCTCAGTTATATGGAGGATTCTGATTCCCCTGAGGAAAGCAAATAAACCAAGCAAAACAAAAATGATTTCCAACTCTCAGGACCATGAAACAGTGCGTAAAGGCAAACATCAGTTCTGTGTTTTGATTTGCCTATCCATGCTATGGAAATATTAGCTGCTTTTTCAAGCATTTTTGAGACTCTAGTAATATACACTGTTTAAGTAAAGAGCATCCAGATATTCAGCTAGAAGGTGTTTTATCTGTATAAAATATGATCATTTTAATATAAGGATGTCGTTATGATTAAATGCTTTCTTTAAATAAAGAAAAAAATCTTTCTCTGAGCAGGTTTACTGAAGAAGGCTGGTATCTATTTACAGACAGCTCGTTTGGAAAATTTGGTCAGACTGCTGACATTGCTACTCCAGTCATCTCCCTCACTGGGCCAAAATGCAAAATGGTATTCTGGAACTATATGTCTGGTGCAACAGTAGGTTCTTTGCAGGTAAGATGGTTTCGAGGTTTTTTACTGCCTGAAATTCATGAGAGAAAACTCATGCCCTTGTCATTTAGTTTCATTAAAGCATACACTGCTAATAAATGAAAATGAGCAATTACTAGCACTCCACTGCTCTCAATATGTTATGATCTGAAGGAAGAATTGTCTTGAGCAAGTTGTGGAAAATGTGACATTTTACATTGAGCTAAAACCTTTGTAGATGGATGGAGCTTCCGTACAAGAAAAAGTCTTGTACTGCACAATAGCCTTTGACTTTAACAAGCATCAGTAGATATCTGAACATCAATGTTTTTGACTGTATATGATGGCAACAGTAAAAAGAAATCATTGCATTTAGATTAATTCTGATGAAATTTTATAGAATCAGCTTGTTGTTATGTTATTCCTTCAGAAATTTAGCATATATTCTTCAAAGTTTAATTATATTAAAACAAGCAATTTTTTTTTTTTTTTTTCTGAACCAACTTGCAGTAATATGCCTGAATTCTACTACGAAAGGAATGCAGATGTTAGGGTACTTGGCAAAGAGACAAACTTTAATTCATTGCAATTAGTAGGTGGCTTAGGTGGTTTAAAGACCTGAAACAGGTTGATTCACTTTGGCTGCTTGTATTTGCCCAAAGCTTCTGTAAAATCTAGGAGCCCACATTACGTAGAAGAAAGACCACAGAGAGTTTTGCAGAAAGTAACAGTAAATTCTGTGGAGCCATTTCCACTAGCATACTATGAAGGTATCACTAAAAAGGCAAATATATATACTTTTTTGTCCAATTCCAACATGAAAGATAACTGTTTCCCTGAATCAGTTATGTCTTAATGAATTTTAAGACTTATCAAAAATCTTTGCATCGCATAATCTTTGCAATGACGCAGTCGTTACATTTTAAACATTATAAGTAATTGTTTAACTTTGGTTGTTTAATTTTTCAGTTAATAATGAATATAGGAATAATCCAGAATATAAAGTTATTTAGGTAATCTGTCATTATTTTCTTCCAAAGATTGTCAGATTGATATGATTGTATTTTTCATATGATTGAAAAGACTTTTTCTGTCAGTCTCATCCCCACCATGACAATCACATTTTTAATTTACAAGTTTTGATTTTTGAATATATCAATCCACAGAAGGCTTGCAAGACTCGACTATGCTTTTTGCCTGAATGGTTACCTATAGAACCTGAATGGTTCTATAACTTTCTTAAATAGTGATCAGTTGTGTTATTGTGCAGCGCCCAGGAATACTTCTTGGACTTCTTTTTATCTGGTTTCTGCCAGATGACTTGGCACCTAAGTGGAGTTGTTCTATCTGACTAGCTACTTTTTCAGCAAATTACAATGCAATCAAAATATATAGGACTTCCAAGGGCACTGAGGTACAGGGAAACCTTGGATTTTAATAAGACATAGATTTATGGACATATTTAACTTTAAAATTACAGCCTTTAGCATGATGTAATAGAAAATCTGAATTTCTGCCGAAGACTTGGATTTAAGGTGTAAACCACAGTAAGTAATCTACAGTGTGTCTGTGTATATGTATCTGTATCCCTGTATGGTCATACATATGTATAGCTATATCCATATTTATTTACAGTGTATATATGAGTGTAAGCATCTTGCTTTTCAGCATACCTCATTCTCTCAAATTATGTTAATAATCCCTTCTTTTTAATCTATTTTTTCCTTAAGATTCATGTGTTCTGAAAACAGCTGCTTTCTTTTCTGTAAAGCCAGATGTCACTTTGTTTTTCTCTTTTATTTGATATACTACACCTTCTCCTTTTCTTCCTCTGGATTGAAAGCTCTTCACTGTGCAGATCTGATGTTTGCTTGGCAGAACTTACTTGCTGTACAGTACGGTATGCACTCATGGGACTGCATATATTTTCCAAAAATGCCATTTTTTCATTAAGATGAAAAATGCCTGGGCTGCTTTAAGAAGATTACAGCGAGTAGCAATAAATCCTTGAAAGGAGAGGTGGTTCAGGCAACTGGTGATTTTTAGCTGTGTGAGTACTGGCTGGAGACACAACTTGACACACACCATCAAACTTCCACCTTGTCATTATTGTTAGCTCAGTTGAATTTGGATGCCCCAGAGGTTAGGGCAAAACATATTCAGGGCTTTGTGCTCATGTGGAAAAGTGTCAGATTTACCCAGCTAAATGACTGTTACTGGGGTTAAGAAACTAATGAGTCTTCCATTGTCCAAATAGATAAAGTTGGTCAGTGGATGAAAAGAACAGCTTGTTATTTGAAGAAGGGAAAAACAAAAGAGAGGAGAGAGGAGAGGGGAGGGGATGGAGAGGAGAGGAGAGGAGAGGAGAGGAGGGGAGAGGAGAGGAGAGGAGAGGAGAGGAGGGGAGAGGAGAGGAGAGGAGAGGAGAGGAGGGGAGAGGAGAGGAGAGGAGAGGAGAGGAAGAAAAGAAAAAGGAAAAGGAAAGAGAAAAATACTGTTTCGTATAGAACCAGAATATTAAATATAGCCTGGAAATGTAGTGGCACAATCTATTGCAATCTAATAGATGCATGTACTATTATATTCTTCATTACTCTGGCTGTTAGTGCTGTTTTCCATGCTTAACAAATAACCCTGATGTTTTCCTGAGCAATTTCTTTTTGTGACCTGAAATTTTTTGCTCCACATAATTTAATTGGATAAATTACTCCACAAAAGAAAATGAGATGAGTGTACATTCCTAAAGAGATCAGAAAAAATGAAGAATTTTCTTAGAATATTGATTTACCCTGGCAATCCTTTTGCATTGGGTGTTGTAGGGATAACTTCTGTTCGTTTCTTTAATGTTAATGAATCTGAAGTGAATTATTATTTTTTTTCCTTTCCTTTGTGATCTAGAATTACTTCTTTTTCAGGTTCACAGTAAAAGTGGCAACATTACTTCTAAACTGTGGGCTCAAAGTGGCAACCAAGGTGCACAGTGGAACAGAGCAGAAGTGTTCTTAGGAGTTCGTTCAAGTTTTCAGGTGCGTGTTTTCTTATTTTATGTGCCTTCTAATCATTCAACTAGCTTTAGGTACTTTTATCTTCCACTTTTTTTTCCCCTTCTTGTTTCCCTTTTGACCCATACACATGCTTCTGCACATTCAGTAAAGAATCTTATCTTCTTGGCCTTCTAAACAGTTATATGAATTGGAGACCAGCATTCAGGCCTTCCATCAATTGCAATAACTTGTAGTACAGCATTATTAGAGAAACAGATAAACCAAAGAGAATGCAATCATCTTTGTAGGATGACTTTTAATGAGACTTTAACGTGCTTGTTACATTCAGGGAAACAACTGATGAATGACTCAGCATAATAATTTTCATACTTTGCACATGTAATTCTTGCTATTAATTCAAAAGGACTGGTATCGTTTGTGTTAATCACTTTCTTTCTCTTTTCTGTACTTGGTTATGTTAGACAGTGGTCCTTCAATAGAGTGACAGATTTGTACAAGCAGTGATCCCTGCCTACACAGGACTGTGCTCCAAGAGTAAGAACTGATGGCTCCATATTGCAAGACTTGGGAGGATTGACATAGCCTCTGTTCTGTTGTGCTGCATATATAAGCTTTACTGAAATATCTGTGATTTTTATTAGGTTGTTCTCAGGGCTATACGTGGTGTCAGTTACATGGGAGATGTAGCAGTGGATGATATTACCTTTGAAGATTGTTCACCTTTGCTCATCCCAGACAGACCTTGCACAGTAGAGGAATTCACATGTGCCAACAAGTACTGCATCCCAAAGGATAATCTGTGTGATTTTGTAAATGACTGTGCAGATAACTCAGATGAGAACCCGAACATTTGTAGTAAGTACTGTATTTTTTATTTCTAATTTCATAAATAACTGTGTCTGCTGTGAATTGTTAAAGCCTGAATACTGTTGGCAGCTCACCAGCTAAGAAAGCAGACATGAATGTAATTATTTAATTGTGTTCCTTGGCTTTTAGGAATTTTAAAATATTATTACTTAATTTGAAATCATATGATAGAAAGTAAAAAGTTCTCTTAGTGAATTTATTAAAATACTTCAGAAAACTGTTGTCTTTAAAAGCAGAATAAAGATCTCCTGCTTTCCATATGAAAAGAATATACAAAGAGTGAAAAAAAAATATTTTGAGCCTAATTCGTTTGGGATATGAAAACCTGCCTCTTTTGATATTTCAAGAATTGTCTGGTCTTTTAGGAAACATTTTAATTTCAATACTGCTCAACTTGGGTTTTTACAAGAGATATCAAGAAGCAGCATCGGTAGCACTGGATTCAAAGAATGATCTTTTATATCAAATAAGTGCCTCTCTGAAAAAAAGTGGATCACAAAATATTGTTTAGGTATTGCTAACACTTTTGTTTTTCCTAGTAAAACTTTTAGAAATGCTCGTGTAACCAAATCTGAATTATCTGGTACAGTATTAATAGCTGCCTCATTTCTATTGTGTTTACAAACACAGTGCATCAAATTCTTAGTGAATACAAATCCATGAAGTAAAGGTATACTGATATAATACAGCAAAAGGACTGTTCTTTTTCACTGATAGTCATGCTAAAAACAAAAACAAAATAGAACAAAATGACCCTTAGTGATTTGCACTAATTCCAGGCATAAGTATATCATTTAGCTATTTAGGGACCAGTTTTGAATCTTCTGCTACCAAAAATGAGGAAATGAGGTTTCTATCAAGTTGGAATTACTCTGTTGAAAAATATTCTCATGCTTTGGCATTTATTGTCTGAAATATTAAAACCTTTCTTTCTGAATTTGAACTCCTTGATTCGTCCGTTTCCCATGGGACACCATGGGAAGCCAGCAACTGAGACATTATGAATAAAACGGTCCAAATAGGATTTCTGGATTACGTTTTGCAATCCCTAAATTAAGTATTGCATTCTGGTTCCTTATGGGAATAGTAAGAATTGTAAGTAAGTAAAGAATTGAAACAGTCCCACAAGGAAGTATTTCAGTGTAAGGTGCTCTTTTACTCATTGCTTTTAAGGAAAAAAATAGATGAAATTTTACTGACTGAATTGTAACACAGAGCTTTATAACACAGAAGCTGTTTTAAAAGTACAGAGTTCACTTCCAGGATAAAACTTCTACAGTGCAGAATCACAGATGGTTGAGGTTGGAAGGAACCTTTAAAAATCAGCTAGTCCAACTCCCCTGCCCAAGCAGTGTCACTTCGATTAAGCTGCCCAGGACCCTGTCCAGATGCCTTTTGAATATTTCCAAAGATGGAGACTCCATAACCACTCTGGATGATCTTAGTGCTCAGTTACTCTTACAGTAAAAGTTTTTCTTCATGTTCAGACAGAACTTCCTCTGTTTCTATTGTGCCCATTGCCTCTTATCATATCGCTGGGCACTACTGAAAAGTCTGGCTCCATTTGCTTTACAACCTCTTTTCAGATACTTCTACACCTTAATGAGATGCATCTTGAGCTTTTTCTTCTCTAGGCTGAACAGTCTCAGCTGTCCCAGCCTTTCCTTGTATAAGAGATGCTTCAATCTCTTAATCATCTTATTCACCCTTTGCTCGACCCAATATGTCCGTTTCTCTCTCGTACTGGGGAGCTCAGGACTGGACACAGATGTGGTCCAACCAGGGCTAAGTAGAGGGGGAGGACAGGTAATCCCTCAACTTCTTGTCAATGTAACCCAGGATACTATTAGCCTTCATGGCCACAAGGGTCTATTTCTGGCTCATGATCATCAACTTGTCTGCCAGAATTCCCAGATCCTTCCTTGTAGAGCTGCTCTTCAGCTGGTCAACCTCCAGCCTACACTGGTGTCTCGGTTTATTCCTCCCGAGGTGCAGGTTATGCAATTACCTTTGCACAACTTCATGAATTTCCTCTCTGCCCATTTTTCCAGCCTGCCAAGATCCTGCTGAATGGCAGCACAGCCCCTCTGGTGTATGAGCCACTCTTCCCAGTTTTGTATCATCAACAAAAATACTGAGTCCACTCTGGCCCCGTCATCCAGATCCCTAATGATGATGATCAATAGTAATGGAGCCGGTATTGTCCCCTAGAATTGACCACGTTTTTCTGACTTCCAAGTAGATTTTGGCCACTGATCACTTGAAAGGCTATTTTAAATGTGCACAATGTACTAGAGAACTTTGAGTTTCTGTTATTGGTGATACCTCTGCCTTATCTATGTAAGATTGAAATAAATATTATTGCACTTGCTGAAAACATTCATTTTGCAAAAACAATAATGTATTTGTTCTATCATTGTGTGTATAACATACTTTATATAAAATATAAAAAATTCTATCTGTTCCTGTTCATTTCTAATTGCTTCCCAGCTTCTATACAGGAAAACTGTTAATTATAGCTTCATGAACAAGTGTTTTTCCCACTTTTCCTATTATTTAATACCTCCGCTTTTCTGGTCAAATACATTATCTCTGTAACAGATCTTACTGTGACTTTACTGCTGTCAGTGAAGTCCCTGACCTCTTTTCACTTTCTATTAAAAACATTAACAGATTAACAGATTTCAAATAAGTGCTGGAAAAAATGATCTCTTGGTAATGGTCTTTAAGAAAATGAATTAAAAATGCATAAATTATGGCCACATTGCTCATTTAAATCTTGTTGTATGAATCCACAATTTGATTTTCCTTTGAAGAAAACTTGAGTATCCTGTAGTCAGATCTAATCTATGGTGCACAATAAATAGTTCATCAGCTCACTTCCGCTTTTAGGAAATTTCTGATAATATAAAACTTCTTATATTAATTGATTTGCAGGTCAAGAAGAAAAATATACAGGAAATACCCAAAAATATTTCTTCAGGAAATATTATCCTTGTAAATTTGGTGGAATATATATATATACATATATATATATATATATAATATATGTGTGTTATTGGCACATATTGGCCAGGAATATGTGTGGAAGGGAAGGAATTGTTGACTCTTGTTTCTTTGAGTGAAGGCTATTATCTATGAATACACTTCAGATTGCTTTTTTAAAATAAGCATGTCCAAAAAGTAGTCAAATTACTCTTGCAGTCTCAGTTCAGAATAGACTATAGTCTGACTATAGTGACTACAGTCAGAGACTTTGTCTTAGTGGTAAAGAAAGTACTTGTGAAAAAAAAAAGTGAGACTCATAAAGCTTTTTCCTTTTCAATCATTATTTCAATTCTCCAGGAGCTTACAACAAGCAAATGCTTGTATGAGTTTTGCTATGTTAGCCCAAGATTTCTAGATCTGTGGTTGATAATGAGATTTCAGCTTTAAGTTCAGGGTTGATGGATTTGGACCGACTGCTGATGTGGTTTTAAAGAATGAAAATTTCTGTCATTCAAAATACAAACTTAAACGGAAAACAGCACAGAATTTTATCTTTGATGTTGCTGTCCCTATGAATATTTATGATTTCAAGCAAGATGTGTTCCATTGCCATCACAATGTTTATTTTTGTACTGCATTTGTTCTATTTAACCCTTTTCAGAGACAGTCGAAAAATAATCCAGGGCTGTCCCAAACCCAATTTCTCAGCTCAGAGGCATTTTTGTAGCTCTCTGAATGTAAACTTTGTGTATGAGAACAAGGATATGAGAACAGAAACATCAGTAAGAGTGCTGAAAGGTAATAGGTGGTGGCACTGCTTGAACGTTGTTCAGAAACTTCCGGAGTTCATTTTACGCTATTTGAGGTTACTAATGTGACAGAGCACAAGGCGTCTCTGGTTAGATTATGTACATGCCTCCCTGATGTAGAAATGTTGTTTTATGAGATCTAGTAAATTAATGTTTGTGGAAAAGTCTGAGGGGAGTAGTGTTTTTCCAGTCTGAAATAAACCACCAGTGCAGGTGGCTGCACGTGCCAGATGTTAGGCTTTGTCTGCATGTACTACTGCATAGTACATACTGTCTGTATGTACTACCAAAGTTAATCTCTCAGTTGTTTCTATTTACCATGTGAAAAATCAGTCTCCTTCAACTAGAAAATAAATCTAAAAAATAAAGGCATCTAACGCAGTTTAACTAATGGTTGTTCATCCCATAGGATCAGTCTAGAGGTTGTTTGAAGACACCCCTCTAACTACATCCTCTTCCATCATGTCCTCTGTGCCAGGTCTTTTGCTCTACGGATATGCTCTTATGTCTCTGTAAGGCTTGTCATGTAGATATAGCTTTAGCAGCCCTGAGATGTGTAAGTTACAGCTTGCTCCTCATGGATAGTTTCATTTTGAACAGTTTTTATTTCCAAATATATGAATCAATTTCATATTAGGTAAACAATTCATATATATTTTTTTCAAGTAATTATAAAGGAATGTAAATCACCTTGTATTACGTGTCTACCAGAGAAGAAAATTTCTTCCAGTTCACGCTCATGTAGCGTCTCAAGCTTCTGGCTCGTATGCCAGAAAGAAGCATCAAGAGCACGAAATTTATATTCATGTGTGATATGGAGTGGAGGAAATGTGTGTAAAACTCAAGACGCAGATTCTGGGCTAAGATGCAAAGCTGGGAGTAGAGAACCTGCTGCCTTGCCTCTGTGAGGAATTTCTTCATTTTCAAGTTGTGTATAAAGGAAAACAGCAAGTGACCAAGTAGTTAAATTTTGATTTTCATTTTCTTTCTTCCTGTGTTATCAAAGAAGACCTATTAAGTTCCCATAGCATTGTTACATTATGAAACTGGCCAAGAAAAAAAAAGAAGAAAAAAGCATCAGCGTGCCAACTGCTATTCTCAACATAAGACTCCAGAGTTCAGAATTCACTTTCCCGGACTGAAATTATACTTTTTACATGCTGAAAATACAAAGGATGTAACTTAAAATAGTTTGAATTTTGCTCCATTTGATTACTAGCTTTGTTACAAAGAATCATTAGATCATTTGTGATCAGTGTAAGATTTTCTTAAATTATTAAACTTTACCTAATAGACTAATTTAACACCCATGTCTACTTTACAAAGTGATTACCTTGGCTTTTTTACTTCATTATTCAGAGTTCACAGTCTCTCATATACATATCTACTACCTAAGATTTAAGGTACAAGTGGACAGACCTCTGCTGTAACTTAGTCATCTAAGCAAGCTGCTTGCATTACATTTTTTCACCGGTGTAAAGGCTCAGTTCTAAGCTGAATTACTTATATCACTTAAAGTTTTTCAGGTTTTGTTTATGTTTTAGGAGAAAGCTTTTGTCATTTTTTACATTGTCAGACCAAGTGGCCCATTCAGTTTTCAAATTTATTTTCAAAGCACTTTCCAGCAATAATAGAAAAATATTCAGGGCACAGTCAAAAGTCTCTTGAAGCCTCTGGCAAGACTCCAACTTATTTCAGCAAGTTTAGTTTTGCTTGGTAATCATTATAATGAGGTTATAGATGCATACAGGAAAAAAAAAAGAATATATGTAACTTTTGTAATACTCTAATTAACTTTAATTTGTGTGTGGAATTGACTTACCATGTGGACTATTTTGGCTTTCTATACTGGAAAATATAGGTATAGCGCATGCATTTTATGGCATATGAAAATCAACCAATTAATGTCAACTTGCTGTTTTTTTCTAGGCTTTAAATAAAATTCAAGAAGTGCAGATAATATCATCTATTTTTGCATATTGGCTAATAAAATATGCATGTGAATTCTTTAGGAAGTAAACAGAAAAAAAAGTAATTTAAACAAGATGTTACTGAAAAAGCCAGTGATCCTACTGGAAAAAATAATTATTAAGAGTTTTTTTTTTTTTAACAAAAGTAAAGTAAACCACGGGTAGGAGCTGCTCAAAGTTCACATACCTATGTTGTTTACCTGTATGTGTCTATGTGGAAGCTGTGTTTCTTCAGCGCTCAATACAGCCAGTTGGATGGGATTCTGTTCCCTGAGCACTCTGGGGATCTCACGTGACCTTAAACTGTTTCCCAAAGAGAGTCTGGTTTTCTAGAAATGTCTTAGATGCCCATGGTAGACTTACAGTCACCAATCAGCCTCTACCTGTAAGAATCTAAAGAGCTAGTCAGCTTCAAAATAAATTTTCAAATTCCTTACTTTTATAGCTAAAACTCTGTTGACCAAAATGGGAGTGAAGACACTTACCTCTCATATAAGCAGTTTAGCCCTATACCATTACAGCATTATAAATGGAAATCTCCGTGTGTGTAAATGTCTTTTCAGGCACATGTATTGGGCATTGTAATTTTGAGTTTGACCTTTGTGACTGGAAGCAAGATGAAAATGATGACTTTGACTGGAACCTCAGAACTAGCAGTATTCCAAGACTGGGCACAGGACCAGCTGCTGATCATACCTTGCAAGAGCCATCTGGACACTACATTTTTATAAAGAGTTCGTTTCCTCAGTTGCCAGGACAGAAAGCCAGGATTTCTAGTCCTGTGCTAAGCAGAAGGAGTAAAAACTGCAAGGTATGTGGTAGTATGGCATGAGCATGAATAACAATAAACATGAGTATTCATTGGCTATCTAATATTATGCGCTTGGATGTTCTGGCCATATAATAGCCACTTGGCAGTCCGGCTTGGAGCAACTCTACTACTAAGGCCATTCGGAATTCTTAGTCTATCCGTTTGTGGGAGATACTAGCCAAGTAACTTTCCTGAGAGACAATATCAATGTCTTTATGTTTATAGAAGATTGAAAATTTTACTGTGCCAGCAAAAGAGGTTATTTAATTGTTTTGTATTAGATTTTTGTGCATAGTTGTCTTATTTTGTGAGTTTACTATCTTACTGTATCTTACTATCGTACTGGATCTCTCAAGAGTCTGATCTTGATAAATAGGAGTCATTTAAAAGAAAAAAAAAGCCTTTGAATTGAAATGATTATGTAATCATAGCACAATCCTCATTGGAATGATGCAGAATAAACAGATTTATTTCATATCCATATGACACCTACATTGAAAATGGCCAGTCCTGTACCTCTGGGTCCGTTCTGGGTCATATTCATACTTATGAAGAAAATTGAATAGTGTTAAGTTGCCTGAAACTCAGTAGAGTTCTGGTTGATTTGAGAATGCTGTTCAGTTCTTTCTATTGAAATTTTTCTTTTTCTTTTTTTTTTTTTTGACAATTCCTGTATAGATGCTAAATTCAGGAAACATTAAACAGAAATTCATCCTGGTTATATTCCTTTCCAATATTTATTAGAGAAGCAGATGTCATATCATATATTACAGCAGACTTAAAGGTTGGAATCTCAGACTCATTTAGGTCAATGAAAAATGTTTATTGACTTCAGTAGGAAGAGAGTTTTATACAGAGAAAACAAATATACTTCAGCAAGTATAAGGGGAAGTACATAAACAAACAGGATGATTTGTATATAAGGCTATTGCAAACCAAACTGCAACTTCTAAAAGAAAAGAGAGACAAGGAAATGTAGTACTGCAAGTAGAAAGAAAGTGAGACTATGTCAAAATAAATATGGAAAACAAAAGGGAGAATTCAGACTCAACGTGTAAGTTTTATATAATTACATCACCAAAAAACATCAGAGAAAGTAAACCTTGCAGAGAAACTTAAATATCTGCTTTGGATTAACATTCACTGCAGGACATATGAAGACATACTACTTTGACAGATGTTCCTTAAAGTTGCTGAATATGAAGCATTTTTAGGGAATGTGGTACTGAAAGAGGTAGTGTTGGAACAAAGTCTAAATTTAATTTGAAATAAGTAGCCAAGACCAGATGGCATACATTGAGAATTCTTGAAAGAATTTAAGAATAAAGCGAAGGTTTTAATCAAAAATATGACAGATGTCATTAAATTCAAAATTCTCTTAGAGGATATATGGTAAAGTGCTTTTTATTTTCTTCCACAAGTATTATTTTTCTTGTATTTTCTTACATTGTAACATTTTATGTTAATTTCAGTATCAGAAAATCAGTAACAAAAGGAAGAATCAGTAGTTACAATTTTTCAAACTTTCAAAAATCTGTGATATATTCTTAAAGAGTGACTGGAAGAGATTAAGCTGCAAAGCGATGAATGGGAATATTCTGGGAACCTCGGAAATATGATATTAGAGAGCTTGCCTGCATTCTGATTTCTGTGAACGTAATGTGGGCTTGAGTCATTCACATGCATGGTAACATAAACCTGGTTCAAACATAGATTGTGTTTACATGCTAAAAAATAAATTTATGCATAATTGTTCTCAATTGTTTCTAGGTATATAATATACCTAGAAAGGGTGTGGTAGAACAGAAGATCAATATGTTGACTCCTATATACAATAAAATTTCAGAGTAATTGACACTAGGGTACTTCAAATAATGTGAAATTTTAAAAGTAATGAGGGCGAAAGAAAGCAAATAATTCAATGGTCATACAAAAAGACAAACATATAGAACAGTTCAGTGGTTTTAAAAGGAGCTGTAGCCTATCAGAAGCAGTGTGGTGGATAGCTCTATGAAAATATCTGCTCTAATGCATTGTTGTTCAAAAAATCAAACAGAGTTTAGCAATATTAAAAAGAAGTAGATAACTAATCCTAAAAAGTGAAAAGCATTATATACTTTTATGATACTCATATATATTGAATAGACAATCTTCTAAAAGGAGGCTTTTAAAGGAAAAAAATATCACAGGACAAGAAATGAGCAGATGAATAAAAGTATTTCCATACAAATTATAACGGAAAAAAATGCTATTTCATTGCACAGGAGATGTTCTGGAAGTTGAAGTAATAATACTTTCAAAAGAATTTTAACGTAAAGGGCCTGGCATATTTACTGTTCAATAATTAGAGAAAATAGATTAAATATAAATGTGGGCTTTTTAAAAATAAAAAAATATATATTTATACAATTCAAAAGACTACAAAATCATATGGAATCCCATAGCACAAGGTAAAACAAAGTAACATAATTTTACATTTATATGAGTATCACGCTATTATGTTTTTATAGGTATAATAAATAAGACAGGATCTTCATTCTTTGGGGCTTGTGCCATGCATGAGACTAGGGAGGAATCTGAGCTCTAGACATGTTCCTGCATATTGTAACATGAATTGCTTTCTTTAGTGGTTTTACAAAATTCTTGGAAATATGATGATCTTTGTCAAGAAGAACTAGATATTGAACTAGATTAAGTATCATATTGATCAAATATAACTATCCCCTTGTTCTTCCTTTCCTTTTGAATTGCAGATAAGTTAGATAACTTAGCAATTAATGGTAACTACCATGATTTTAATGTTCTGTATGTACCTGATCCTGCTTTAGTACTTTATAGTCACTGCTTTCTCCCTTTTCTCTCAAAAAAGTCATGATTTTCTAATCCTATGACCTCACACTTTTTCTTTTACCTTCTATTTTGTGTTCTTGTAGCCTATTTAGAAGACATTATGTTAGATTAGAGAGAATTTTGTAATTGGGCAGGCCATAATATATCACAAGCATTTTGTAGGCAAAAAAGTGTAACAGTTGGTAAATTGAAGTTACTTGCCATATTGTAATTGACACTGCTCCCTTCTCTTGTTTTCTTATCAAGTGTTTTCTTTCTTTAACATTTACATATGAGAGTTACTCAAAGATATGCAAAAATCAGCTCTCCCAGTATTGCAGTGTTGGCTTCCAAGTATCTTGGAATCAAGTATCTTGGAATGAAATTTTTGAATAGTTCAAAATTTGTATTAGTAGCTCTTTTTTTGTGTGTGTTTTAATTAAATTGAATCAGCAAAGTTGGGCTCTTCTTTATGTTACTAATGACTCTCCACTTAAAAATTAGGATAGAATGTGTTTCATATCACCTATTGTATACTTAATGTTATTATTCTTGCTTACTCTTGCTTACAGATACTTTTCTATTACTATATGTATGGAACTCACGTTGGATCGTTGATTGTGTACCAGAGGACTACAGCAGAACATGAAAAAATCCTCCTCCTCCTCACAGGAAACCAGGGAAATTTCTGGCAAAGCAAGGCATTGACCCTCGATGGAGATGAAGATTTCCATGTCATCTTTGAAGGGATAGTTGGAAAAGGTTCTGAAGGTGCCATAGCGCTTGATGACCTCACATTATCCAGGGAGTGCTTACCATCCCAGGAATTTTTACCACTAGAGCCCACAGCAGTGACTCCTGCAGGTATGTTTTCATTACAGGTGAAAAATCTATGTCTGTAGGCTGGAAAGAGTGAACAACAGCATAGCTTTTTCTGATTTGTCTGATTTTCTGACCCTCCTTCAAAAAAAGAACATATTTCTTACTAAAGAGACCTTGAAACTAATATGTGTTTGGAGTGTTAATCAAATTGTCCTACAAAACTACTGTTTGGGTTCATGTTTGTGAATTTTCAGGACCTGTGTCCAGGTATGTTTGCTTAAAGGATATCCTGCTTAATTCAGATTTATTTGTCAATAGTTGCAAAATACAGTAAAATATAGAAGTAAGAAGGAGAGAGCCAATGGGCACAGATTGTCATAAGGCCAGTGAGAAGTACCCAAATCTAATAATTTTTAGTTAGTTGGAAGCTCTACTGCATATTCATGCTGAGGCAGCATATGCATCCTGTTCTCTTGGGATGAGTGCTAGCTTTGGTGCTGTTGTATGCCCCATCCTCACTTAGTGCACAAGAGAAATAAGATTCAGAAAGATTTTACGAAATATTATAGTTCTGATGGCATCTGATTGGAGAGGTATTTGGACAGAAATGGTAAAGAGGCTCTTCCTGACATGAGAGGACAAATGTTTCCACATTTATCAGTAGAGCTATTGAAATTTTAACCCCCAAATTAGAATTTAGAAGTTGTATTTTGTTCTTGGACCTTCTACAAATCTCCTTTATGGCTGTGGCAAGTCATTTTTTCTCACTTTTTCATCTTTCTGATAGATAAAACAATGTTAATATTTCCCAATGTCAAGAGTACAGGGAGAAAGGATCATTAATTTATGTAAGCTGCCTTGCCTTTTTTACTGCTGCTAATGAGTAGCTTTCCCCTTTAGGATATCATTAAGCACTGCTCAGATACTAGGAAATAATGATGATGAAGCTACATAAAACCTAAGAAATTACACTGTATTTTGCAGATAAGAGTCAGCAAAGATGTGGGCAATGGATACCAGTATATCCCTGATAAGACGCCAAATCCTTACAGTACATACTATTCTTTCCCACTTCTGTCAAAAAAGGTCACAAGAATTTATTACAAATGGTGGTTTATTACAATTTGGTATGTTAAACTTTAGTTTTATATGAGTGTTACCCCAGGAAGAGCAGTTGCAGAGATTTCTGATTCCTTATTTTTTGATGTTTTCAGATTCTGTCCACTTAATGGTATAGACAAGTCCCTGTGGCAACACTAGAAACTTTACAAAGCTTTGGTTTTGATAGTAAAGAATGTTCCAAAATACTTTTATGCACATAATAAAAAAGCTGCTAAATTCTCTGGAAAAGGCACCAGAGACTTGATTTCTTGGTGTAGCTCAAGGACTTACTGTGTAAACCTTGTAGATTCACAATACTTGGAAATAATGGTCTGAATTCATCCTCATAGCATAAAGTCTTTTCTGCACCAACAATTTCCACTTGTCCTGAACACAGATTTCAAATAACCACCGAGAATTCCAATTTACATCTGCTGTTTAACAGCAGTATTTGTTTGGATCATTGCTTGAAACAGAGGTTTAGAATTCTAAGTATGAAATCTATTCCTGTGAGAGGAAACATTCTGAACAGTAGCTGAATCTGTGCTTGAGGCTTTGAAAAGTAATCTGTGGTATAACTTCATATACTCAAGACAGTTAAAATGTCTGTGGAAATCTGCTCCAAAAACCTCTCCATTTATATACAGAGCCACAACAAAGAATGAAATATTTCTATACATTGCTCAAATTTGCTAAAAATCTCTGAGGATGCAGAGCATCAGTCAGCAGAGATCAACTGCTTTCTTGTCTCCATTTGGAGAGAATTTTGGTTGGCAAAGTGAACACAATTTGTTACCTCTCTAGGAATGAGATACTTGGCTTTTAAGGCTTCTTGTCCTTATAATGCAACAGTGCAGAATTGATGCTGATAAATATTTTTCCATCTAGTTAATATGCACTCTCTGTTGTAGTTAGGCATGTGTTTCCTTTTCTCAGGACTTGCAAGGAGTGTTTGGCATTAGCTACTTGAAATTGCATGGCAAATAGTAATGGTCACAATGTTTTCTTCCCCCTCTCATTACCCAAAGTTTGCTTATTCAGCTTTCTTTCTCACAGTTTAAGAGCTTTCTTCGTTAAAAAAAAAAAAATCATTAACAGAGCTTATTGTATTCCATGGATTGAGGGAGATGCTGCTTACCCTTAGGAGCAATAAAATGACTGAGATGGTGTGTGCTTGTTGCTTTTTATTTCTCTGACTCTTGTAGAATAGTTGCATCCTGTATCCATATTTTGAAGTTCTAAATACATAAAAATGCACATTTATTTGTTTGTTTCTTTTTCCTTTGGACAAATATGAGACGGTATTTAAAGGCTGAAAGAAAGTGCTTGACACTTTGACAACAATTTTGAAAGGCAGCTTTGTCATTTGCTGCTGACTGACCTTCCGCATGATGCTACTTAGATACAATGCTGGAGTGGCAGGTCACTGAGAACCTCTCAAAACCCAGACCCTGAGAAACAATAAAAATTATTTTAGGCTGGTACTCACCAACCTTTCTATACCAACCCTCTGTACCTCTTCTATTGCTCTCTGCGATGTGTCTAGATGCTCAGGTTAGTCTCTGCTCCACAAAAGCGGCAGTTTATATCTGCTAGAGCCCCAGAATAGCTCTGAATCTGACAAAGTTACAATTCCAGCCTTATTTCCTCTGGAACACCTAATGTTCTCTTGTGAGCCTAACAGGTGAGCAGGAACCTTTTGTTTTTCTCCCTGCTTGGTACATACTTCTCCCTACTTACTCCTGAGTAATGGTAGTCAGCTTGGAGCTCATCATTTATATGTGAAATTGTGTTGTATTGTTCCATGTAACTTTTATATCATTATATTCCATTGTCAGTCACTCAGGATGAGATTTATTTGTTTAACGAAGGATGTTTATTTACATTTTAGTCACATAAGATTTATAAAACATCTGCCCGGGGCTGGCAGATATGTTACAGTTCTTACGGGAAAATTTGCCCCTTTGGGACTCAGAGAGGGTGTGCTACTGTGCATAAAAGCATTAGACACTTCCTCTCCAAGCAGCTCAGTTTCAGAACAGACTTCTGCTATCCTTTGTAGTTATTCCTAGTGATTACCACCGCGAATAACTTCCTATCATCACCATCAAAATGTCTCATCCCATTGCTTATACCCATTCCTCATCATTTATTAGTAGAAACATTTATGTATTCTAAAGTCTGAAAGATTCTGCTTATAACATCACTCTTTACAGATTCTTCTCATAGATATAGTGAGATTTGTAAAATTTTACAGATATATAATAGGAATAATCTTGGCAGTTATTCTAGCTACCTATCTAATTATAAGAATTAAAAGAACAGTCACTTTTCATGCTATAGTGCATAATGTGGTCTTCTACTAAAGACAAGAACATCTTAACTAATAAATAATAACATAACTAATTGGATAACAAAACATTTATGTCCTTCTCTGAAGCATCTAGCACAGAGTATTGTCCAAGAGAATGGGATCTGAAATAAATAAATTATTTCAAACACTTATTGATGTGCACCTGAGTTTTTGGGTATTCTCCTTTTTTTTAAGGATTTTTTAAAAAGGATTAATTTGCAGAAATTTCTAATACTTTATTATAATTTTATCTCAAACTGTTTCCCCTAGGAAACAGACTGTTTCCCAAACCTGATATTTTCAATTTCATAATGCAAAGTAAATCTCAAGGACTGTTTGAATCAGCAGTCAAAACTCAGCATATTTTTGACTCATAACTAATTATGACTTTGAATGGTGGACAGCAGAACATGATTAATGTTGTCTATGGTCTTTCATGGTAGGGCACTATCAGCAGTTGTTTTCCTTTCTTTCAAAACAGTTAGTACTTCCAGAACTTTCCTTAGCACTTGGGCCTCCAAAGATATGTTTCCTAGAAATATGTCACAGACCTGACATCCAAAGAAGTATTTCTTTGACATCCAAAGACAAATGTCTATTTCAGGTCAGGAGAAATGACTTTTCTTGGCTGCAGGGTTAAAATGCTTCTCTGAGCAGCACGTGAGGAAGCATGCTGAAAGGGCTTGTTTTACTCATGGTACAAACATTCATGGTACAAACTGATGGTTCCTTTGGGGCAATGGTTTGCTGGGATATAGCTTTTATGACCAAAGGCACACTTTCTGAAAGTGCAAGAGAAATAGGCAACAAAGGATAACTCAATTTAAGAGCATTGCTAATGCTGGGAGAACTAACTAAAGAGATGTTTACTGTGTGTAAGCTTTTCCAGAACTGCCAATGATACTGGCATTATTACCTCAAGTATTTTCATATGTATTCTCAATGCAAGTCAACCTCTGCCTGCCTGAACTGAGAGCATGAAAGCTCTAACCCTATTTGACATTCCAAAGACAAACTAATAAATTACCCTTATGAGACTGGAAATACTATTTTTGCCTTACACACATGCAGGTAGACAAATAATGATGCAACATAAAAAAAAAAGTTACTTTATTTCTACAGGCAAGGAGGTTCTCTACCTGGGTTGGAATTAGATTCCCAATTGTGGATAAACTCACAGGCACATGTGCGTTCATTCTCCCTCCTTTTCCAACTATAGCAAACAAGCTGGATTTGAAAAGGCTGTTCAGCACATACTTACCAAAGTCAAATTTTGACTGTGTTTTGCTTTTCTAGTCACGATGTTTACATTTTCAGTATATGTATTGGAGGAAAACATTATTTTGCAAAAGATATTTATAAATTTTATTTGAAAGGTCAGTTTATATTTTATGCTGTATACCAAGTAGAGTTTGAGGAATTTCATTGCACAGCTTTGTTTTCATGGTGTTGTTAATTTTGTTCTCAAACTCTTCAGTAGAATATGCTTCCCAAGTAGAATGATACTGCGTTTCTCTCAGAAGACATCTAACCTAATTGTCACAAGATGTGGCCAAATTGCTGTTTAGCAAGAGGATATACAAACAGTGATCATAAGTCTGATCATCTAACATGTCTCAGATATGAAGAAGAGACTGAAGAAGAAGATTAAAAAAAAAAGTTACTTTTATCCGTGGAAAGGCCTAACTATCCAGAACATAGACAAAGTGTCACCATGCCGTGCCACCACCACGTCACTGATAATCAGAAATTGTCCTTCAGAAGAATTAATGGAAGGTTATTGAAACGTAGTAAAAAGCATTTTTTCCTTTTATCTATCAAAGGAGGAAATATGACGGTGAACAGTAACAAAGGTTCTTTTCTCCACCTTTCTATTTTAGGAAACACTTGCTTGAGTATTGTATTTTTAGGTATCTGAGTGAAAAATTAAGTTGGAAGGTGCGGGAGAGAGAGAAATAAGAAAAAGTTTAGTGTGCACAGTTAATCTTTAGGCATGTTTAATCCATATTAAATCCATATTAAGAAATTTGAAATATTTATGGTTGGGTTCAGCTGAAAATTAAGAATCAAATGAGACGTCAACATTTAGTTGTATTGTGTCTGAATTCACATTATAACCAATGTGCCCTATTACTTTTTAGCTGACCAGCCACTTGGCACACAAATTACACTTTTTGAGATGTGCTGTGTAAGGCAATCAAATGAAGCTATAGATTTCTATTTTAGCCTGACATGATCATTCTTTCGGTTCTACTGATTGTGCTGAATAGAACTCCATCGGTTTTAATGAGAACTTAGCTTCCCAGACACCTAAATGAAGCAGGATAAAAACAAAGGTTAAAGATGGTCACTGATGCTGGGTTCACTTCTGAGAAAAAATTAAAAATTGGCCATTTTGGTTTCAAAATTCTAGAAATTAAGAGATTAAAAATTATCCATAGCTGGTAAGGGAAGAATTTTTTCAAACTTGCTTTCTTATTTTATTTATGTTTGCTTTGAAGATATTTTTAATTTCTTAATAATGTCCTCAGTGTTATTGAACTAATGATAGACCTTCATACTCCATGTGATTTGTTGAACACTGACATTTTTTACAGGCATACAGTGCAATAATAATTCTTTTATCTTGATGAAATGTTTATGAAATGGCTGTAAAAAATGTGTATGATGTTATTACGACTGAGACTGAGGATATATAAAGGATAATTTACATATTTTGTCAAAAAGTAGAATGTGCTTAAAAATAAAGAAACCTGTGGTATGTGATGAATTTGGGAATTATGTCATGAAACAGGGTGTTACCTCAGAAAAATCTGATGCAAGTTTCAGTGAATAAGAGAGAATGTGAAATATTGTTGGGTTTGGGTTTTGTTTTCATTAAAATAATCCTAGTTTCCTGGAAAGTTATAGAAGCAGTCTTACATGACAAATACGTAATATTTAACTAAATAGTGGAAGTGATGACACTGGAAGCTGAAACACTAGTCGTATAGTGTGATAAGCAATCACAGAAAAAGAAGCAGCAAAAAAACCACCAAAATGGTTATATATAATTATGTATATTATAATGCATACTTCACATAATTAACTACTTTAATAGCAGTTTAATTGTAAGCACTGGTTATTTTTCTTTTCATGTGTAGTGAAAATTGTAGTGAAAATAAGATATTTTACCCTATGAGAAGGGCTACAGAGAGGCAGGGAAAGAAGAATGAAGGTATTTAAGACCTTAGATTCTTCAGTTTAGATGAAAGAAGAATCATGCAAAATGAATATTTAACTAGAAAATATTCTGTCTAACCTCTCACTGAATGTTCTTTTTGTTTAATACTTCTATGTTAATATTTTAATAACAGATATGTTACACTCATGGACAGAAGCAAGCTTCTGATTGATAGGTTATCTGATAGCCTATTATCAAGTAAAAATCAACTATCCATTACCAGCAATCAAAAGGAACATAGCCTGTCGCTCAGGGCAGGCGTTATAGCTGTCCGGGCCCTCCCAACAGACACACACATTTGCTTCTCCCCTGCGTGTCTGTATATACAATCATTTGCACGCTCCTGGAGCAGATACTGTACTTCTAACTCTCAAACCATCTGTGACTGTGAACTTGGGAAACATAGCTGAAATATTTCCTCGTGTGGTATTCTGGTTTCTTTATGCTTTTGTAAAAAGGCAGTGCACATGCAGATGCTCTGTGCCAGCAAAACATCCTTTCTAAAGACAATATTTCCCAACTGAGAAAACAGTTACAAGGGACCCTTTTCAAGTGACAACATCAATAGTAAGTTATAATTATTCCATAGCGTATGTTTGCTTTGTAACCAAAATGATCAGGATGATTATGAGTTTTGATATGATTTTGTCGTAAGCTTCTAAAGCTTCTTATTGGTAATGCTTAACACAAGTGCTTTACTGAGATGTATAAAATTTATTTAGCCTGAGAGATAACAAATCACCATCTCTAGCAATCAGGAAATAAACAGTGCTTGGTACAGCAAAAAAAGATTCCCTATCCAAGAGGTATTGTTATTCTTACCTCTTTTGCAACAATATAACAAATCCTTCCACAAATGCTATCTTAACTGAAAATCTTGCCTCTCCTGGTACAACAAGCAAATATCCTTCCTGCGGCAGAGCTATTGCAAGTTGTATTGTGTCAGGCAGGAAGAGAAGAGCTGGATTTATACACATCCTACAGCTTTTAGAGTCAATTAGAATCAACTTCTGTGAAGGATTCTTGTTCAGTTCTGCGTAGTGACTGTTAGGACATGTACAGATGCATGCAGATGGAAAATACCAAAAGAATGAATTTCAGATGCTTTACACTGGTTGAAAAACTGTGAAGCTGGAGCTGAAGCCTCGTTCCAGCTGTGCAGCTGAAGTAATAAAGCTGCTATAACCCAGGAAGAGTGGAAGGGTCCCTGAAGGAAATTTCTGAGTTTTGTGAGTTTTGCCTCTTAGCGGGGAAAAAAAAAAAAAAAAAAGGACTTGTAAAAGTTGAAATTGCTAATTTGGGAGATTGGTTTGCCAGGTCAATATTTAGTGCTGCACGTCCATATAAGATACGATCTACCAATTTATGAACATAGAAAGATTTAGCAATGTATTTTAGATTTTAAAAAGCCTTGAATTTGGATGCCTGACTTCAAACTAAGGAGATCAATTTTGTTTCAAAAATGGGAGTGAGTACCACAGAAGCAGTCTTTTTCATGGTTTTGTCACATCCATAGCTGTAAAAAAGTATTTTAAAGTTAGGTAGTGTTGCACGTTTAGGATTTAAAATAAGAAGGTTGTAAGAAAGCCTTCAGCTTCTATACAGAACTTTCAGATGAAGTTTTGGGTTGTATAAATGGGAGTTTTATGAAGAGCAACCCTAAAAGGGGTTCAGATCTTTTTACATTTTCCTCTGTATTTCCCTTTCCTTCCTTTCCCAGTGAAGGAGAGCTAAAGGGCAGAGCTGGGATAAGAGTCTGAACTGCCCATGGATATACTGGAAGCTAGGTGCTTATCAGAAGGCTGAAAAAATAGCCTTCAGTAGCAGCAATAGAGAAATCAATCTAATTATGTTAGAAGCAAAGGATTTGCTTGATCTGGTTACTTTTCACTACAAAGAACTAGATTGTGTTTGAGCAATATCTTTAAAATTCAGGTTCCTCTCAAGTAGGATCAAGCTTAGGTAAATTTTAGCTACTAAATGAGGGCTCTCTCTCCAACTGTAAGCCTTTCTTTTGCTTCCTTATTCACTCATTTATATTAAGCTTAGTTAGTAATGCTTTCTTATCTCAAAGAGCACTTCTAAACATGAACTCTTTATTTCCTGATGCTGAGCAGAGGTCTGTTAATAAAGCTATAATTACTTTGGGGAATACATAATTTGCACTATACTGGACAGATATTAAATGAATATAATCAATAAGAAATTTTTTTAGAGTTTTAATTGTTGACAAAATGTATTCCAGCTGTTTGGAGAAATATAAGGAACAGAATGACTTAATAATTTTAGGAGATACTGACAGTAGTAGAGACATTTGTAGTATATAGGGACCAAATGCAATGTTTGGTACTGGCATTGTGTCACCTTATAGATGTATTTTTCATCTTCTTCTCTCTCATTGATTAAGAATAAACTTGCCTGTAATGCAGTGGGAAGTTAAAAGACTATCATACTAAAAGCTATATATTTCTTTACAGTGCTGAATGTTTAACAGTTTGTTAATAGCCTTTCCTTCCACCAAGCATAAGATAATCTTTCATTTTCCTCTTGACCTTGCCACTGGAGGCACAAAGGTTTACAGGAGGCTGGTCAACACCATAAAATCTTTTGATTATCATGTTCCGTTCAGCTCACTATAGCATTCTATCTAAGACAGATAAAAAGTTCTGTAATATTATAAGGTGTATGCAGCAATCCTGAAACTTCTTCCTCCTGAGAAATGAGAGATGAAAGGGTCGTAGAGAGCAAGAGATTTACTTTGATTAGTTTTGGACTTCACCTCTTCATCTGATTCTTAGTCAAGTATTGCTGGAGAATTTAAACAAAGCTGTGTTTAAATAGTATTTTTTCTTTAAAATAGAAATTCTGCACATGGTATTTATAGCAGTTCTTTTACACTCCCATCTTAACATAAGCAAAAATATTCCATAACAGTTTCCTTTAAGGCGAAAAGGTTGAGTATTATTAGTTATCCTCAATAGATAATACACATAAATAATTTTTTATTTTCTTTTTTTAACAGTGGACAATCCTATGTTAATAAAAATCCATTCTTGGATCACCTTTTAGTATTTAACTTGTCAAAATGGCAATTCCTAGAAGATACCTCTGAGGTCTTAATAATTAACACAGTCAGTGGCCACTTTGTACTTTACTACTTAAGTTTTTTTGATGCCTTCTGGTAGCGGTGGTATCAGCTGTGCATCAATCCTGGCTTTGAGTCGAGCACTAACATTTAGTTGATCAAGCAAGGTTTCGCATCTGGTGTACAGTAATACAATGCAGTTTAGGTGAGCATTTGAATTGTTCATCCAAGGGGCACACTACAGCTTGAAATTAAGCTGAAGATCCTCAGAAGGGAGCTTCGCTAGATTCCTTCAAGAGCTCTGGCACCAAGATGATAGTGCATGTGTCTTGGCACAGGGTTTGTAGGCCTTTTTTCTGTAGGGGAGAGAGATGGACTTGTGAACCTAAGATTAAACCTTTTGACATAACACAACCAAAATATTTTTAGACTTTAAGAACATGTCTTAAAAGTCACAACTGAAATGAGTTTTTTAAACATCTTGAACATTTTAAGGTTGTGTTTTTCATATCTAAATAGTATTTCTTCTGTCTGTATCCTTCAGGCAGTGACTATTTAGGTTTAGTTAATTTAGGCTCAAACAAGGAAAACTGAATTTTTATTCTATTTTATTTAGTAAGAGGAGATTCAGGTGAGTGAGGTAAGATTTTCAGGTTAGTCAGTACCTGTCTATCTCAGTATGCACAGGATAAGGACTCTTATTGGACCGGGCTGGAGGTGATAATGGACAAAAGTGATAGGTATTCTTGCTTTTTACAAGTTTGACTGAAATGGTTCTGAATTTTAATACTAATGGATGTGATTATTGGAAAGGAATCCTGTCACATATACATGTTAAAGGACAAAGTAAGAAATTAATTAAGGAAGTTTGGGTTGTTGGAGGAGCCTTTGTCAGCCCTTTCTCACAGGAGGAACTTAATAAGTTTGCAGTTTCTTCTCAAAGCCCCTCAAATACACACAAACTGTTTCTGTTTTTTGGGGTTTTTTTTGGCAACTTTGGATTGCATTGATCAGAATGTATCAATGTATCAAATCAATGTATCAAAATATTTGAGAGGCTTGCAAAGCCTGTAACTCAATAGCTCACACTCAGTCCTAGTAAAAAACAATTTACAAAGAAAAAGCTCATAACGTCTAGTAATTTTTAACAAGCTTGTTTATTTCAAGCACTTCAACTTCTGAAATTCTTTAAAAATCCTTGTAATTTCCAAAGCTTTGCTTTTGAAACAAGGTGCATTTTTCACATTCTTGTGCTGACATGTCATTACAGCTGTGTATCATCTGCTGTGATGAAAGCACTTTGCTCTGTCCTTGGGTTATAACGGTGAGATATTTGAGGAAAGATGTTCTTGTTAACTAATATTTTTTAAAGGACACATGCAGTTTGGTCATACAGTAATGTCAGCTTAGAGCAAGAATGATAATGGAATAATTGTTACAGGGAAAAAATCAGAGACATGAATAATCTAGATAGCCCCTATCCCTGGGATGTCAAAGTCTTAGCTTGCTGATTAATTACTCTGGCCTCTATGTTTGTATTTGGTACAAAGAATGAAATGTCTGACTAACAAAAAGAGGTTTTTTTAGTGGCTTTCCTCTATCTGGCTCAATGGTGTATACTATGGTCAGTTATCATCCTTCATTTCAATCCACTGATAATATGTAGAAAGATTACAGATTTCTGAGAAGAATTTCTATCCAATAAATCTCTATATGCATTGATTAACTGGGACAGCCTGGCTATCTATGGATTTTTTTGCTTAACTCTCCCTGTCCAACTTATCTTTGGAAACATACCTTAAGAGAAAATGTGCTCTGTTTGCCTTTTCTGAGCATAACTTTATGTGTCTTTGCTAATGCTAGTTTTGAAGAGACTTCTTGAACATGATTGTGGTGACTATTGCTTCAGAAGTGAGACTTTTGCTATGAACATCTTATCATCTGCGTTATGTCTGTTGAGTGTATACTTACTGCAATCTTCAAAATTATTAAGATGAAAATATTTCCTTAGAAGAAAAGGTGTAGGAATAGTGAAGTAAATTAGTGATGTCTATCATCTTGTCTATTTTTATGAATAACTAACTACCTTATATACAAGATGTCTCAAGACTTACAAGAAGTTTTAGAAACTCACAGTGTAAAAGACAAACGGAAAGAAATTTACAGAAATGCTGTATAAATGCAGTGGTCACTGGTACTGCTGATGGCTATCTGTGGTACGTCTGTAACATGAGATAAGTATCTTTCATATTGCCAATTGTACCGCATGTCCCAAGTACAAGTACTGCTCTTAATGAAACCGAAACGCTGGGTATTTCTTGACTGGGTATACACATTTGATGACAGATGTTCTTGGACTCTCCTCTCAAGAAGGTTTTGGATCCCAGGCTTTGATGATCTCTCAGTGTGGGCTTGAGGTTATACATGACAAATCTAAATTTAAAGCAAAGCTAGATCCGGAGTTTAAGTCACAAGGTAATGTGCCAAAATATGGGCACTTAGAATTGGAATAGATTTTCTAATATTCCACAAGTCCTTTGAACTCTGCTGCCAATGAAATTCAGTTCTGGTGATAATTTGCTTTGCCTGGATGGCATGCAGTCCAATGGAGAATTTATTTTGCTACTGTACTGCTTCTTGCTGCAGGTTTACAGAAAGGAACGACACAGATAATCTTTGTAGTCACAGGTGGCTACATTTGGACCTTTAAACTTTTCTTATTTGGCAAGGGCATCCTACCAATAGATCTGTCAGCAGTAATAAAATGAGGGGAGTGAAGAGATGATTTGAATGAACAAAATAGATTGCTTCCAAGGATCTATGTGAATATTCCTGCTAGTTCCTCTAGTAATTATATGCTCTTAGGAAGCATTTGTATGAAGTGAAATTCTTTTTATGGACTAGCTCAAAATGAGTGCCTTGTGCCAGAGGGCAAGCCAGAATACTGCTCAGAGCAGAGCAAAATGAGCAATGCATTTAGCACTATGACATAGAGTGATAGAAAAATTGCCTAACTCACAGGAAAATCCTGTTGAGATATAGGCTGATTCCAAAGATTAAATAGTCATTTTTACCTCCTGGAAAATTCCCCTATGGAATTACTTATTTGAGAAGACGGCCATTCTTGTCAAAGTTAGACGCTTAAACAAATAACACACATGGATGCTGTTTCTTAGTGTGCGCATCCTGTCTGTACTTTACTTCTGTTCCGCTTCAGGGCTGCAACCTGTCTTTCATGTTATCTTCATTACTATTTAAAATTTGTTTAAATCTCATTAATGTAGAATAAACCATGCTCTACTTGTAAGATTATTCTCTCTTTTAACATTTGTAGGTGCTAATTTTTCAAAGCAATATATTTAAATGAATCATCTTTAAAATAAAGATTATTAATCCTTGTCCTAATTATATATTTTAAAATATGTGTTTCCTCTGTTGATTTTGTTGAGGGTATTTAAAATAATTGACTGATGCAGCTATTTTTTTCCTATTGTGTAAATCCAAGCGATTATTGATTTGAAAGACACTAATAGTTCCTTTGGGCCTTTACAGCCTAGCGGGTGGAGGCAGCTACCACAAAGGGTAAAAGTTTTACCTGCTAATAATTTAAGAAACACAGCATGGAGGAAAGTTACTCAGCCTTGCTGAGGAGACATTCCTCTCAATTAATGTCCATAATGCCCATAAGGCTTAGTTTGTGTTATACAGTATCATCACAAAGCCTCTATGTTTGCACTGTTAGTACTGAGAAAAAGAGAGGAAAGGAGGAGAGCTGAAAAGACTATTTTTTTTACAGATGAGTTATAAAGCCTTAGAAGTATGGCATTTGCACAGAAAGTGTACTATGGAAGTACATACAGAAACAAGTCACGTTGACCAGCGCAGTTAGACAGTGTAATATCATTCATTACGCATGCTTGAAAAGGTTCATTCATGCCAGAATTCAAGATGGATTTTTCTTTTTCCTCAGATAACAAAGAGCTCCACTTTTCAACTCCGTGTTTTTCAATACGGAATTGGAAGCAAAGTCCCCCTACAGAGGGACTTTAAAATGGTGTAGAGAGATTATTGCAATTATTGATCATGATAAAGAGCATGAAAAGTATGCCCAAACACAGGCTGTATCCTAGAGTTTAAATTAGTAGTTTGCTAAGAAAATAAAATTTATGTTTAAATTCTCATGGCAATCACATATAAAAGGAATCTAAAGATTATTTTAACTAGCTTCTAAAAATAGATGCCATCTATATTTGGCAGGGACTTTATAGCAAATATATATCTTTGCCTGAAAATCAGATGATTGAAATTCTGAAGAGTGGTTCTCCCCAAATATTTGTGATATACATGGTGCCTGCTTGCCAATAGAATAACAACTGAATGGGGATGACTGTCAGATATCTCCAGTAATAGCTTTTCTATGTAATTTGCAGTTAGCATTAAGATTGATACAGAGGAATATTTTCTGCAATTCTTTTTAAGGCTTCACTAATTAGACACTGACTGGTATATCTGCATGATTAATCCATTATTTTGGCAAAGACCTTTTCAGACTTTCTCCTGTAAATCACAGTTTTCATACACTTGTAACTGTGAACTTCATACAGTTTTTCATCTTTTAGACAGAACTAGAAGCTTCTAGTCGCTAGAAGCATTTTGTATCCATCTGTGAAGACTGTTGCCTGATGCTCTATACTCTTCTCAGACAACATCCAGGCTCTATTCTGGCTGACTCCTTTCCATCCAGGAATTTTTGCTCATTCTCCCTAAGTGATTGTTCAAAGCCAAGTGATATATAGTCTTCCAGAGTGAACATGATACATGCTCTTGTAATACTAAGAGGTCATGAAATGAAAATGAAGAATTTCCCTGAAAAAGATGCTAGATATTTATGTGATTTTCTAATACTTCATATTTTTGTGAAAAAAATATGTCTATATTAGGAAGAAAAATTAAAAAAGAGAGAGCTAAAGTACTAAGCCCTGTTTTCTTTTCCTATGATCTAGTGATTCAAGGCTTAATTTTATTTCATCCAAAGTGTACAGCATAAGGCATGCCAATACTCTTTCACTTAATTTGGGCCATTTGTAATTTACATACAAACAGTTCCAGGAATGGAGGTTGCCAGCACGCCAACTGAGTGCACGGTCACTTACTTTATTTTTTAATAAACATGTTGTTCTGTGACCTTAATGAAAACCAGCCTCATTTATCTCTGTCAGATTCTGTATTTAATTAGGATAGCTAGAGTAGAAAACCAACCTTTTTAGCCTCATATGCTTTTTACTACTAATGAATTTAAATTCTGCCAGTATTTATATGACATGTATGTGTGCATATGACAATTTTATGTTTGATAAGCTAATACTATGATAGTCCAATTCCTAGATAAAATCAATGTGTGTGCATTTATTTCTGGCAGAGTAGAATGGAAAATAGGGAGATGATGGAGGAGAATGGGAACTGTTTTAACTTCTTGTTTGTCTTCCTGATTAGAGAGAGTACAGAAGGGGTTGCTTTATATCCAAAGTACTGCAGAAAGTGATCTGAAATGAAAATGTGAAGCTTGGAAATGGATCCTGTGAAATGAGTCCTACAATGTTTAGGCTGCACAATAGCAGAATTATTCCTCAATAATGCCAGGAATATACACACAAAAAGGACAGCATCACCCCACTGATCCTGTTTGGAAAAAAAAAAAAAAAAGAAGTCCATTAAAAGGCAAACCTCTCTCGTTAAAATAAAAGCTTTTTCTTCCAAATTGGGGCTGCTAAGCTAAGCTCAATTTTGCAGCTGAAATGAAATGGTTTAATCCTACACCACATGAAAGGAGAATGCCAGCAATTAAGTCAGACTAGAGAGCTTTGTTAGTGAAGGAATGCTCGCCTGGAACTTGCCCTCAGAGGCTTTACAAGGAAAACAGTCATTTATTTAGGTAATCTCTTGACAAAATACAAAAGAAATAAACTGATAATGGATTGGCACTTCAGGGGGACCAAAGGCTTTTAATAAAACTGCTCTGGACCACCCTCCTCCTCCTAAATATCAAACTGTCTCAGCTGTAACCTTGTAGTAACCTTGCGGGAATGCACGGCGCTGTGATTCACCAGGATAGCCCTATTCTTCTCTTTTCAGGCCCCTGCTCACATGGCTATTGGGAATGTCAGAACGGCAAGTGTTACAGACCAGAACAAAGCTGCGATTTTGTAGACGACTGTGGGGATAATACGGATGAGAGTGAATGTGGGACTTCCTGCACCTTTGAGAAGGGCAGATGTGGCTGGCAAAATTCCCTGTCAGACAATTTCGACTGGGTGCTGGGAGCCGGCTCGCCTCACAGCCTGAGACCTCCCAAGGATCACACGCTTGGAAATAGGACTGGTATGTGGTAAGCTACGTGCAAGATACAATTGCGTTCAGGGAGCCTCTCATGCTTCCCTTAGGAAGCAATGGAAGCAACATCAAATTCGGGTGTCATTTTTAGTAAATACGTAAGTCAGCATCAAAATATTAATTATTGTTCTAAAATGACTTTGGTTAGGCAAAATTGATTCTCAGTTGTTTTTTTAATAGCATTGTATGTGTCAAGCAAGAAAATTTGCATTTAATCTGGCAGCACACAGCAAGAATGAGGGAGCTAAGCTCTGAGATCCACTAGGTTCCACTCTAGCAGAGTCTGACTGTGCTTTCAGGAAGGCCCAGCTCATGCTGCAATATTCTGAACATAAGAAAAAAAATCCGAATTGGCACACAGTATTTTGTGTGTTTCTATTGATTTTGAATGGCAACAGAGATATCTAGAACATAATAAAAAGCTTTTTTTTTCTGCAAGGCAATAAGATATTTTGATCTGTCCTTGAAAATCAGTTAAAGAGGATGCATAATGGCAAACAGTGCCTTTTTAACTGAGAAAAAATGTTTTTTTTTTCAAGTTGATAAATCATATATGAAGTATGTCCTAATGAGAAATTGAAAAGAATATTTAAGAATTAAGAAAATGATTCAAAACTTTGTAATCAACCACAGTGTCTGTTCATAGTTCAGTTTTAGGTAATTTTAAGTAAATAAATCTTCCTTGTTAATGACAGTGCAGCTCCAGCTCTTGCCTGGCCCTCGCCAGAGCACTCAGCTGTCTGTTCTTGTCCTTCTCCCACACTGCCATGTCTTGCTCATTTGCCTTGGAATTTCACATGGACCAGCCAAAGATGGTACCAAAGCTGAGCTCTGAACTGGCTTTAAGCTGCAATACTCTGCAGCAGAGCTGCACAAAGGTGTGGGGATTGTCTTCAGTAAACACTGAATGTTTACATGAACAGTAGAAGGACAAAACAGAATAAAGCCAATGTTTATTTAAAGATAAATAGATATACATTCAGAGGCTAGCAAAAGCATGCCAAGAAATGAATTTTACAATATTAAAATGTCTAAAATTTGCTAATGACCAAAGTTACATCACTCTGGCCAGAATTAAGTGATTTACCTCATTATCTCCTAACCAAACTTGACTGGCTGCAAACAGTCCCATAGTGTCCCACAGTGCTAGACCAAGATCAGGAGGTGTTTTTGAGTGCACCGCATCCCGTGTCCATGGGACAGTCTGCTGTCTTACCCCACAATCAACTCAGGTTTCCTTCCAGAAACAACTGTAGAAGTCCTTTTGATTCAAATGAAAGAATTCAGTTTTCTAGTGTTAAATATGGGTTGACATAAACATCAACATGTTCAGCACTCATCCCAGCCTACCCACATTTTTCTAGTGTGCCATGATAAGGTGTGCTTTTGATAACTCATATGAGTTCAGTACATAGCAGTTTAATGTATAACATAGCAGATGTGGGAAAAATAATTTTTTTTTTTAATTTTTATTATCTAAGAATGAAAGTTTTATACCATGTTTCGCAAGTTTTTGTACAGTGGGACTTGCTATTTTGAAGACAGTCTTTCAGAAAACTTCATCCTGAGATTTTTCACATTATATGAGGTACTGTCAAAAAAACAGCGTATGCAGTTGGACAAGGAGATATGATCAGAATATCTGGAAAACACGCTCACCCTCTCTCTCTCCTACGTGGGTCCATCCGATTCTCGAGCTGTACTCTGCTCGTTCCTAATGTAAAAAAGCATACAAGGAGAGTAATCTGGTGACTTTTACCCTAAACAGCTATTCAGCTAATATATGAAGTGTATGGGAAGCATACTTTATATCTTGCATTTGTTTTTTTGAATTTTGGTTCTAGAATCTAATTTGATAGTCCAAACAATTTTCAGTAACATATACATTAATTTCAGGACAATTCCTGTATCTTGAGGCTACTCCAACAGGCCTATTAAATGAAAAAGCCCATGTAAAGAGTTCCAGGTGGAGGGAGTCAAGCAAGACTTGTGTGATGAGCTTCTGGTACTTCATGTCATCAAAAGCCACAGGACGCATTCAAGTGCTCATTAAGGTAATCAAAAGATCTGCCAGATACCTCTTAGTTCAGCACTATATCTTTGTAAAATATCCTTTTTTTAATTCTAATCTTTCAAAGAAGCTTTTACAAAACCCCTCTCTGAAAAATTCTTCTGAAATTCTCCTGAAACGTCAAATTCTTTTGAAACATCACAAAAAAAATTTAAAACCTCTTTCTCGTACTTCAAGTACTAGATTCAAGTGCAAAACAAACAAAATTTACTAAATTTTTCAAAAGAGCTAATGATGGCATTATGCAGATGATCTCTTTATATCTAACTTCAGAGGCTCTTAAATCCACTTCTCCTTATGTTCCTGGCATCTTGTTTTTTGATCCTCTCTATGCCAGGTCTATTTTCTGTCTTATTGCTGTCATACTTATTTTTATCTACCTCTCAGCCTGTAACCTGATAGTATAACGTATACAAAAAAAGAATGTAAAAAACAACACAAACTGGAAGAAAATTCACAAACTATCTGTGTTAATTTTTTTTCCTCTTACAGAGATAGGTACATAATATAAAATCAGTTATCTTTAGGAATTTCATTTTCTTCACTAAATGTCGGATGACATATTACATTAATCACAACAAAATCAAAAGCTAAATTTACTTGGTTGCAGTAGAAAAGCGGCCCTTTGTTGTGTGCAATATAAGTTTTAAGCCATAATGTGCTTTCAAATAAAAGATTTAAATTAGTAACCAATACAGCAAAAGCAAGATTTTCATTTCTCTGTGTCTTCTAAATCATCATAGTGCACTATAATGGTGCTTCAATATAATGAATTAATCTACCACTTTTACACTTCTTTGCAAAGAAGCCTTTGCAAATGAGAGTTTGTGTATTTAAAATTAAGTTTGTATGTTCAAAGAGTATGGATTATTCAAGTAGAAATCAACTATGCAATTTATTGTTATGTGTCTATTACCTCTTCTTTCTCTAGTACTTTGAATCAAATTCCAGCATAAAAATTATTTTGGCATATTTTGTTACGTATTTGTGGTTTATTTCCAATGCACATGTCGACTTCATCGTTTTCCATTTCAAATTACACTTTGTCCTTGGAAATAAATTGCTAAAATTGTTTCTCAAATAATCTGTGAATTAAAAGAATGATTCCAATATTTAGAAAACTTCTGTCATCTTCAACATCTAAAAACACAACTGATCATCTGAAATATAACACAAGGAGCCCTTTGCAGTCATTAAAAGATTCTTTTCATGGACTAGTCCAAATACATATAAATGACAGCAGACTAGACATCAACTAGCTGTGTGGATCATGAGGTGAATTTATAAAACTGTTTTTCCCAGAACAGCTCAAATACATGAAACAAGCAAGGAGGCAAAATAGTTATTTTTTGAAATAACTTTGGTAATCTATTCAAAGATAAAAAGCAAAAATAGCTCCTGTTACTCAGAGAGAATTAGAAAAAAATAAACATTTATTTTAACTCAGTGTTCTTATGTTCCTGGCATCTTGCTCAAAGATATATCTTGCAGAACTGAAATATTATAGTTTTGAACTCCTTAAGTATCCTCAATTTTAGTTGCAAACAAATTTTCCAATTAGCTTTGGTCCAAAATATATATTAATTGTATTCTGTATGTGAGAATAGTACACTTAGCTGTGCACAATATTGTGTACAGCCACGATCACACTGAATATATATAACAATTTAAACAATTTTCTTAAAAATACAGCAAAATATTTTATTCTGTTTTTATTGTATTCAGTGCAATTAACACTGCACAAGCAGCTATTTCTGGTAACCTTCTAGCAGACACCCAACCACTGAGTCCTGTGGACATAGGCTTTGACAACCAAATTTGACTCAACTATCTCTGCATTTCAAATACTGTAAATCTCAAAATCATTTTTAAATATGGAACTCTTTATTTTTAATCAATCTGTCATCTCCTGACCATACAACCGATTGTTATTGAAGAGCAAAGATCTAGATTTAATCAGTGCTTAAAACAATAGATGGAGAATGGTTTTGTACCTTTTGGATTCAATATTTATAGTCTTTAAAACTGGCAATTATCTTACATTTAGGATTATCATCAGAGAAAAGGCCATGTGAAGTCATACTGAAGATTCTCCAGCTAGTTCAAACTAATATATCTCCATTATATCTCCACTTGAGTATCTCTTAATTTAGACCAAAGTTCATGTCAGTGAAAACAGATTTGTAGATTGTGGTTGATTGAAAAGACAAGGGAGAATACATGACCCAGGGAACCAGGAAGGCACACAGGTTTCACAGCTTAAAAAACTATCTGGCTAATCACTTCACCTCAAATCTGAATTGAAAGTGAGCATCATGTACCACAATGGCAGAATAACAAAATTAGGTCATATCCTATGGAGAGAGTAAGGAAGATATTTTCCTCACCCTGGATATTACAATCAAAGAAAAAGAGTAATCAAAAGGTAAAAGCTTTTTTCTTGTTTGTTTATTTTTGTTTGGTTGGTTTAATTATCATTCATTCTATGTCTTTTTTTAATATTAGAGCTTGTCCACTTTCAGGTAGCCTGTTATTCATTATACTATTGAAAGAGTTTCTCAGAGTATTGTATAGTCTATAAAGCTGCTGGGTTATAAGGAGGATTCTACAAAACACAAGGTTTTGTTTTGAAACTCGTAGTTAGAGAAAGCAAACTACATTTCTAAGGGAATTTCTCTACTATCAATGTTTTCTTTTCTAAAGGTGTGCTACATATTGTTATTGTAAACCTCGGTGTGTGTGGAAGATAATCTAATCAGAATGATACTGATAGATAGCTGAACTAGTTGCAAAAATACTGTATACTTCGAATCAAAGATCTCACCATATATGCCAATGGAAGATATTATAGCTGTGTATGGAGACTGCCTTATGGAAGAGAATGTAATATCTAATCTACTGTTCATCTAAATTGAAATTGAAAAGTGTTTATCTGCCATCCAGAAGCTCACATGGCAAATGGAATATTATCAGAAAATATCTAAATAATCATCAAAACATTGCTACTGCAGAAAGATTTTGAGATAATTCTACTCTGTGACATCTGTAAGAGCATACAGTTTGTAAGAGACATTTTTGAAGCTAAAGTGTGGCAGGAGTGATCTGAATACATCATACTTGCTTTGACAGTGGCAGTGGGATTCCCACTCAGCACTCAAATATTGGCTTATTTAAAAGCCAGAGAAAACAATGTTGTTTTAAAATATGTTTCTAAAGAGACAAGAAAGAATTTTGAGGTGAAAGAAAGGACAAACATTGTAATGTTCTGTTGATCTGAGGATGTTTTCCAGTTCTGCGTAGGTTGATTTTGTCCCAAGGAGACGCAAATCTTAATGTCACATTGAGAAAGGAACAATAACAAGTGGATAAAACTATTTGTTCAATTTAATTTTTGTGTGATGAATGTTCATTGTCCTGAACATAGCTACTGTCATTAGGGAAGATAAGGATTTGAATACTGTTAAGAGTGTCTCTTTGAAACAACCCTCTAAAAAGAAACATACAGATGTATAAGGAAGGTGAAACACGCCATTAGTAACTGCCTCCACTGACTGTGACAAGGCTGATATACATGGGATCTTGTTAGAAGTTCTAGTGGACCTTGCTCAGGCAGGCATTTGTCATAGTGGATTAACTCTAACCAGTTATAAATGAGCAAAGACATAATGATACTTAGGAGGACAAGAAATCCTGGCCAGCTGATGGCAACTGAAGGAGAGTTCCGTCAACACCTCCAAAGTGACAGATCCACCTGGCCAGTGCAACAGCCAGCCAGAACCACAGTCAGCTGCTCACCGGGTGATATAGCACAGACCTGGTCATCTGGCTGCTGCAGCTTCCCAGCAAATGCCATACTCTCTCACAGTTGTTCTGTTTGCATTCTTATTGCTTTTAGCTGGCCTAAGGTAAGGAGCCAGGGACAGAACTAATCGTATGGACGTGCCGTAGCTCAGGTGCAGACAGCTTGTGGTGCTTTTTGTAATTCCCTGGTTATTTTTAGTAGAACAGCCTATCTTTCTGTCAGCAGGGAAACCTGCAGCACAGGTGCTGCAAATGATAGCTAATTTCTTCAGGACTCTTATATTTCTAGGATCAAGTAATTTAAAATTAAATTTTCACAAATCAATAACATTGACCCTACTTACCGTTATAGGAAATCACTCAAGAATAAAATCCAAGGAAACAACTTTTTATGCCTCTCAGCTTAAAATAAGCTGTGTATTTCTTCATTGATTCTTCTCTCTGACTGCATGAAAAATAATCAACTCCTTATATTAACATAGAAGTTATGGATTTCATTGAGTTTGTGTAGCCTTCAAAGTTAGGTTATCTGACCTCCTCCATGTAGCTGGAAGAAGAACTGCTTGAAGGTTTTATGAGAGGGGCTGCTAAACACTAAAACACACTCCAAACAGTGTAGAAAATGGGTAGATTTTCAATTGCCCTCTTAGACATAGTACACTTTCCAGAGAAATCCTTATTGTCTTGTGCAAAATTACAGTCTTCCTGTATGGTCAGTAGTCTACTTTTCTCCTTTTCTCTCTTGAGTGCTACTGTCATTCAGAGGTATTTTAAGCATCAAAGAGCTGCTACTGAATGATTTTTACTGAAGCAACAGACATGAAAATCAAATCTTTTTTTTTTTTTTTACCAACTCTGAAATAGCATTTTTTTTTGTGAAAATGTCCTTTTCATAAAAACATAGGTGTAAACTTGAGCTTTGGATATTTTTATATCTCTTCTTCCAAACAAGAAATTTTAGAAATTGAGTCAAATAATTTTTTTTATAGATAGATAGATTATGCGCAGTGTAACCTGGCACGTATTGATAACTTTCAGAAAGTATATAGTATTTAGCACACCTGAAATCCTGGGACCGTAGTTCATTTTCCAGATTAAGAACTCATCTGGAAAAAGATTCTTAACTCTTCCAATTCTTTAATCCCAGCAAGAATGAAAGAAAATGTTTTTGTTTTTTTCCTTTTTTCCTTTCTCATCTCTTTCCTTTTCATATCTGGTCTTCTACCCAGAAAAGTGTCTTCTTGCTGTCAAACATAGACTGAACTGAACAGACGTTGCATCAGCAAAGCGTTTTGTAAACGCCAAAGTGGTATTATTGTTCACTGTAGAACATCAATTCTTTTCTACTCTCCTTTAAAACAGTTTTTATTTTAATCCATGGTTCATTTGTTTTTAGTGTCGAGGAGCTTTTCTGTTTAGTGGTAATCTTTGATCTGTTGTAGGGTACTTAAAATTACTTTAACAAATCAGTAGATGGTTTTACCATGAAAAGTCTAAATTTCATTCTTACAGAAACTATATCATTTTCCATTTTAGCTTAGAATACAGAGTAACTTCAGAAGAAACAATCTTTTTTTCAGTTTTTGGTGTATTTTTTTTCAGAAAGATGGAAGTACCTGTTTCCAATTCATTGTATAAAAGGATCAGACTTAGATATTACTTAGTACTTGTATTTATGTCTTCACTCTCCTATATGTGTACTTGCTTGTTGGTTGGCCCCACTGCATTATGAATGAAATTGAAGTTAAATGAAAGATGAAAATCTGTTTTAAAAAGAACCATGAAATTATTGCACACAGAAATCCTACGAGAGTGTAGTTATCATTTGCTAGTACTAGCTAGTAGTGTCAGGGAGTTTTGTGTGACCTCAGTTTTTTCTTAGTATCTCACTTACCATGACAAGATGCCTGTCCGTAACATGATAGTTGTGTTGCCTGACTATGACAAGGCCACTGCCGGTCAGTGATGAATTACTTGCAGACTTTTAGAAGCTCCCCAGCCTGTTCACAGGAGTTAGTTAGGCAGTGCTGGGTGATGGATTCACTATACTCAAAGGAATAATATGCCATAGGTGAGATATTTTTCATCAACAGACACAATTTAGGAGTGAAATAATATGTTTTCTTCAGAGTATAGGAACAAAATTACAAAATAATAAAGCAATATGGCACATTAATAATTTTTTTACTCTTTATAATCCTTTTTAGCTGCTACCTCCCTAGCTAATGAATTCAGTCCCTTAAAAATAACCTAAAATACCTTTAATCTTCTGCTCCTGTTAACAGTCAAGCAAAGCCAGTTGCTGCCAGCTGCTTTGCCTGACCTCTCTCAGTTGAAATAATACTGCTTTGCTTTCTCCTCCCGTTTAATAACACTTGAAAATTCAGAAAGTTACCCAAGAAAAAAAAGATCTGTTTCTTAATCCTTCTGTCTCCTTGCTTAGTTATGATTCTGATGGCTTATTTAGTCCCAGGGTTATAATTTATCTGCTTTCCTTTCTTGAAACACTGATATAATGTTATAATACTTACAGTATGCTGTTAATTGTACAGACTTGTATATTTTGCATAGAACAATAGAATGCCTAATGTTGGAAGGGACCTCTAGAGGTCATCTAGCCCAACCCCGATGCACACGCAGGGCCACCTAGAGCACGTGGCACAGGGCTGCATCCAAGCGGGTCTTGAAGATCCCCAAAGAAGGAGACTCCAAAACCTCTGTGGGCAGCCTGTGCCAGGGCTCTGTCACCCTCACTGCAGAAATTTTTTTTTCCTAAGTTCCTGTGGAACTTTTGGTGCTTCAGTTTGTGGCTGTTTCCTCTAGTTCTATCGATGACAAATTGAAAAGAGGAGGCCACCCCCCTCCTCCCCACTGCCTCCCTTGAGGTACTTGCACACACTGATCAGGTCCCCTCTCAGCCTTCTCTCCTCCAGGCTGAACAGGCCCAGCTCCCTCAGCCTCTCCTCACAGGGCAGATGTTCCAGGCCCCTGATCATCCTCGTGGCCCTGCGCTGGACTCTCTCCAGCAGCTCCACATCCCTCTTGTACTGGGGGGCCCAGAACTGGACACAGTACTCCAGATGTGGCCTCACCAGGGCTGAGTAGAGGGGCAGGATCCCCTCCCTCGACCTGCTGGAGACGCTCCTCTTAATGCACCCCAGGACCCCACTGGCCTTCTTGGCCATGAGGGCACACTGCGGAGCCCTCGGGGCTATCAGATACTCCTCCCAGTTTGTCATCATGGACAAACTTGCTGAGGGAGCACTCTGTGCCTTCATCCAGGTCTTTGATGAATAAATTGAACAGGACTAGACCAAGGACTGACCCCTGGGGGACACCGCTCAACACAGACCTCCAACTAGACTGCCCCACTGATCACCACCCTCTGAGCTCTGCCATCTAGCCAATTCCCAATCCACTTCACTCTCCATTCATCTATCCCACACTTCTGGAGCTTGTCTAGAAGAATGTTGTGAGGGAGGGTGTCAAAAGCCTTGGTGAAGTCAAGATAGATGACATCCACCGCTCTCCCCTTGTCTATCCAGCTGGTCATCCCATCATAGAAGGCTATCAGGTTAGTCAAGCATGATTTCCCCTTCATGAATCCAGGCTGACTATTCTTGAGGACCTTCTTGTCCTTCATGCGCCTGGAATGGCCAGTATGAGCCGTTCCATCACTTTTCTGGGGATGGAGGTGAGGTTGACCGACCTGTAGTTGCCCGGATCCTCCTTCTTGCCTTTTTTGAAGACTGACATGACATTGGCTTTTTTCTAGTCCTCCGGCACCTCCCCTGTTCTCCAGGGTCTTTCAAAGATGATGGAATTCTTTTTGTGGACAATTTTAGGGTCAATCTTAAATCCTAAAGAAGTGTCAGAGAGGCATAGCATAAGAAAAGGAGTAAATACTAGGCATATTTTTTCTTACATAACAATTTTAATTATTTTATTTTGGCTTTTTTGCATTAATTTGGTCTATGAGTGCATATTATTGTAATTAGTTTGGACTATTAGACTGTTAAACCATTAATTGTAACAATAGCCATTTCTTAGCTTCATAAATGTTGTTTTTCTTTTAAGTATTTAGCATCACTCGTGAACAAAATTTCAAAACTCCGTTCCTGATTTAATCTCCTGAGTATAAGTAATCATACTACAGCTCTTTCTGTTCATAATTGTTAGGTAAATTGGCATCTTCACTCCTAGAGTTACAGCCACGGTCCACTGAACTGCTTCTGGAGATTAGTTCAGCCTAGTAAATTCTCCTACAACATATTTCTCTCTCAAGCTTTCAGCTCTTTTCTCTCCAGATGTTGAGGTATGTATGTAGTCTGCTGCAGGGAAAAAATGCCATTCCTTGGCAGGCTTAATGCATCAGAAATTCATACCTGGGCAGAAATATTATTCCTTGATCTCTTTTCTAGCGGTCCTTGCCTTTTTTTTTTTCAGTCTTGTAAGGGATGGAAAATGGGACTGAGTTTCCTGTTCTTTCTTACTTTTTATATTTATGTTTGACAGCTTGAAAGTTATTATTAATTTTCTTTTGTATATTTGAAGTCTGGCTGATGATTGTTTTCCAAGCTATCATTTTGCTTGTATGTGGTGCAGCCAAATATTTCTGCATTTTGACATCTTAGAAAGATATCTCTGCATTTTCCTCAGCCAAGTAGATTTCCTTTCTCTGAAATATTTTAAAATTGCAGGACTTGCTGTTAAACTATACTTTGTCACAAGGTAGGTGGGAATCCAGTGACTAAAAGTAGACATCTACAGCATAGCAATTGAGACAGTCACCATAGACTTTCTTTGTCAATGCTGGATTTTACAGTATGTTCAAGAGTATGTTAAGTATGATTTATATCACCTCAAAATAAACACCTTTAAGAGGTCAAATGAAAAGGGCTTATAGAATAGTACTATATAATATTCAATGTAAGACACTGGGTACATTCTAAAATGTCAGTGGATAAATATTTGGATTTTGGTTAATTGAATATTTTTTATTTAAAGTAGGGAAAGTGAAGTGTTTTAACATAACAGTTTGTTCAGCTATGAGTCTTCAATTTGTAGAAAATACATTCTGCAACTGCAAATTATAATTTTAAATTACATTTTTGCTTCCTTGACAGTTTTTTAAAATAAATGATTTTATCACCAGATATTTTATACAGAGACAGGATTTCAATATTCCTCTTAAAATGGCTGTCTGGTCAGATGCAATTCATGGGACTACTTAAAAAATATGTAATCAAACCTTGACTATATGAATAGCTTGTCATTTTTTCAGGCTTCCTGTTTTGACTCCCTTGAGTCTGTCTACTTCATCCAATATCCCAGACAATCATCTGATCTGTATTTCTACAAGTCCAAATAGAAAAGAATGCTCTAATAGAAATATGAGTAGTCTCTAAAGGTAAATGTCTCGGTAAACATCCCACTGCATCAAAGTGGGGATGACATCTGACTGTCAGTAATCACTCTTGCTCACTTCTCACACACAAAAGCATAATAAATTCCTCTTTGGCAACAAGTAGCAATACTCATGTCAATCCTTGCCCTGCAGACTGTCCGCTTTGAAAAAGTATTGAAGTATTTAGTAAAACTATAAAAGTTTTAATGTTGTTGTAGAAGAGTTAAGAATTGCTATTGCTAATCTTACTGGTTTATTGCACTGCTATTGAGAAATCTGGGTTTTTTAAAGTGTATTAACAGGCATGTACTTATTTTTCTTCCATTTGCAAAGTTGCAGAGTCCCTGTAAAGATACATTTTTACCAATCATTACATTCAGCTTACATATACAGAAACAAAATATTAGAGGTGAAAAAATAAACCAAATTATTATAACAAAACAAAACAAAAATGTGATTGAATATGTTCTGTGAAAGACCTCAGACATCTATATTAAAATGAATTGGCATTGCTGTAGAACTTTTAATTTACAAGCTAGCAGTAATGATAATACTATAAATCTTCAGTGAGCATATCTTCACCTTATGAAGAGCTGAGTGGGCTTTCGTACAGACTGAGCCCATGCTTCTGGCCTAGTGTAATTAAATTTGAAAATATTGCAGCATTATGGTTAAGAAAGCACTTCTGGCAGTCTTGTCATGTGAATATCTTTTAGAATATGGCATAGGAGTGCATTTCAATACCAGACAAAGAGTACAGGTATTCCAGAGGTCTTCCATTCAAGAAGGAAGTCAGGTAGGTGCAACATGGTTAATCTGTCCAATCATTATCATTACAGACTGTGATAACAGTCAGGAAACTTACTTCTGAGAGCTGCTTGAAGGGAAATAAATATTAGACATGATGTAGGAACCTTGGACTCAGCTTCTGAGGCATCAAATCCTATTCCCTGTTACAGCAGGAAACTGGTACAGCAGGAAAATTTCATATTCCCTCTTTTCTTCTTGTGTACACTGATAAGTCACATAGTGGGGTGGAACATTACAAAATTTTTCTCATCTGGCAAAAGATTTTTTTTGAGTATGTATTTAAGCTTTAGAGACCTACTAACTAATTTCTTATTGTAAAAATACAGTTATATGGTTCTTACATGAGAAACTGTAGTGTCAGTGTCACAGCTGTTTGGTCCTTCAAGGGAAAAATGAAGTCCATTACCAGTCACTGTCAAAGCTTCACAGATTAAAAGTTAGTCCCATGACCAAGACATCTGTCTATCCATGGAAGCAAGATACATGTCACTCAAAAATGCTCATTAGACTAACATGCTTCAACTTTTTGCCCAGGACTGCACTAAAGGTAGCATTAAGTTCTTCTAAAATGAATTGTGTGATGAGTAAGCAAAGACTGATCCTTTTGACTGAAAAGTTTGAAACTGTAGTTCAGTTAAATATTGTCTAAGTATCCTAACTTGCAGATTCTTACCTAAAACAAAAGATTTATCAAGCTTTCCATCTAGTTTATATGAGATACTCTTTCAGTGTCAGAACCTCTAGAACAGATTCATCTCTCTCATTTTCAGAAGATTTTTTTTTCTGCTTTCAATAAATAAAGAGAAATCTGACAGGGTCAATTTTTTTTCATGCAGATCAGCCAGAACTGAAGGTTTCTGTCAGCATTAAATAAAGGCAACACCAGGTGTCTTTTGCCAAACAATTCTGTATCATCTGCCTGAATTCAAATGATGTATTCAAATACATGAGCACAAGCGTGCATGAAAAAAGGTAGTTCACAATCCTGCTGGTGGAGATCCTGGTCACAGAACACATTAACAATATCTCATGTACTCTGTGGATCTGAGGTGCAACTTTTGCCATGTCCCAGTTTCACTTCCCAGGCTTTCCAAGACACTCAGGGGCTGTGCCTACCCAGCTCCCTTTTGATGGATACAATATGGATGTCATCATCAAGTCAAAGCTGGTAGGGGCATCTGCATTCTATTTGGAAGACTAATTTATATTATTTCTCTCTTTCCGTTACACAACTGGTAAAAGGGGACACTAACACAAAAATGGTGAAGAAGCTTATTTTTAATATTTTAATACATTATTTTCAATTCTGAATATCATGAATGTCCATTGAAGCTGATGGAATTTCAGTATTCTCGTGACTCTCAGCAGCCCATCCATAAACTAAAATCTACTCTGCTGTGTTTCTGTTGTGCTACTGTTGTGTTTGATTTGCCAGTCTTTGGGGATCTTTATTGCATAGATTTTTGCAATTTTATTTGTTTTTTTCTTTTTGGCCACCTATATTTGCTGAGTATTTCAGAATTTCCATTTGCTGCTCTCAGAGCTCTTCGTGTGGATTTACTAATTTTGAATCTGTATGCTTGACACAGAGCTTCAACCTTTAGATAATTCACAGTGATTTTCTATACGTGATGCTAATCTTAACCACAAGTCTCTGTGGGCGTATTAAATTGGAGAGACAAGTTCTCAAAACAGCAGTTAGGGTGTAATAGTAAATAACTATTGTTATACCTGGATTTTCCTATAAGATTAACAGCATGAGCAAAGGCGTTATTCATTTTGCTTGCATTTGCATACACATACCAAATGTTACACATTATGTGTCTTTCTCTAATATAAAGTAGCCTGTCAAAGCTAAGATGAGTTATTGTAACTAGTGCAGTTACAAGGTTCAGCTGAATTGTTTGTATTGAATTATTATCAGCCTGATGATTGACAGTGTGCCAGAGGACAGGCATGCTCATTCATAACTCATATTTTCATGACCTTACTGTCTGCTCCCATTTCTCTTCCTGTCATCAGCTTTCCCAAAAGTCTCATTTTATTTCCCCTTTTTGATTATTTTTTCCTGTATTAATCCATTAGCTATTGGATTTTTTTGTCTACTTTGGTTTCTCAGACTAATAGTAATATAGTATAAAAAAGGAACAGATCCTCCCATCTCTGACGATCTGATTCTACTTCCAAGCAGGAATGATCTGACCGTTTCGAATTCTATTTTGGTGCAGACAGTTGAACTCATACATTGTCCATCATATCAAACACTGAAAATTTCAAGACAATAGATAATGCTGTCAGATTTCTGCTGCCACCAAATCAGACAGAAAACAGTCTTTTTCCTGACTTATCTGTGGCAGTTATCCAAAAGAAAACCCAAGGAAGTATACACAAATCAAGTAATAAGTAGACAATGTCATTCTACTGGGAAAGAAACAAAAAAAGGTTAACATTCAAATCTTGAGTGACTGCAGTGCCTATAAATTGATACATATTTTGTCTCATACAAATCAATGTATTAATTTGAGGTTTTACATTGTTTGGTCTAGGTGTCTGATGTAGTGTAGAGGTTTTTTGGCTTGAACATAATATAAGGCCCAATCTGTAGAGCTCAGAGACCACCAATCTAAGCAGTGTTCTTTTAGGAAGTTAGGTTTTAAGAGAAAATCTGTGAGAAATGAAAAGAGAGATAGAAACTGTCAGTGCTTTTGAAAGTAACTCTAAGTGAAGACAACATGATAATTGGGATTTTTTTCTTTTAAGAGATTCCTTTATAAAGCACCAGTCTTCAGTCTTATTGCATCTTAGTGTGTAATTTTTGAAGCTATGTATCTTTATACTTACTCCTAGGAACCACAACTACTAAAGATGCTGTAATTCTGTGATTCTCTGTTGTCGTGGTGAGGTAACAAAAGTCTAAACCTATTAGGAAGGCTGTCAGCACTTTTCAAAAGTAGGGCACTTGCAAGCTGCAAAGTAGATAGAAATTATCAAAAATATGTGCAAAGATGTTCACTGACCTGTTATTTGCAGAGCTGCAGCTAAACAGAAAAGAATAGTTAAAATATGAGGGAAAAAAATAGCTATGATTTTTCTTCCTTCAGACTTCTTTTGCCTCAATAAGTGCGAGATGGTTCTCTACACTATGGTGAGTCAAGGTAGGAAGAAAGTGGGGACCTCGTCGTGGATCCACCTTTAAGCTAGTTCGTAATCATCATGGGTTTTCAGGAGGCTAGTCTATCACAGAAAGCAAAATTTCATTTAAAACATTTGTTAGTTAATTAGTTAATGAAATGTGCTTGATTCTGAATGAAGAGAAGATATAATCTAAAAAGTACACTGGCTTTCTGAAATACTCTTAAAAGTAGCAGGCAGAGTAAAAATGCATCAAAAAGCATACGATGAGTTATGACAGTTAAATTTACATTGTGTTAGCTTTATAATGTGTTCTTTTTATCTGTTTAGCATTCTATTTGAAAAAAAATGATATTTTACAGCGAATAAATCTGTAAATAGACTTCAGTTTCTGTCAAATCTATAAATGGTGGAAAGATGTTAGGAAGTCTTTTGATTCTATAAGTCAAGTCCTAGAAGTCTCCTTATAGTATTAGTAATAAATATTTACTTTTTTTCTTAGGAATGACTTGAAAATATTCTATGTCTGATGAGAAAGCCCTCAAAGATACTGATTTGAGTAGACCGTGAATATTTAGGAAAAAAAAATTATTGCCTCCATCCATTTTGTAAGCCCAGTTTCATTTCCTGTGACTTTTGTGAAGCAAATATCAGATGCATATGAACCAGGGAAACTTTTGAACCCCTCTCATCCCAGTACATGAATAGAAGAAGAGGTACAGATAAAGAACAAAAACTGGGACTCATTGCTATTTGACTATCGAAGTAACAAGGCTGATTTCTCATAGCAGAGCTTTTATGTTGCATCTGAAATACTTAGTGTATTCCTCTGATGACGAGTGTATCATAAGAAGTTTCTTTCAATATCTTATAATAGAGTATAGCACACTGCTTTGCATGCATTGGATTCAGTTCCTAGTAAAGTTCAGACTGTATTAGAAACACAGCCTTAGGAGTAATGACGGTTCTCTGTTGCATAGCAAAAATATGAAACTTCACTGAAGAATTTAGGTAATAGTAAAAGACAGAAAGATAGTCTTCCGTTTCCTTCATTCTTAATTTCCCCAGTTGAGTTCATTAGGCTAGTGAGCCAAATAAGATATGCTTTTTCACCTGAAGTTCTTAGAAGAGAGGTTATAAATACTTTAGATAGTTCTTCAGATGAAGACAGGCATGAAGAACATCCTGAATTGCAATGCAATTAAATCATTAAGAAATAATTCCCCTTAGACTATTAGAAAGTACGTAAAAAATCCTCTGAATATGAATAGGGATTTACCAATATGCCTAGGCATACGAATGTATTTCCTAAATTGCCTAATTTCCTGAATTGCCTAAACATTTTACAGTTTTTATAGATGTAACTGTGTTATCTTCAGAGCAGATTTCACTCAGTAGGACAGTGAAAGAATAGGAACCACTGCTGCAAGTTAATGAAAAAAGGCATTTTTTACTCTAACGATGACTTGCCACCTCAGCTTGACCTTCCACTGCTTTTGTCCCATAGAGGGCAGTGTCATGCAATTAATAACTTTTCAGAGCCTGCAACGAAAACCAGAACAAAACTGAACTGGAAGGAAGTGCAAAGCTAATGTTATGAGGGTAAGAAAGAATTTGTGGCTTTGATCCATAAGTACTGGCATGAGGAAAAGAGAAACTGGGCTTAAGGACAAACAAGGATAGCAAAGAAGGGAATGTGAAGCCCACAGTATGATGCTAGGAATGCACATGAGATGTGAAACCAAAAATGTGGTGAGTGGCAGCCAGGCTATTCACCTTTTTGCAATCAACTTGCATGCACAAGCAGCACTGATGTTACTGGCCGAAGCAACAGATCATATAATGGAACATTAGGTTCCAAAGACTGAGGCTTTTGGCATTGCTCCAGACTAAATAGCAATGCAGTTACTCAGTATGTATGTGTGTGGGTAGAAATAGCTTCATAAAAAGAAAACAATATCTCTGTGGCCTCCAGTCTTCTCTACACCGAGACAGATTTCTTCTAATTGTCATATATCTCTACTTTATTAATACATGCATATGGGACTTAAAAAGGATGTCTGGATGTAGACTGATTTTCTGCCTTGGATCTTTTTTTTTTTAAAGCAAACACATTCCAAAGATATCAAAGAAATGCCAATGCACCAGACAGATTAAATGGCAGAAGAATGCAGAAAACAAAACAATAATTCATGAAATGGAATATGCAAAGGTGACAAAGTTCAAACAATGATCTTTTCATGCCAAGTATATATCCAGAAAAGGACAGCGAAACAAACTCCAGTGTCTGGGTCTGGGGAAAGGAGTGGGGTCAAACCTCCTGTCTGTCTGCCTTTTTCATCTCTCCTTGGCTGTTTCAAGCACACGATGTGCAGAACTTGTATTTTGTACTCCAGTTTTGAAGACTTCGTGCTACTCTGCAGAAGATGAGGTCTCTTTTCAGTTCACTATGTACAGCTATAGCCAAGCAAGTAAAACTGAGCCTTTCATGCTTCATGAAGGGATGTTGTCATATATAGAAATTGGTACTGTGGAACCCTGCCAGGGAAAGCAACAGCTTTTACTTCTATGTTTTATTTGTGTACACATATTTCTTGTGTCTTGTGTACAAGGACTTGTATTTTGTAAGTGTTCTCTTTGACCATTTTCTTTTCAACAAAAAGTTTTCTTCATATTTCAGTGTTTCACTGTTAAAAAATGACCTGGAGTTCTTGTAATTGCGTAAAGACTTCTTACTTTATGGTTAAGATGCCAGGTACAAATTGATTGCTAACACATCTTACATGTTTTTTATGAAGAAATGTGATCAGTATTACCTGTTATTAGCAGCACCCTTTACTCAGAAATCAGCATGATAAATGGAACATGTCAAAACAGAATATAATGTAATAAAATATAGTAGGAAATCAATCAAAATCTGCCTAAGAGCAGAACTAAGGTCCATTTTTTGGTTAACTGCACTACATTTAACACCCGTTAGAATTTATATAAATATTCATCTCTCTATATTGTAAGAAGCTCTATTGAACTTCCATCATCCAAACTTAAACACACATAAATTTTTATAGAACTAAGACTTAATGTTGCAATGTCTGCAAGTTTTGAATGTTTCTTTTTCACTTAGATGGATCAAGTGAAAATAATTCCCTTAACATTTAGTACTAATGATGTCTACTTCATTTTAAGTCTCTTAAATTCTACAAGAAATACATATCACTGAAATTGCTTTTGTAAAATTAATCTATAGTTACTTATAAATAGTGTTTGGGAAAGTTTCCTCTTCCAAAGAGTTCTCAAGGACAGACAGGAGATGGTCCAGAGACAACAGATGAATTAAATGCTAAAACGTGCTGCTTTTGTAAGTTTTGTTTAGAATTCCGGGGTGGAGACCATACAGTCAAATGCAAGTCCTCATATCCATTTTACTTGTGTCATAGATAGATGGAAGTTTTTTTTTCCTAGACTAAACAAATTATCCTACTAATATGTAATCCTGTTTTAGAGGTTATTTGAAAAAATTAGAATCAATGGAATGGATATTTTGGAGTTACTGAAATAATTAAATTAAATGACTACATTTTTCATGAAGAATAATAATATGTAAGTAAAATTAAGTTAGATTTGTCAGAAAGTTTTCCACCTTTAAAATTTGCTTTCATTATTATAGCTATCTTTTTCCAGCATTGTGTATCCTAAAGTCTTTTACAAAAGGCAGAAACTTTTTCAGGGAGAAACTTAAATGGAATTTTTAGAGAGGGACTCACAGTCATTCTAATACGAATTCCCCACAATTGTATTGATTATAGATCTGAAAGGAGTTGGACATACCTTAATGAATAAGTACATCTGTGACACTTGATAACACCTAAATAAAATGGTTATGAGTCTTACTGTGAGAAACACATTAAGCAAATCCTAATTGTTCATCATCAAACATCAAAGCACCAACAAAGTCCTGTTATGTTATTTTCCTTTTAACAGAATGTGTTATAGGCACATAGCCAGTGAAACTTACCTAAAGCAGCAAAGCCTAACCTTGCCTCTGTAGATGCTTGCGCTCACTCATCATGACTTACATTGAACTGCTGCCTGTGCTGGTATAATACTAATAATAATACCTAATAAGGTGTGTACAGATTTGTTCAGTTGAAACTCAATGGATTTTTCTTGTGGATACTCTTTCCTGTGTGTTTTTTTTTTTTTTTTCCTCCTGAGCAATGTAATGTAAAGGTGCCGTTCTTTTCAAGTAGCACCTCTACAGTGATATTTCCTTACCTAGGCATATCTCATTATTTCCACATTGTGATAAGTCTGAGAGCCTCCTCTAGAAGATATTAATTGTGCAAATTCCACAGTTTAGGTACAGTGAATATGATGTTTTTCTTTATACTCGTCTGCATCTACTTATGTGGCATGTAGTATCAAAAAACTCTAGCTTAATTTTCTATTTCTCTCATCAGAAATATGCATAAGACCATTTTAAAAACATAAAGCTATTTAACAGGTTCACCGTGTAATTCTTTTTTTTTTTTCCTGGCTCTTTTCACTTTTGCCTCTATTTTACTTTGTGCATTTTGTGATTTGTACATTCATATACTGCCTGCTTAGAGCATTGTATATAGTTGTTTGCTGCATCACGTGATGCTTTTATTAAGCCCGTTTAGAGTACTGATGAGTTTTGAAAAGAAAAGACTACCCTGGAATACTTTTCATTTATACTTTACATAATTAGTTGCAGAGTCATAAAGTAATTTGGGATATATACCCAAATTCTGCAAATATTTATTGACAGTGTCATAATATATATGGATCAGGTATTCTGAACAATTGAAATTAGTGCATTTGCATTCTAATACTCCTATTAAAAAAATGAAGTATATTGTTTACTGCGGGTTTGCCACTTAGGTGGTATGACTGAAACGTTAAGGAAAAGCTTTTAAATATATTAGTACATTTGAAAGTCAGAAAACTACTATTTCCATTCAGATAAATTGTAGCAAATTCACGAGTATTTCATATTTATTAGATTTTTTTTTTCCTCTGATACTACCATTGTTACAACTTTTAGGTTTATATGGAATTATATATAGCTTTACCAGATCAGATGGTTGTTTTCGAGTTCAATCATACATACAGTGATTTCTTTCTGAGACCCAATCTATTATTGAATCTATTGTGATTTGTGCAGTAATTATCTCATCTTGTATTTTTTTCTATTCTTCTAGCAAATCATTTGTTCACTATTTCTTAACAAAACTGGAAAGATATCTTCCAGAATCTTCTCTGTGTTGTACAAAAACTGATATTTCTTAATCTCTATGTATACCTAACAGTATTTTATTTATGCTTCAGACTAATGATGGAATTGTGAAAATATGGAGTGATTCAGGAAATCAGAGTGATGAATGGAAGAAAGTTGAGTTACATCTAGGGAAACTGAGGAATTTTGAAGTTGTTTTTGAAGGCATTCGTACCAGAGACCTGGGAGGAGGAGCAGCAATAGATGACATAGAGTTCAAGAACTGCACCACAAGTAAGTTCAAGAGGGAAGTTTCTAGAGGGATACTAAAAGGTGGTTTAGGGTGTTCTTGATAGCTTTGAAATATGTCACAACTTTATAGAACTTAAAACAATGCCACTATCCAAAAATTATGTACAAATATAACTTTAATACAGAAGGTCTTGTACAAGTGTAAATCTCTCCTGCTAAATCATTAAAGATAAATCCCACATAACATAACAGTTCTTGTAAATTAGGTCATATCATATTAAAAAAGACCTTTAGCTCCCTATTTTGTAGTCATAAAATTGGCATTTTTATTGCAAAAAAGAATAAATTGAAACCACAAATAAACCACTATCATGGTCTTCCTTCCCAATTCACTTTCAAAGGTTAGGGCCAGCAATGTAAAGAAAACTTGTGCCTCTCTCTTGTGCCATATGTATTCTCCTAATTTAATTTATGTATTCCTTAATGTTGAACAAGATAAGAACCAAGTTTTCCTAGAAATAAAAGTTGCTTGGATTCTGGCTTCCATTAAAGAACCATGTAGTCTCCATCTTCAAAAGGAAGCAGTATGAGTTGTGAAATAAGTGAATTTGTTGAGTGAGACAATCAGTGCTGAGGCTCCACATCCACATAGTTAGGAGTTTGGGTGTGTTATTTAGGCTATCTTTAATTTTCTGATGAGGTCTGTATACCCGTTAGCATTGGAACATGAAAGTGTACTTCTGGAGAGCATTTTCTGAAGTGTCACCTGAAAAAAATTGAGTTGTCCATTCATATACATTACTCTGCAATGTAAAGCAAGGTATGTATAGGTGGATGTAACTGGAAGAGTTGCTTCAAAAATGCATTTTTGTTCCGAATTGAAAGTGCAATGTAGATACACGCTTAAACGTCCTTTTTGGCATCGGAATGGTTCTGACTCCATTGTAATTTTTTAAATGAATACTGGAATATCTCCATTGCTAGGAATGTGATCATTCTCCAGCAGACAAAAATAGATGAATTAAGAGTCAATGGTGGGAGACAGGGGGTGAAGACAACATTCCTCTGTGCTTCTCGGACAGCAAAAGGGATGCCCTTTTGCAACTTATTGCCAGATTGTGGATTGGATACATTCATTCATAAAGATGGACCTAGTTAAGCTGCATTCCTGGGATTCTGTCCCATTTTGAGAAGCTAAAACATTTTAGGCTTTTCATTTTACGGTCACATTCATGAAGAAATTCAGTTAGCAAAAATAGCAGTATTCTTTTTAAAGGAAAAGAAAACTTGTATATTTCTAAAGATGATATCAACATAATTTCATATAATGTCAAATACTGATATGATTAGGCTTGATACATTTCCATACATTTCGTGCATGTCCATACATTTCATAATCTGAAGTCAGATTATGAAATTACCTGGATAATTACATGTGAGGCAGTTTAGGTGTTTAGGTGCATGTTCCCTATTCGAATGGATTCTTTGAAAGGACTTTATGGATTCACTGATCTGTTCTTAAAGCTTATGCCTTTGCTGTAGGATTGGATCTCCATCATATATATTTTTTCAACCGTGCATATGTGCGTATGTATAAATAATATCTGTAAATAAAAATACACCATTAATCTACATCAGCCTTGTAATTAGGGCAAAAAACAAAGTCAAGGAGAAATCATTACATTCTTTAATATCTTTTACATCAGTCCTGAGTATCATATTTTCTTTTCTACCCCACAAGCTGAGATCTGGTTGTTTAATTTCCTGAGACTTTTGGTAAGCTGACCTTCCTGTTGGCATGCTGACATGAAAGAACCTGATTTGACCTTTTTATTCTTGTTGTTATTGATTCTTTACAGATAAACAGTGGAACGGACAAACAAAATACATTTTGCTAGATTCGCAAAAATAACATTTCCCCTCTGACACAAGCCTGAGGCTTTCAGGATCGAAAAAACATGTCATGTATAAATTGTTTTTTTTTTTCTTTTTTTTTTCTTTTCAGCACAGGGTACATGCTTTTATTGTGGCTCTTGTAACAAAGCTAAAAGACAACAAACACAATCTTGCTGTTGCAAACTCCAAGGCAAAAAGTAGCATAGAAAAGAGAAAAAAAAAAGAATCAGGGGTTTCTTCTCAACAAAATGGTTTGATTTACAATGCTTATTCAAATACCATGTTTGTTGTTGCAGAACTGTTGAGCTAGACTTATGGGTAGGATCCCATAGGGCAACAGGAGCCACATCTGTATTTTTCACTGAGACTGGCTAGGTTAAACTAAAATATCTTATAACAATATAGTTATTCTAGCCACAGTAATTACATAAGCAGAGGAACAGACCATGCTCAAAAAATGCTAAAATATAATTGAAAATAATTCAAACTTGAATAACAAATATGCGGTGAACAGAGGAATGGAAATGAGAAAGCTTTGAAGTTCATGGGAAAAAAATGGTGCTTACCACTTTGCAGTGGATTTTTAGAGCAGTTCTGCATGTGGAGGTGCTTTGGAGAGCTTCCTCTGCATCGGCATTCCTTTCAGAAGCTGCTCAGTGGTATTCCTGGATCCTGGTTTATGGTCTTCATGAAATAATACCCCTAGGGGAAGAGAGGGAACTACCTTTTGCAATATGGTAAAACTCAATGGTTACAGCAGAGGCTAATAAATCTGAAGTCTTACTGTACATGTGTTTCTCTTCAGCTTGCATTTATACAGTATGTAATAAAAATCAGCTGTGTATGCCACAAGGTAATCTACATGGAGATAGATTAGCACTGCAGTTTTTTTGCGTGTGATTTACATTACTGTTATTTTTACTGGTCATGTTATACAAGTATGTTGAACAGAAAAAAAAAGAGTCTTTTTTTTCCTCTTAAAATTTAATCAGTTAAAGGCTTTTATGTCAGGAGAGTATTACAGATCATTTTAGTTCCTGTGATCTGAATTTCTGGAGCCCTATCCTGCAAAGTTTATTTCCCTCAACTCTCATTGATTTCTGTAGAAGTGAAGTCCAAGAAATACCTGTGGATTGCCAGAAATGTGAGAAACCTTGAAAATATTGTCAGAGGAGAAACAAAGAAGGTATAATACAGGGTCTTATCAAATCATTCTAAAAGGAAAAGTTTTGTTTTCAGAGCAAAAATAATTTAAACTCCAAAACTGATTTGGAGTTTTTATTGAAAACTACAAAAAATAATAGTGAAGTCATGTCACATTCAGAGACTGTTCTTAATATTAAAAGATGTTTGACACTTTCCAAAACTCCTTACCTCCTTTTTCTCTTACAAATTGAATTTTTAAAAATCTGATCTTCTAAATTTGAACTAAAGTTTTCTAAGATAGTTGATTATTTAGTTGACCTGTATATTTTTTTCATGGTGTGGCAGTTCAGTGTTGTAAAGAAGAACTATGACAGCTCCAGTAGTCTTTGTGAGTTGTCTGTTTGGGGTCAAACTTTACAAGCTTTATTCTGTTGTTTGAGGGAAATGGGACATACATTTAGTCATATCTGAAGTGTTATTGATAATATATTCATTTTTTATAAGAAAGCACAAAAAAAAAGCCACGGTATTCCTAGTAAAGGGAAATTGTTTTAGCAGTTGGGCTGAAAAGAAATTTTCTTAAAGAATATCATAAAGCTTGCTTAGCCTAGTAGTAATCTTTTTCTTTCCCTGTACTCTTACTATATTTGTATTCCTCCTTACCCACTACTTACAGTGCAGACCATAGGTGAAGGTACTGCAATCCTTTGAACAACTTTGCTTCCATGCTCCCATAAACAAAAACCTTTGAAAGTCTCAGTGGAGAAATCTCCTCTTATTAGAATTCTGTCCAAGCTTTGCAGATCAGAGAGAAAACAACTAAAACTTCCTGGTGCTTGGGTGCTTTGTTGAACTTTTGTGTTTTTAAAATAAGTTGCCACTTGCTTTGAATTCTCAGCAAATTGTATGCATCATGCAAAGCTTTATGTCTAGGAGAATTTATTTACTTCTGCTTCGAAACTTCAGAAAAATTCAAACTTTTATAACAGAAATATTCAGTAAAAACATGGTCCTGAATTGAGAAGTGAGGAAATTTAAGAAGAGAAAGCTATGGAACTAATTCAGTCATGTAAAATGGATATTTATATTCAGTCATAACATATATCCAACTATCTATCTGTGATCATTTTGTTTTTTTTTTTCCTCCTTCAGAACATTTTAATTCAATATGTCAATGTCAAGATATTCTGGTATGGATCACTAGAGTTGCATTATTTGGATAAACTTCAATATAAACCTGCTGTTGAAATTAAAAGTAAAAATTCTTATTTGCTACCCTAATACTTGTATTTTGCTTTTATAAGGCAATTCATCGTTGAATTCATGGACAGAAATAACCTCCTTCATTCTGGATGTGCAGAAAAGGGGCACACTGGCCTTCTCAAATGCAAAAGTGACTTGATAGGGAAGCTGTTTTGCTCAGTAGGGTTGTGGAGGCAAGTTTAACTTCTTCTGGATGTCACAGTTATACTGGGGAAGGATCAAAATTCCTTCAGCAGAATTCGTATTCCTAAAATGTGAAGTATGGGAAAGCCTTCTTTGCATCTCGCTTTCCTGCCTGTGAAATCAATGTTGTACCTGTTAGGATCCTATTCTTCCACAGACAAACAAATTTGGAACTGTCTATCTGATACTTGACTTCAGTGAAGGCAGAAAATAAAATACCTGAAGTAGTTTCTTGGGAGACCTTGCCTTCCCTTAGATTTGTTTTTTTGTTGTTGAATTTGAGAAATAAATTTTAGTTTTTACTCGCCTTTTGGCATTTACAGAGTCTGACGTTTTTCTTTTGCTTTTTTATCTCATGTAAACCTTCTGAAGCCAATTTGGTGACCTTCAGAGACACTTTGATTTAGTAGTGTGTGGTTTCAAAAGCAAATTTTCAGTGTAAAATAAAAATCTTATCACTCACTCACTAATTAATGTTCACTTACTGCTAGTGCCATACACCTGTCAGTAGAGTCCTTGAAGGAACCAAAAGAGAAGACCATTCATATCTAGCAAAATATACAGTTTTGAATTTGGGGGAGGGGGGTGTTTTGTTTTTTTTTAACTTCACATTACTGTAGAAGTTAAGCACCTTTTAAATACAAATATAGTGTTGAAAACAGCTGATATTCTGTAAATCTTCTGTAATCCGTAATGCTACTCAGGACAGTACTGTCATCTGGTGATGGTTCTGTAGATTCAGAGAGAGCATTCAGCTGAGGAAGTGTCTCCTGTTGCAATTATTCTAGATTTGCATCTGTGTTCTGTACTCTACTGAGTCCATCACAACCCCGGGAACAAGTCTGCGTGTATAAAGAAAAAATATTCATGTGAGATGCTTATAAGAAATCTCTGGTGGTAAGAGGAAATCGTGCTGTGATTGAGTAGTAACCTTCTTCTGTGTCACAGTGAAACAATGTCTTGGCAGTAATTTTGTAAGATAAACATTGGTTTAAATATTGCATTAAATAAAGCTTTCATTGATCTATTCAGCTGAATTTTCTGAGCTGTAATCTAACCCTCAGCACTGAAGTCAGATTGGGAGGGATGAAATGAAGGGAAAAGGACCTAGAAGCAAAGACCATGTGTAAAACTGTGTGAGGAGGTATTATTTGCTGTGGTGGAATATGTTCATAGACGTAAGGAAGTTGATTTTTCTGCAAAACCACCATTTTTGCTGTCTCTTCTACTTGACTTTTACCACTTGCAAGCTCCAAAGGCATAAAACCGAGAATACTGAACTCATTGCTCAGTTCTCAGTGCCTCCCCCTAACATCTCATCATAGTTAAAGGCAAAATAAACAGCTTCCTACGTCAGCATATTATGAGCATGAGCTCCTTTTCCTGCTGATGTACTTCGAGACTGCTAAGAGAGTTTTAATGTTTTATAAAAAGTAATGTAGAAAAAGGTAGTGAACAATTGGGGTGAGCAAATGGAAAGTGCAAACCTTTTATTTTTTGCTTTTATGAAGCGTGATTTGGCACAAACCATGAACTGTGAACTTCAGGGTACCAACTATGGGTGAGTTCCAATTCCGATGAAGCTTTTCTAGGAAACTGTAATTAATTTCAGCCTGATTGATTCTTTCCATGATTTTAGGTATAATGGATATCACAGCAATCTCTTCATCTTATGGAAAGTTGTCTTTATGGAGTCAGAGCCAGAATCACTGCTCCTGCTCTTAATAGCAAATGTAAAGGATAGACTACCATTCGTTCCTATCTAATCTTTTCCGGGTAACTGAGACTAGGCGTCTCAGTGTTACTAGTGGTAACTAGTGCTTATCAGCTTCTTGAAATGAGTCTTGTCCTGCTGATAAATTCTGGGAGTACCATACAGGCTAGTACTCTGTAGATACTTTTTAGATCGGAAATGGGTAAAGGTAAATACATAACTTGTGATGGATCTGGAGTTTTTTTTATGGTAGATATTTGTTTTCCATCTGTCTTCATGCTTGTTTCCTACACATATATGAGGATAATGCACACATATATTCTTCCCAGTGAAAAGCTTACCCTGAGAGTTAGGCTATACAGAACTAACCACTTAGAAATGAAAGTGTACATAAATGCAAGTACTTAAGGCAGTCATCAATAACATGATTTTCCTGCAGAGTTTAGTGACTGGTTCTACTGGTCTCTTCAAAACTATTTGAGAGATTATATGCCTTTTTGTTGTATCATACTAAATTTCATCTAATTGAAAAATGATATCCTGTTTATGTATATTTTTTTTCCTTTTCAAGTAGTGCCATTTCATTTGGCTTCAGAATTTACATAACAGGCAATCCAGGCAATAACCACTATTTCATCTAAAGTTGGTTTCTTGTGGTGTATTGGTTTTCAGAAAATGCTGCAGTTCGAATGGGAAGTCAAATAAATGGGTACAATAAACCATGACTATTTTGATCGGACATAATAGTGCTGTAATAGTTTATTGTATGACAATCTAATCCCTCGGGGTTCACTGTAGGGGAAGAAAAAGGTGGTTTAAAAGGTTATGTGCTGCAGCCTGTCAGCTTTGATCTAGAAGAAAATCAACATTTTTATTGTTCAAATGATTCTTGTTCATTAATTTATTTACATACTGGATTAATATTTAGCATTTATTGTAAGCTACAAAACTCCTTGTGGTGGACTCCTTGTCATTTAAAACATATTTTCTTTTGTAAAATCATGAAACAGTCTAGGTTGAACAAGGCCACTTGGTCCAAACCCTGCTGAAGGAAGAGCAAGCTTCAAAGATAGATCTTAGGTGCAGCGAGATGTTTAAAGTACAGCTGAGTTTTGGATGTCTCCCGTGATAAAGACAAGGGTAACCAGAACAATAGATTTCTGAGATTTTCCATGTCAGGAATAGAACACATGGCACATTCCACACCCTCATATGCAGCAAAATTGTTTATAGAAATTGTATGACTTGGAAACTAATTATATTAAACGATTTGAGAAATACATGGAGGAAAGGTTAAATGAATGGTCTGTGCAGAGTTCAGTTAAAAAAACCCAACAAGATAGTTACCTATTTGAAGCCTGATTTTATTTACGTCAGTGCTCAGAAAAGTACATATTAATAAACCGAATTTTCAAATGAGTTGTTGCAATAACCAGCTTTATCAGCAAATTGATATTTGAATTGGATCTTAATGCTGTTAGTATTACCTAGAATACAGCTTTAAACTAAAACAGAAATTTAGTATTCCTTTCCTATTTTTACTCCTGGGGGAATATAGGACCACAGTCTGTAAAATTCATTACCTCTACTTGAATAAATTGATGTCCTCACATCAATAACACATCCTGCTGAAAGTTTTGGCCTCTGCAGAGATAAATACCAAGGTGTACTGTTACTGTTCTGCACAGACAGTGTTTAGTGATATGTTCCATTTTAGTCATGTTTGAAGTCATGTCTCAGTGCACTGCCTGGAGCTCTAGACTGAAAAGCAAACTTAGGTTATTGGGATATGTTTCAAATGTTGCCTTTAGAATATCAGAACTGCTCCAACTAGTGCTAACCAGAGTTACCCACTCAGTGCTCTGAACAGTTCCGAATGAGTTATCTCTTTTTCTTTACAGTCTGAAAGTTCAAAGGTGGCTGGATGTCCCTGCTCCATATGCAGGTTACAAAATAACTTTAAATTTTGGTCACTATTTTAGTCACGTTCAGAAGTAATCAAAAATTCTTGCTGTAAAACAGATTCCCCTCTTAAATCGTGTGAGAGGAATTTCTGGGTAGATAAAACATTCTCAGCAGAAGTTTCTATCAACTTTAAAAAAAAATCTGTGTCTTATAAAGGCTTTAGAAGTTTATATATGGGATGTGTTGCAATAATTTTTCATAGTTCAAAATATTCCCATTTTCCAAGTGATCTCGTCTATCTTTATCATTAGAATAAAGCCTTTGGCCAGTCTACTTTTAACAGCTCAGAGATCCTATTTTTATGGGATGTGTAAAATAAATTAACCAGGGGAAAAGTCACGCTAATGTAACCCCCTGCAAAGGTTTATTTGAGACCTGTACAGTAGTCAAGGCATACGTAACGTACCATTAAAAGAATGAGTCCAAATAGCATCTGTTGTAAGCAGTAAATCAGTAAAGTGATGTTATATAATGGCTAAACAAATTAAAAAAAAGAGCATGCTCTTATTAAATCCCAATATTGATTTAAATATCCTGTTGCTTTTCAGTTGGAGAGAATCCAAAGGAATGCCCTGCACTCACTGATTTTGTGTGCTGGAACAAGAATTGCATAGAGTCTCAGTTTGTCTGTGACTATAAACCAGACTGTGAAGACCTGTCAGATGAAGCTGACTGTGGTAAGTACCTCTTTGTGTATTAATATAATCTCCAATTAAAATGATAGCTTTAAATTCTGCAGTGGAGTTTAGTTGCATTCATGCAGCTGCTCAACAGAAGATAATTTCATACGGGTTGTCTGATCCCCTAACACAGAAAGTCTGACATTTTCTGAGTTTAGGGACACATACTGCACAAAAATACTTTAGAATGATTTAGTCACTAAATCACTCCACACACAAAAAAAATCCATTTTTTAAAGGGAGAAAATCCATGGGTTACAATATTAATTAATTCTTAGAAGAAATGTAAAATAATTTTCCAATTTGAAAGCATTTTGTGCTGTCAATATGGAATGTAAAAAGCTAAATAAGCAAATGACAGTAGCATTTAGATGCAGTTCTGCTATAAAAAGTGATTGTGTAAAAGCAGGTATGCCTTTCCCTTCAGATTAGCCTTGTCTCTGCAATCTCAGTTTTGTCAGTACTATATATTCATTGTTCTTTGTTCTTGCTGATACTGCAAAATATCAAGAAGATGTGAGTTGGTTTATTTGCTTATTTTCTACTATACTATTACAGAGCAGTTGGAAAAAAATGCAGTTTGTTTACATCTTTGCAATCCCAGTGAGGAATAAGACAAAATTTGCCTGCAGGAATTCTTTACTAACACTGTTTGAGATGGAAGTAGACAACTCAGTTTTTAAAATCCTGATCAAGTTAACAGGATTTGCAATGCACATTGAAAATTCAAAAGCAAATGTTGATTTGAAATCAAAAACATTGTGTCCTTTATGCAGCTCCAGTTCTCTGTTTATTTACAGTCACTTTCCAGAACAGACTTTTAGAGAAGGAAAATTAAATAGCTCATATGTGTCTCTGTGTCAAATTCTTAATCATGAAGCCACAGGGCCACATTGGGTTACATTGCATATATGATCAAAAAATATTTTGATATACGTGCATCAATGCAATACTGGTACTCTATTGAAATGCACCAATCCTCTGTGTTGGCCTATAGCACATTTGCAATTATAAAGTAGACCTTCTTAATCAGAAAGCTAAGGTTTACTTAAGAAGCATGAGAAATTTGCAGAATATAAACAATTGTTTCAGGCTAAATATGGAAATCTATTTCAACCTTGTCTTTTGAGGAAATGGCAGTAAGACCTGTTTAATCTCAAAAGAGAACAGAATAGACACAGGAAAAGTCCTTCGTATTTTCACCTGCCCCCATAAGCTTGGTTAGGAGCACATCTGTCCACAGTTTTCTCCTTTTCTCACAGTTCAAGGTCTGCAGCTGATTCGTATTCTATTATAGCTGTAGACCAGCACAGCTCCAAAGAAATCCATGGGCCATTATCTGCTTAGGAGCAATTCCTTTGTGCAAGATACAAGAGACTGCATAAAATGAACTGTATCCACATGCGCTGGTGGAACTTTTTTTTCCTAAACAAACTTACAGAAATTACTTATTGTATGCTTCATTCAATCCAATCTTACAAAATTTCCATTTTCTTTCAGAAAGCCATTGGAGGTACTGAGGTGAAAAAACACATGTGAAAGCAGTTTCAATTTTCATGAAATGTAGTCAATTATACATCCAGATTTGATTAATAGCAAGCTTCACTGTTGATGAACCATCTAGAGCAGTTCTTGAATTATTGAAATAAAAGCAATTTTTTAGATAAATGGAACAATCCTTTCTCATGGCTTCTAAATAGATTTTGCATCCAAAAATCTGTTTCTGTTCTGTTTGCATCCAAAATAAAAAGTAACCTTCAGGTGCCGAAATATCAGGTGACTTCAGCAATTCTGTAAATACTGATCATAAATATTCATTATTAATTGCATTCTGAATGCACTGTTACTAGTGTAAATTTTCTGATGTCAGGCAATATATTATGAATTGCATTATAAAATCTAAATGCATTTGATCTTATTAGAACTATACAAGATAATTATAGTTGCTGCTGAGATTCCAGTTCCATTCTTTACAGTACCTTCATGTGAAGCCTTTTAGTGGTGCTTTTTTAGGGCTATTTAACCCTCCTAAAACTTCATCAATATGAATAATTCATGTATTTATATTTGCCTCCATGATTCCAAAAGACCTTTCTACAGACAGCACTAACATACAGATCCTTCTCCTAGCATTATGTGTTATATATGTTATTCATTGGCCCTTCTCCTAAGGCAACTTTTTCTTTTACAGAAAAACAGGTCAGCAGGGGTGACTCATTTTTATGTACAATCCGTGGTCACTCAGGAAGGTGATGTCTACATAAGTCTCACAAGAGTGATCCAATAAAGTTCATAAAAATGTTTATCAGATATTGTTCTGGGATTTTTTGACTGTTCACCTTGAATAATAACCAAAATTGAAGTAATCTGCATTGTGAAAACTTACATTGGCATATATTTGTAACAATACCATAAAAGAAAATATTCAAGATACATTCATTATAGTCAATTAGATTCGAGAGCTAAGACACTAATTTGCTTCTTGATGTATTTTCAGGTTACTATACAAGTATTCCTGGAAGTTGCAACTTTGAATCCCAGGAGTGGACCACTGTATGTGGATTAATGCAAGACTCTAGTGATGATTTTGACTGGAATATTAACAACAGTGCTGTCACTGGACAAACAGGTCCTGATGCTGACCATACACCAGGTACTGGAATATGTGCTTCATCAGCTTTGGGAAAATGAAATATTGACTGACTTATAAAACACCATGAGATTATTCTGTAGGTTAGTGTGAAGATAAATGGCAAATCTCAATGTGATCAGTTGAGCTTACTATATATGAACACAAATGATCATGAGCAATTAGCACAGTTTATGAAGATAATTGCAACATTTAAAGTTCCTGCAAGCATTTAAAATATAGTCTCTTATATTAAAATTACAATGGAGAATAGATATCACCTCCCTCCCCAAAAATGCAGAACTGTATTGATTTCTTTATGTATTGAGTCTTGTCATTTATGCTATCTGATAACCTCTAGTTTTCTCTGAATATGACAACAAACAGCCTGGCAGAGTAGCCTATTATCAACCTTTTTAATCATTGCTTGAGCAGTAGTGTAATTTTATAGATTGCTCTTTTCAGCGTGGGCCTGATTATATCATTCTTTATTCTCCACTTCAGCTTGTGCATTTATTTAGTCATTTCCTAAACAATGGGCTGCTAAATATAAAGATACTAATCAGTCATCACATCTGGGAAGATGCCTTTCAAAACAGCACAGCATACTCTACAAATGCACTTTGTATCTTTGAAAATCCACGTAACTGCAGTCAATTAGAGATCTATTTTAAAACTTTTTTAGAACTACAGAAATTAATTTTTAATATAGTAAATGGGATATATTTGGCGATAGATATGGGTCACTAAGATTTTCTATTAGGCCTTCCTCAGACATTCTGCAATGGTAAATCCATGCTCTGCTAAATGGCAGCAAACATTTGGATGAACAGAGGTACAAACAATAGCATTTCAGCTACCCACTTCTCATCATTTACCTGAGCTCGCAACGTAGAGTTCAGCAGCAACTTGAATGAGACTGTCGGATAACCCTGACTGCATTGCAGTCAATCTCAGGAAAGCCTTGTTGCATTGTGCATGTCCTTATAGGCAGCTCCACAAAAGTACCAGTGTCAGTTCGAGTTCTCAGCAGGAGACAATACATTTGTACCTTGCTGCGGCTAAGGCATCACGCTGACCGCTATTCTGCGCATGTGCAGGTGGAGTGCCATGGGTAAGGGAAATAGAACAGGCCAAGCCACAGCACATTTCTTTTAATGGTTTATGCAAAAGAGAAGTTGTTAAAGGAACAGATTTGCTGCTTCTCATTCTATTTCATGTCTAGATCTGCGAGAAGATGCTTTCCAGTGCAAGCTGACTTGATAAAATCCCTGAGGTGGTGCTCAGGGACTGACTTCCAAAGTAATATGTAATTGCCAATTTTCTTCAGAAAAATTCAGATTGAAATTGAATATTTTCTGTGTTCTATCCTCAAAAAGTTTTACAGCTAGTATAAGCCAAGTGGCTTTTAAAGCTTAGAATGGGCAATTTCTTTACACTTTTAAAAATCATTTAATCCTAACTGACACTTTAGAACCAGTTCTTCCGAGAACTTTGCTTTTTTGTTGTTGTTGTTATCTTCTCCCACTCCCCACAAGTGCATTTTCATTGCCTGTGAGTAGCATTTTGATTGCTCCTTATAGAAATAATCTCTCATTTAATTGGTGTTTCTTCACTTTTGTGAAATTATCCAGAAATCATACTAAAAATAAAGTTAATAAAAAGAAAAAAAAAAAGGGAAAACAAAATTAGAACAAAACTATCTTCAAAATTACCCAGATTTGTAAATAACATGTAAATTAACTGGGCAAGAAATATCCACATTATCTACAGAAAAATAATGAATAATTCATCAGAATTATCAGCGATCTAGATACTGACTGCTGTAACATCCAGGAGCTGTAACATCCTCTCAGCCTCTTCCTGATCCAAAGCCAATCCCTTCACATTCTATATTCATTTCTCTAGTTAGTATGTGTATGCATTCATGGCACAGTCCATGTGTGCAAGTACAGCAATATAACAAAGCCAGTAATATTATACCAACTTTGTATACTAAATACAAAGACACAACTTTGTGTAGAGGATTCCCATTTTTTCTCATTTTGCACAACATAAATTAATATGATGGATTTCAAATGGGTGGAAATGTTCATATGCAAAAGGTTTGCATCCAGTTAACAAAACTAACACATTGCACTTGTATAATCTCTAGGAGACAATAAGGTCTACAATTTGAACACAAAGGCTTTGAGAAATGAATAACTTCTTTACCCGCTTAAACCTCTGCTGGAATCTAACTTATCCATCTCTTATCTCCTTATCTCCTCTTATCTCCTCTAAAATTTTCCTTTCATAAAGATCCTTATATCATTCCTCCCTGCTGAAAAATAAAATGCTTCCAATCTTTTGCCACAATATCCATTTATATCCGTTTAAATATTTAGGGGACATAGTTGATCAATCAAAATCTCTAGCCAAATGACAGAACAAACTTATTTAACACCTACCATGATATACAGCCAGGAACCTTAGTTTTCCATTTTTTTTAATGAGCTTTTTATGAGCATTCTATTAATGAGGAATATGGTATATCCCTGTCATTATAATCTTTCAAATAGCTTTTTCTCACATGAGAAAGTTTTCATGTAATATTTCTTCAAAAAGCTTGAGACATACCATGATATCCAGATAACGTAACCTTAAAACATCATCTTGAATAGTGTTGCTGCAAAGACTACAAGAGAAAATAAGAGCATTTCCATGATAATCATTACAATTTGCAAATTGTCCAAATTCAGAGAAGTGACAGTCATACATTTTGTGAGATTGAGATTGAAATTGTATAAGTCTCACTGAACAAGTGATCATTTGCAGGTCTGTAATGTTGGCATGTTGGACAGCTGTTTGAAAACCCATTACATAGATTCACTCTGTGAGTGAAAGACCTAAAATTCAGTTTCAGGTATAAATAAATGTAGCTCACTTCAGATTGGAAATAAGTTTTGATATTTTCACCTCAGCCATAGTGAGTTTGAATCCTGAAGTAAGAAAACAGTGAGCAGTATTGAGGTTTTGATTTTCTTCAAAGTCTTATTGCAACCTTAATACTGAGAATTTCCAGAGCTCAAAGTATGTGTCAAAATAAATAATAAAGAAACAAGTATATAATTAGGTAAGCCATTAACTACATTTCTGATAAAAGTTTTGTTAAATATCTAAATAGCCAATTCATCTTCGCTGTATATTAATTACTTGCTATACTTGTAACAGCACTCTGATTTCTACCTCCTTTATGCACTGAAAAGTAAAAAGCAATGTTTATCATTACTCTTTTAAGCAAGAATTCTCTCTTTTAGTGCTGTGTATCCACTTTTTCTGGTGCCACTATGAATAATTCTATAAAAAAAGTAATTCCCCCTGGAGAGAGTTAGGCTCAGCCACACCAGACTAGCCTACAGTGCATTAGTTCAGAACTCGTCCCATATGTAGTAGATCAAAATTCAATATCTCTCTCCAAGGGAACTGCTTTACCAAACATTCATTAACATCCACTAAAAAACAAACAAAAAAACTGAAAATAATCAGATCTGCAAAGAACCGGTCTTTCTTTGGATATATCACTTGTTTATCAGCTATTTATAGAAAAGTTTAGAAGAGTTCACCAGATTACATTTATGATTCTGAACATATTTTATATCTTGTGTGTCTGAAAAGAAGAGTTAGGATACATTCCTTAGATGAAAAATTCTAAATTTATTCTTCCCGAGGAGCCTAAGACCTAACCTGCTTCAGCACTGTCCCCAGAAACTTCTCTCTACCTGAACAATGGAGCTGTTTCACCAGAATTTCACCAATTGATTCTGTATTTTGCCTGTCTACCTATGTTCATCTAAAATGCTTTCCAGAAAGACAGTCTAGGTTTGACATTTTCAAGAAATCAAAAGGAAATCACTTTCCTCGTTGGTGATTAGCATGTTTAATCTTGTTAATTGTGAGCATTTTTAAACAAAGTGTTAAATCTTCATTTGAAGAACTGAAGATTGATAGACTGCCTTTTCCTTTTAGTCATTGCTTTTTGTTACGTTGACAGATTCCTTACTGAAAAGATACGTAGAATATTATCAGTTCTCAGTTTTCCTTCTGATATGCTAAATTGGATAGTTGTTTATCTCATCCTGTGAGATATAAAGAGATGGATTTTCCCAACCTTTAATTTTTTGAGTATCTTTTTAAAAATGTGGTCACTAAAATGTAGGTACATTATTTCAGATATTTCAGGTATACACATTCAAGGACACTAAGCATGACTCTGCAAGAGTTCTGCAATACACGCAAGACACTCCTTCCTCCTATGAGCTGGGATGGGAAAGCCATCGTTCGGTGTTTCAGTATAAAAACTGCCTGTGTGGCCATGACTGGAGCTCACCCCACTGCAGCAGAACCACCTAAATTGGCTGGCATGAATAAAGTGTCTTCTCTGCCCTCCCTCCCGTTGGCATTTGGATAAAAAAATGTGTTCTACCATCTTCTTTTGACATGGTAGTCAAGCCGTATGAAGAAGCCTTACCAGGCTTATCTAAATGTGCAATGTGTGAGCTCAGAGCTTCAGTAGCTGCCCACAGTACCCGTTGGCAGTGCCCCTGGCATGGCTGCAGCTGACTTACACTATTTTAGCTGTTGAAGCTGACCATATTGCTGCCACAGCTTGATCCAAACCAGTAGCAGACTCATGGCCACTCCTGAGCAGGTCAGTGCTCTCAATGCTGCTCTCAATTTATCGTGAGTAAAAAGAGCCCAGAGTAGCAAAAGCAGAGGGAGGCCTGAGAGTGCACTTAACTTTTATAAAATATGCACTTAACTTTTATAAAATGCACGCCTTCCTCACCTGCCCCCAGTTGCAGGATCTTTAGTTAGGTCAAGCAAAGTCTCACCCATTGTGAAGCCCTACTGCTTGTAGGGGAGTGGGTAATTCACCTAAAGCTTCATTTGTGAGCCTCATTATTGTGTGGAGATCACCTGACTTCCCCAAAGAACAGTGGAAAACATGGATGTCCTGAACAGACTGTCCTGGCTCAGGTGTGTTCTGCACTGCCATGCTGCACAACTGGGAATTTTCCTGGGGAATAGCAATGCGGCGAAGGTGCCCCTGGCTACTGCAGTGCAGTCCTTCAGACTAGTCTTTAGAGTGTCTTCATGTTCACAATGTTTAAAAGGTTTTATTCAAATATGAATCAAGTAGTTACACAAGGAAGTGTAAGTTATGAGGAAGTTTATATGAATATTGTACTCAAAAAAAAAAAAAAAGTATTAGCATGGAAGATCTTTGTACAACCAGGGTTGAGGATTTGTATGTCATTATAAATACCAGTGTCTGCACATGTAAAACTTTGCCTTATGCTGCAATCTATGCAGTAACATTTAAAAAAATCTTTTCTTTAAATCTTTTTATTAAGGTAAAGGACATACTTTTTTGTATATAAACTCATCTGCCCAGAAGGAAGGAGACAGAGCAAGGATAATTACTGATAAATTCTTCCCTGCCAGCCTTGGAGTGTGTAGAGTTCGGTTTTGGTTCTGGCTATTTGCTTCTATGCAAACTGGAGTCTTAAAGGTAAGAGAAAAAGCAGTTCCATTAAATCATCCATAGTAACATTTGCATTTCTTTGTCTAGAATGATCTAAATCTCAAAGGTAATGTTAACTGTACTTCATCACAATTTCACTCCTGCTTACACTGGTGTACAGTTTTACTCTTGACCAGATCAATGGTGAAAATTTCGCTCTAGTCCAGATTCACTGAAAATCATTTTAGTACATATGTAAGAATCAGCATAGCATATTTGTCTATTGGCATATATTTCTATTATACTTAAAATTATTGAATACCAGCCTAGTTTTTCTATCTGCATTTAACATAAAATAGAGACAGTTTCCAATATAAAATAAAAAAATAAGATGTATTTAAAAGAAAAGAGAGACTTTAAACATATTAATGTCAAATTTTAAACTTTTTAAATTATTATGCACCTAGTAAAAGCCCAAGCAGTGTGTGAACCTTTGGCAGACAACTCATTTATATGGCTTGCTCAGTAGACATCATGTTAGATAGTCAATCATTTAGTGGTTTGAGCTATGCCTCCTATGTGTGACAGTTTGTTAATTCAGCAATTCACTATACATATGGGAAAATGCAGGTGATGTCATTTTTACTGCACGTGACAGAATATAAAACTTCGCCTGTAGCATCAGTCTCCTGAATCAAATTAGTCTGTATTGAAAATGTACAAGGTTTTTTCTTTGTTTGTTTTGTCTTGAACCAGTAGTAGAAGTAGGAAAGTTTGGACCACTAGTTCTGTACTCATTCTCTTTAGCTTTTGTCTGTTTCTCCACCTCATATACACCCAATTGAAAAGGATTTTAAGTACGGTTTCGTACGATTATAGTACAGTTCAGGTTAGACAGACCTTCAGGGTGTTTCTAGTCCAACCTCCTGCTCAAAACAGTGTCAACTATGAGATCAGGCCAGGCTGCTCTGGGCTTTATCCAGGGGATTCTTTCAGATTTCCAAGGATGCGCATGCTCTCTGGTCAGCCTGTACCTCTGCTTGACTGTCTTCGGGCTGAAAAAGTTTCTCCTGAAATTCAGTTGCAGAATTATATTACCTCATTCCACCTTTTCTCTAACTTATTTAAACAATAGTTTTTCAGCAAGTTTGCACCTTAGTTTTGTCTCTAGAATCTAATTCATTGAGACTGTTTTATATTCCCTGATGTTCAAAAATAAATGCATTCTTTCCAGTCTCAAAATGAAATAGAAGCTGAAAAAGAGAATTCAGGAATCTTTAACACAGACAACATGCTGTGGAGAATTAGAACTGAGTCATGATTTTAAGACAGGGAAACAGAATTTGCTAAAGAATGCAGTTCACACAGGGACTACAAATGAACCAGTTTACAATGGCATATTGGAGAAAGACCAAGCAGCAAGTATTAAAGCCTCACGCACACATTCACTTCATGGACATTATCATGATAAATTCTTCTTAAAATCACGATGAAGTATATACTGGGATATCCTCAGTCTTGAACATTTCATTTTCATGTAAATGTTGTTGTATCTGTATTTCTGTTGCTTTCTGTTCTTTGTGATCTAGATCGGGTGTGCAACCTAGAAATGGTGTCAGCTCAGAATGAGGAACAGATAAGTACAGTGACTAGTTACTACAACATGTGATTGCTTTAAATTAAAATGATGAAACTAGATTAGTGTTACTGGTATTGCCAGCAACTTGATTAGCATTGCCTGTAGCATAGTTTTCTCCTGGTCAGCTTGGCTTTCACTGCAGGATTTATTCATCATATATTTTACTTATAATGGTATTCATATGGCAAGTTTGTTCCTCCTTCCCATGTTACATTGATTGTATTACCAGGTTAACTTGTATACATTTCATAGGGTACTGTGTTGGTAGCTGTATCAGTGTTTACTTAGAAAACACTTGACATCGGTAGCACTCGTGAAGAATATGGTGTTGCAATGCATTCAATTTCTGTGAGCATAATTTGAGAGAGAATAAAAGATCTCTATCTACAGCTAAAGCAACAGATTCCTTGTGCTTCCCATTTTTATGAGCTCCATTGTAATCTATCATCTCATTTGATTTAGTTTATGTTTCAATTTAGTTAGTATTATTTAGAAACTGCAATTGAAAAAAAGTGCAATCTGCATAAGAAGGACGCAGTTCCTTCCCTGAGGTAGCTGTGGCTAGAGAAACACCTGTAGTAGTGAAGTATTTAGGTTTTACAGGAGGCAGAAAACGGGATGGAAGTGTGCAGGAAAAAGTGGAACAGAACTAGGAACTAGCCTGAGATTTCTTATGCACCGCTTCAAAGATTTGCACAAAATTCTGTTTCCACAGGTTACCTATATCCTTGTTTTGAGGAATCAGGTACTGGATTTAAATCTGAGTCAAACTTAAGACAAAAACACATAAGTTAACACATGTTAACTAATCTGTAATAATTGCATATCTTCATGCTCTGGTAAATATGAGATAAAATGGGAGGGGAAGAGGAAGGGAAGAGATATAAAATTAGCTTGCATTTGTGAGGACAGAATCCAATATAATGCAAAACCATCCCAGACCTACTGGCCAGTAGACAGTAGGTTTCATGATGGGTATATTGGTTTTTACTGAGTGTGAGCTGAATGCTTGGCCTGTACATAAACAGAAAAACTCCATGTTTCGTGTGAGAACAAAATCAGTTTGCATGTGATGTGGTTTCACAGATGCTGCTGTGCCTAATTTAGATCATTGTACCTCAGTCTGCTTGCTGCTCTCCTCCTCTAAAAAATGAAATAATGTGCAAAACTGTCTGGGCATTAGAACTATTTTAGGCTATAAAACAGCTTCTATAAAGTATCTGATTTAAGGGGCCATATGAGTTTTTAGCTTATTTGTTCCCATAGATTGGTCCGGAGATGGAAAGCTTTGTGGTTTTTACAGACCATCAGTAGAGATTTAAAGTTAAAATTTTCTCAGGTCTTCTATTTTATATTTCTTTGTATTCTTTCCTTTCACTGGAAGGCTCAAGTGGGAATTTGAACGCTTCAGGGTCAGTGGAATATTAGTCTCAAATCTTAAGGGAGTGATTATGTTGGTAGTAAGGAAGAGAAGATAATCGGTGCCTATTCCTCAAAGGAATAATCATCATCTGGAATGGATGGAATATGTTGACTTTCCTTAATGAAATATTTTTCACTGTTTCTGACTTCATTGAGATTGCATAAGAATTTTGGAGACCCTAGTAGGAAAAGGAACTATCTATTTAATCTCCTGGATTGCCTGTGGGTGGCATTGATTCATCAGTTGTTTTGTTGTGAATTCTTCTGATGTCATTCCAATTGCTTTTGCTACTTGGTAATTTTATTTATTTATTGTTTGTTTTTATGTTGTTGTTTTATATGTCTGTACTAATTAACTATCACTGCCTGAAATATTATAAATTGCTTGTTTTGTCTATTGTAGTCTAGATTACAGACTGAAAATCCTAGATTCTGAACATTTTGTTTATATATTTAAAATCTTTACCCAGTCTAACCACTGCAAGAGAGGTACTTCTTAGAGAAGAAGATTCTTCTCAGTCTTTTCCTCAATATTTAGATGAATTTTGGATTATATCTTTACTCATTAGCTTCTATATACCAGGCCAATAAGCTTTTCCATTACTAGTTATTTTAGCAGTGCTTTTTATTTTATTTTGCTTTTAGGAAAGCTGTAGGAAGCTGTGTTACTTAGGCTGTGTTACTTACTGTATCTAGTATTACTCCACTGCCTCATAATGTTGTTTCATTTGCATTTCTTGGGTTTCATTGTCAATAGGTATACACAGTTGAAGAACACGGAATGGATATTCTTATGTGGTCTTCTAGTAGAAATGAAGAAAACAAATGGATGTATGCAAATGTGGTTCTATCCAGCAATAGCCCTTTCAGAGTTGCATTTGAAGCTGAAGTGGGGTGGAGAGAATCTATGGAGTTTGCCCTTGATGATATATCTTTCACCCCAGAATGTATCGATGGAGGTATGTTATTACACAGCAATCTTCACTATGCTGATAATGAGGCTCACACGTTTTCTTTTCAGAGCACAGATGAAAATTATGCATTTCACATTTTGACTCATACCATAGTTACAACATCTCTACTTTTTTTTTTTCTTTTGAAATAACTGCAGTATGGTTTATGCTTTCACTGCATTCCTAAGAATGGAGAAAATAAATGAGCACTGCGCAATCATGCAAAGAGGTAATTGCTTTCCAGTGGAAAGAAAAGCATGTAAAGGAGCAAAAGATCAAATTTGTCTTGTCTGATGCATGTGGCAAAATTTTAACTAGCATTTTTTTTCCCAAGAGGGATGGATGTGCTATATCTAGCAGAGAGATTGTAAGGTAATTCTTAGTTGAGTGCAGTATCTGAATAAAGATACATGCCTGTGGATGGCAGAAGACAGTTTTATGTTAAAACTAACATTTGAATGTTAATTATAACAGTAATTATGACAGCTCATGTTATCACTGTCATTGATGTCCTGCTAGTAATTTTAAGAAGCTTCTTTGAGAGGGATTATTGTCCCTCAACTGGAGTAGTTTTCTCTTGTTTAAAAATAGCTTTGTTTGGGAAAGGGAGAGTTTTATGAGTATCACAGTTGCTCACAATTATTTAAAAAAGAAAATGATATGTTCTATTATCTTTGCAGTTTTCATCAGATATTCAAGCAGTGTAAACAATTGACTATGCTGCCAGATGCTTTGAGAATTTCCAATATAACTTTTGCTAAAATAGCTAAATGAATTGTGGAAAAAGTTACTTAAATTCTAATGCCCTATAACACCATGTCTCTGAAAGAAAGGCTGTGTTTACTCTGCAACTTACTCTGCAAGTCAATGACACATATAGTTTCAGAAGAAAAATACATGAGTATATGGGAAATACATACGAATATTAGCCATGCTTCACTTTAAAGACTCATGAGGGAAAAAACAAAGAAGCAGCTTTTTTTTTTTTCCAGTTATTTGTTCATAAGGAACAGTTAGAAATGATTATGGATAAATAGAAGGTAATACAGATGTTACAAAAGTGTTCTTGAACAGTATTTCTTTCTGTTTATACACCTCTAATATTGAGATAGGATAGCTTATATATGAATTATTTGTCACACTGTTTACAACACATTTTTTAATACTGTGATATTAATTTCCAGAAAATTAACCACACACTGATTAAGGTTTTAAGTGAAATGTATGCTAGGTAGATGGCACTTGCTCAGTCTTGAGTTAAACAAAAATGTTGATTGCATGTGTTTTCTGAATAATAGGTTCAAGCAAATGCTATTTAGAAATGTCATTCGACAAGTTGCAAGCATACCTAAGCAATTTCTTGTTCTGTCCTTATTATGTTATTAACCTTCATTAATCATATCCTGGGAATAACTTGGACAGTTTAATACCAAATAGAGCATTACAGAAGAGAAATTTTCAAGTGATATACTTTTAGTACTTGTGATTAACTGCAATTCCCGTGTCTATACTCCAGCATTTTACATAAATCAAATTGCTGTCTTCGAATGAAACTTTTACTATGCCAAACATGAATTCAGAGATAGGCAAAAAAGTCTTCCACAGAATATATGAGTTAAAGTGTCCTGAAATAATCATCACTATGAAAATAAGGTCGTTTTTAAGAAGCATTTTTTTCTAATTGCTTTAGTTTTCCTCCAATTTTTTTCAAATTGAAGAATATATCCAGGTATATAACTTGAATCATACTCTCTCCTTACTGGCATATCATAACAAAACTATTATGAAAAATTATTAAAGTTATATTTGTTTCATGTGGTTTGCCAGAGAAGTCAGGAAGGTGGACAAGACTCACCTTATCTAAATTCAACCCCTAAAAGTAAATCGCATAGTCTAAACTTGTCACAGAGGCTCATTTTCCAGCTGCAGAAGAGAGAGAGATCTTCAAGAGACAACTTATTCCATTCTAAGGTATTCTAAGGTATCTAAAGTTCCATTCTATTCGGTTCAGAATGAGTTCTCATGAGCTGCAGTATTTATATTTTTAAGACAGAAATAATAGTTTATCTTGCTCTATCCAGCATTGCACCATTATCTTCTGGTGTGAAAAAGAAATACACCTTCCCTTAGACAACACATATATTTAACGTAAATGCAGGACATTTATATTGGTATTCATTAGTATGCTCTAGACCTTTTTTACACTTTTTAAGGTGAATTCTAGAGAAATAAGAAGAACCATTAATTTTTGGTTCAGGGAATTTCTGAAGTTCTGAAGGTAATGTTTGTTGATGGCTCTTGCTTAATTTTTCTTATGTGAATGAGCCATTTCTCTCTGAATGGGCCCAAACTTTTATCCATTTTTAGGTAATCAGGGGGGTAACTGGTGAACCTTGGTTGCAGAAGGTCTTTTTAATGCTTTTGCTTCCTATTCTGATTCCTACATGACATCTCTTTTCCTAGCACTTGGTTGCCTGTCATCTTCCCCTCATTTAAGACCACTGCTTGTATCAGAGGATAGAATCTTCTCCTAATCTACTGCTTTTTCTTCAATATATGCTTCCATTTGGTAACCTCTGGCCTGCATTAAATACACACCCTGCTGTTTCCATGGTTCTAAGTTCCACTAAATCATCTGTTGCTCCTCACTTAGTCAAAATCCTATTTCAGGCATCCTGTTTTCATGCCATTTTCGCATACTTCTATCTCCACCAACCACCCCACAGCTGTATGTGCAACCTGGCAGTTCCAATAGTTTCCTCCAACATCTACCCCCTCCTTCAGTTTTATAGTCACTCCTACTCTTGTCCCAAGTGTGTTTTCCAGATCTGCAGGTAGACTCCTAATAGCCTGTGGTATGATCTCTCTTGAGAAATGCTCTCTAGATGCTGTTATTAACTGTGTATTGACATTCTTTTCTTCTTACGGTCTTGTACTGCCTTGGGAAGAGTCTTATACTAATAACCCTTGCTCGCCAGAGAGGCTAATGCTGTGCTTGTAGAGAGGCAAGAAAACCATATGAAATCCTCCTAAAGCACAGTACTTTAGGAGGAACTTTGGCTTTTGGCTGCGGCTTTTTAAAAATGTGCTTAATGAAGGACACTTACTTAGGAAGAGGTGCTATTTTCTTAGTAATAACTGGTTCTGAGTAGCCACTTAGAATTTCAGTCAGCAAAATTTGGAGATACTACCTGTGAATAGTACTAAATCACTGCACTGTATAAGGAGAAAGTTCAACGTGACTTTCATTTAGATATTCAAGAGAGAACATTTTTCTTTAACTGAAAGGGCAGCAGAGTTTGCTTACTCCACTGCCAGGAGTACTGATTTTGCTCTCGTAGAATCATAGAATCATTATGGCTGGAAAAGATCTTTAAGATCAAATCCAACCAAGGGGCAGGCCTTGGGCTCAAGTGCTCTCCTGCTCTCCTGCAGTCTCAGAAAGCAACAGCACTGGCAGAGCTGGTTTCCCATGTTCAAAAACATTTCAGCATAAAGAAAAGTGTATTGCCCAAAGTACAGGTTTATTTTAAATGTTCGCCCTTTCAGAAGACAGCTCTGCTGTTGCACATATTTTTCTCTCTCTGTATTATTTCTTTTTCAGTCACTTTAATGACTTTAGGTTTCCAGAGGTAACATGCTCTAAATAGAAGCAATCACCATTTAGCTGGTTGGGAGCTCTGAGCAATAAAGCATTACCAGCCGCTCTAATTCAGCTGAGGTTTTTATTTAAGTAATTTAAGTAAACTCTCATGGCCTCCATTAGCCATGAGAGTTTCTCCAGACCTGAGAATAGTTATGAGCATTTGAACAAAATGTTATAACCTAGACCGTGCCTTAATACAGAATTAACTTCCAGATGAGTCCATGCGTAGCACAGACTGCAACTCACATGGAATTAACTGGTAAATGAAATGTAGTCTTACCACTTTTCAGAGTCTGTTATTTTCTACTGATAAAAGTAAGGGAAAATTTTACATTCCTTACTATGGTTCAGAAAAAAATGGTACATGAATTATGCATTTTAGTGACTGAAGAGCTTAGATGTTATCCAGTTGTAACAATTTCCTTATTTAAAACTTGCATCAGGAATGCAGAATTTTTTTAAAATGAATATGAACTTTATTTTTAAAAGTCAAAAAAATACTTCCATTCCTACTTCAGAGGGAGCAAGAATATTGAAATGTTGAGTCAGATTTTCTATTCATTAATATATATTTCACAGTAGTTCAGCTGAAAATAGGAAGCATCACAACTTTTCTGAAATCCCAACATTAAACCGAAGATGCTAAATATCAAGCTTTAGTCTGCTAAAGTAAATAAGAATGCTATGTTTCCTCACTCATACAATACTGAAGAAGCAAATTGGAGAGAGAAAATCTATTTAGTTTGAATAGTGAAATATTTAGTTAAAACACTTTAATGTGAGAATTTTCTCAAGAAAATAAATAGTAATTATATTTTTTTAAAATGATGATAAATTATCTGGCTATCACTCACACAGTCTAATTAATAAATTGACTTACGTATTCTTTTGTCAATATTGATTCAGATTTTCATCGATGGGCATAGAACCCAAAGTTATTAATATTATGACAATATATTAGATTTGCCATAGCTACATGAGGCTTGTCATAGCTACTACTGTGAACAAACTTTATTTAAATGGCCTGATGTAATACTGAAGTATATCTAAAGTTACTTTCTTTCTTTATGAATTTCCACAGCAATGTGTAATTTTGTCAGTGTCATAAAGAATGTTAAATGCTATTGTGTTCTTTTCCAGAGATTAGCCAAGCAAAATATTTATGCTTGTACAAATCTGTTGGAAAGAGGCGCATATCACTACAAAGCCATTGGTGATTGCTCCTCCAACCTTTACACACAAGGAAATTTTCAACTAGTCTTTCTGTAGAACAATTCTTCATTAACTTTTACTTCTTCCAAGCAAAACAAAGCAATGTTTTCAGTGCTGCTTCAAAATAATACTGTTATGGGTAATTATTTTTTTTCTTTTGGTTTATTTAGAAAAAAAATTAACCCTCTCAGTTCACATTTAAAATGTTTGAGGTGTATAAACAGGAGTACATAGTGCAGATTGGAGTATCTCATATAAGCTTTGCCACTATCAGTCACACTTTTAGTGTTTAGTATTAATATTGGTTAATGAAGTAATCAAGTCTGCATAAAACAAATCCAAATGAGTTTCTGCATATCTACTTTTCAGCTTTTCATCCTGCATTTTTCATTTCTGATTTGTCTCCTATATTTCCTTTTTACAGCTCTCCACTGTTGTCTCAAGTATTCTGCTTTTTTTTTTTCTTTTCATGGTTTACTGTTTATCACCTTTATTTTTGTTTTATTTTATTTCAGAGATTTTTCTACTTCTGTGCCTCTCTTTTTTTTCATCCATTCCTTTCTTTTGGAATCTATTCCATTCTGTGGAATTAATATAGTTTCTAAGACTTCTTTATTGAAGTAACATATAATAGAGTATTAAAGGTATCTTTAAGCCCATCCTTCAAGAGTCTGTGGTTTCTGATTAGAAACTATAGAAAGGATGTGTGAATTTTGTAAAATATTTACTAATAATTATTTATTTGTTTCTCCCAGAATGTGTATTAAGTTTTTTCCCCCACTTCTCTCTCTGCTTCATGGAATATCTGAATGCCTATTTACTGTAAATATTCCTCCACTCTTTCTGCCACCAAAGAATTACATTTTCTTTCTAGCAAAAGGTTTAGGCTTAGGTACAATGAAATAATCCTTAATCACATTATTCTATACCACTTTACTCACAGGACCCTCTCCCATATTTAAAACAGAGATCTCCTTGTCTGAGCAAAAACTGAATATTTTATGTTTTCGATGCATATTATTCAAATATACCCCTGAAGGCAATATTATTAATTTCTGTTATGTGATTTCCACATTGCATATAGATACAGTGCCTAAATATTTCAGAAATATTTAATAATTGCTACCGTAAATACCTTTTATTGCATAATGCGATCTGCTTGCCAATTAAAAGGAGAGTGAAATAAAATAGCTCCAGTAATTTTGACTATCATCAGGTTTGAAATGTCGAAGACCTTGTTTTTCAGACCACTCAGGGAAAAAAATATTTCTTGATTGTAGCAAAATACTGCCAAAATATTTCTACTGTACAGGTCCTAAAGTGCCGGAACAGCCAGCAAAAGCTTTAAGAGACAAACTAGCTGAATAGTGAGGCAGTATAGAAGGCTGGAAGCTTTTCCATTTACAGATAATTTTATAACTGTGGCACTTCAAGTAGATTCCATTTCACAAGATCTGATCAAAAAAGCCTAACAGACCCCTGAATATAATAAGGAGAAGAACCCTAAAAAAATAGATGTTTTCGTGGTTTTTTTGTGCAAAAAAAATAGCAGGGAGAGCCTTACTAACGGGTGTTGTCTGTGTGTGAGCATACGGTGCGTGTGTGCGCGGTGGGTAGTGTGTGTGCATGCCCGTGTGTGTGTGAGGCAACAGGGAGAAAGTTCTGCAGCTGAACAGAACACACCTACCAAGCGTTTAGAAGAAAGCAATCGTCCGTCTCTAAAATTCCTAGAACTTGGAGGCAGGAGATACAGAAAGGGTTAATTTCCTGGCTTGCCAATACTAAAATGTTAGAACATGGGAAGAAAAACCTCTGTACCTCTGTAGAGACTTTAACTTTTGATTTCTTTAAGTTGCAGAGCCAGGGGAATCCCTGTTAGCTTGTCTGCTCATGCTTGCAGCGAAACAGAAATATCTCTCAGGTTGAGAGCCCAGGGACTTACTTTCCTCAAGAAGAAGAATGATTGCAGTGAAGCTGATGGGGGAATCTGCCTTTCAGGGCAAAGAAGAGGAATAGGAAAATGCTAGTTGTAATAGAAGACCATGATACTGGAGATATTTTGTGAATAGTTTTCTTTAGTTAAATAATATCTCCCCCGAAACTTACCCAAATATGTTTCACCCTCTTTGATTAGGAATTAGGGAGTTCTGCATTTTTAAAGCTGCACTAAAATTATGATCCAGGGTATAGTACCTTAGAGATACTCTTCAGCCTATTTCAGTAACTTCCAGTGAACAAGCATAACTGGCAATGAACCTACAATTTCTGTGGCTGTTGGGCCCACAAAAAAACATCTGTTCACACCAAAAAAACAAGCCAACCCCACATGGCAGAAAGGATATTTTGTCTTGCTAAGTGTGTTTGTGAAAATATACATACTTCCTTGGAGGAATAGAGGGTAATAATTTTAGAGTGGAATAGTTTCATGATAAGTGAAGTGCATTTCTGTGTTTCTGATTGTGCTAAAGAGTGTACAATACAAACATTTATTTTGAGGAGAAGAAAATTCTTAGATTCTTCATTAAGTAAAAATTATCTTTTCACCTCTATAACAGTAAATCATAAGATTCAACTGAGAAATTATACAAAGCTTACTTTTTTGTTCTTCAGAGCTCCTCTCAGAAGATGATAACTTTGCATCTGCAAAAGCTATCTTTCTTTCTAAGATAAGTTGAGAAACAAAGCATTTAGTGTTGTGTTTCCCGCCTATCTGTGAAATTGTGCTGATTGCTCTTTCTCCACTCTACCCTGCCTGTGTTCTCAACCACCTCATTTTGTTGGGAGCTTCTCCAGTTCTTTATTTCTCCTAAAAAAAAAAAAGAGTGTGACTGGCACAATTCCTAGACTGTTCTTAGCAGAAAGACCATTATTGGCCTTATGGCTTACAGGTAATCAGTGCATTCCACCCAGTAGTATTTGTTCTCAGACTGAAAGCTGAATTTACTGGCAGTACGTATGTGTCTGGTTTGTATTACGTTTTCATGTCAGCAAGCTAGAAGCATTTAAAAGAAGAAAAGGAAACAGTGCAGTACAATTCTGTGCACATGTATAACACATGCTGAGGAGACTTTGAAGCCATTGGGACAATCTCACTTTTTCTAATTCTCACTTTGTAGTGCAGTCCCTGAGGTCCTTCCCCCGCACGCAGCCCCATAGTGACACTTCGATGTTCACACAAGGGGAGGAGAATTAAAGATTCAGTTGGTGTACGCATCTGGCCAAGCTCAGTTTTCTTTTTGTTTTCTTATTTTTCCAAACTTTGAAATTAACATTTTAGGTTGAACAACTTCAATGCGGTTAAATATTATTTCCTTGTAGCCACCTTGAATAGACAGATTTTATGCCCTGATCCAATGTGTACTGAAGTGAAAGTGAAGACTGTCACTTAATTCAAGTTAATTAATGCATTGACCATAATTAATTTATACTCTGGTCTAATGAAAACTGTTGGAGAGGGTTTTTATTTACCTGTTATCCACAGTTAATAGAACCTTTTTTTTTTCTCTGTTTTCTAAGCAAATTGGAGGTAAACTCTTGCAAATATAACAGACAGGCTATTAGTTTTCAAGGGTATGATGCAAGGCCCATTAAAACCAATGTGAGCTTTTCCTTTTACCTAATAGGCTTTCGAGCAAGCTCTAATACAATTGAGCTAATGCTGCATAATAGCATGCGGTAACATTATTTCATGCTTCTTGGTGTTGATTTTAATGCCCATGGCTCCTACACTTAATTAGAATTCACTGTTTTAGGTGATATATAAATATAAATGAAGATCTACTCTCTGCGTTGGAGATCTTGGTATGTAAATAAGCGAGAGAAAGTGGATAGCATGGAGGTGGCGTTTCACATAAATTAAGTGCATTTCTTTGTTTCTGACTGTGCTAAAGACTGTACAATACAAACATTTATTTTATATTAGCATTTGGATAATAGCTTCTGTGGTTTCCTGTGACTGGATTCTTGTGATTCATGTGCAAAATGTTTACAGTGCCTGCTTGTGAAGTCTGGCTGTAGTCAGGGATTAGAATCAGAACCATGTGGCCATTTGCACTCGACAGATGACGGAAGGGAACAGTACAGAAAATGCTTATATAGAGAGAACATGTTCATCAAACAACAGCTCGCGTTTTAAAAATCCCCATCCCACAAATATGTAATTATGTCCATCACTGTAAGCACTTCATTTGACTTAACACTTTCCATGCTGCAAAGGCATATTTCCCAAACAGCTCATGATCTCTCTTTAGTGTAACAGATGTTTTCATGATTAGCACTTTGAAATAAAACCTATCCAGAAGTACCCATTCTATCTAACAACAATGAAACATAGGTCTATGTAGCTGAGGTTATTGCAATACATGAGACAGTACAGTACATATAAAACTGTTGTTTTTGATGCTGGTCTGATCTTTTGCTTTTTTAGCTCCCTCAGCAACCCAATTTCACTTTCTGAAAGTGAGGATACTTTTTAAGATAGCTCATCTAGTTCCCTGGATTATAACTCACACAACAAAGCTGCATGAACAGGTTTCACAAAGAACTTTAGGACCCAGTTATAGTGTTGTTGTATGAGATACAAGTAAATGTACTATAAACCTTTTCAAATTCCTTCTTTAGTTTTGGATATTTGCCACACAGAATGTAAAATTAAATAGTGAGTATAAAATAAGAGGATAAAATAACTAAGGAAATTTTCTCTGCTTGCTAGTTCCTTTAACTTTTTTGTAGTTCCTTTAAATTTTGTAGAGCATCAGCAATTTGTTGCTGTTTTTCATGCAGCTCTAAATCCAGATTCAGTGTTCAGCAAAGCAGAGGTTATTTTTCCCCTTCAATTGTTTTTTTATTAGTCTGCTTTCCATTTGTGTGCTAATACATATTTTCTGAGGATCTCTGGTTTTGGTTTTCAGAGATCATGCATTTCATTAGATTTATCTCCAAATTCTTAAATAGTTTGAATAAATATTGTTTAAGAAAAAAATACATATATATATTTATCTTCCACTCTTGAGTGTGATCTGAAGATTAGATGTGCCAAGACAATACTCAGGAGATGAGGACTGGTGTAGAAATATCCTGTGTTTGAAAAAAGGTGAAGGAAAATTTTTCTGGCATGCCAGTGTTAGGAAACGTCTAATCCAACAGTTTTAAGTGACTGAAATGGCCCATGGATGTAAGATGGATAGTGAGAGTTGTATTGAAAAGTTGCTGTATATACAATTTCATATATTCCACAGAGTGGCTATGGTATCTATATGTATGCATACATTTAATGTTAGTTTCTAAGGATGAATCAGGTGTGTATCCCACTGTGCGACTTGGGAGACTGGCATATATTTATTCTGAGTCTGTCAGTAGTACTAGCTAATTTCTTACTTCAAACCAAATTACAGTGTCAAGAAAACAAAATGAGTATTTCCACTGTCAAGAATGTAAAATGTCAATAGTAAATACAGCAATGATGAGCTTAATATAAATAATTACATTGCAGTTTTGAATGCAAGTAATTAGTTTGACATTAATGATAATGTTGCTTGAGATTTCTTTTCAATTTAGAATTAATGATTCTGTGAATTTGCATAGTTTTAATTACTGCATTTTAATTGTTTGCTATACGCAAGTTAATGTTTTATAAATCTTCAAAATTTTTAGCGGGGCCATTTAGTGTGTTCTTAATAAAAGCATTTATAACCTTATTTATGTATAGAAACTAAAATATACTTAAGAGTACAGTTTTTGTAGATTCTGGCAATCATCTAGAATGTCATCCAGAGCATAATTTTGCTATTGGATCTAAGTCAAGCAGATATGAACTAATACATAGTGTGAATTAATAAGCAAGGTGTTATTCTTAAGGCCTTTTAGATATGTTCTGATCTTTTTTATTGTTCTGATCTAAGATGATTTTGCAGATTTCAGCAAAATTTTCTTTGGATTTTTATTACTGGACAGAAAACAGAAAACAAACCACAATAAGTCCGCTGGATAACTTCACCCCTGATTTCACCCTCTATGTATTGGAGACATCTTCACTCAACTCAATGAATATTGCACATGCTAAAATAATTCAGTATGCAAGTCAGAACTTGCTGTGCGTCAATTTCTAACAACAGGAAACTGTGATACATTTACTCTTCCGTTCAATAAAGCATTCAAGCATTTGCTTGATTTAATTTAATATTAAGCGACTTCAGAGCCTAGAGATGACTGTCAAAGCTATGGG
>VWPW01010751.1:0-17932 GCA_013389825.1 Crypturellus undulatus
GGCATTCTATGATTCTATGATCTACTTTATTCACCTAATCCCTGAAATTTTGCCTTTATATTATTAAATTGCTACATAGACATATGCAACTCAAACTGTTTTCTAAAATGTGCTCTGCAGTATTTTCTCTAGTTGATCTCACTTGCCTCATTCTCTTGATCTTGTCCTCCAAAATAATGAAGATAACACCCTAGAATATACACTGGCATTTGAACTTTTTTGATACTCTTGAAAAAAAGTGACAACTTTACTGCATTTTTTCCACTACAGGAAACTTTAAACTTTTAAAGTTATTTTAATTACTTTTAATTCTGAGAGCTTAGACTGCATTTTAAAATACAACCTATAAGCCTTAGCTACAGGAGCTCATTTGAAAATAGGAAACAAGCATGTTCTGATGATGCAGGAGTAGGCAGTGGACTCACATGCAAGACGTTCTTGCACTGCAGGCATCACTGAGACAACTTACTGTAACAAAACAAGAACAAAAGAACATACTAACTTGGAGTTTTCATTTCTCCTTTCTTGCTTGCTTTTTGAGGTTGTCTTCCTTTGTAATCTGCACAACACCAATCATGAATGAGGCCTTATTCTTTTTCCACAAACCTATTTCTTAGGACTTAAGGCTAACTGCATGTTAACTCAACCACCACTTAAACTACCTAATACTTTAGAAAAACATATGCAAAGAGAACATAACAGTAAGAAATATTATCACTCAATGAAAATCAAGCAATAACAATTCTCCATAGTGCTGAAAAAGTATATATGCACAAAACAGGAATGAGAGATTTGTTAAAAATTGCCATCCTAATTTATTAAACCCTGCAGATTTATTTCACAGGCCTTGTCCACATCTAATCTTCTTTTACTTTCTTTGATGTAACACTGCCAGATGGTGAAAGTCGCCTCCTTTGCTTACAGTGGTGACACTGGAGTGCTTTTATACTTGAAACACCTAACTGCAGTTCCGTGAGAGATTTGAAAGTGTTATTAGAGGGGCTCACATTTGAAACCCTTGTGCTGTTTGAAAGTTTGAAGATCAAAATAGACCATGAGCATGTACAATCTCTTTGTCCCTTATAGCAATTTTATTGTGTTATGTGATGAAAAATAAGGTAACCTGACACACACTGCAGGTATTTTACCATCATACCCGGTTTGCATGGCTAAATCTTTTTGAACTGATGCTGCTCCTGAAATTCTTTGGCAAGTACACCTCCTACCATACATTTGTTAAACAAGGTCACCATATTCAGCCTCTCCATCATGCCAGTTATTCAGTCCAGGTTGCTCTGATATATCCTGACAGTTGCACCCTACAGCCACATAAAGCACCCTCAGACCTTGAACCATTTGAGGGCCAAAAAACAAACTGCCACAGGTAGAAGAAAGAAATCACTATCTCTCCCAGTATCCTGGATCTCAGCAAAAATCTTGTTTCTTAGGGTTTCTAGGTAATCCAGAGCAGCTAACCATACTGTACATTGGCAGTAAAAGCTAAAGCTTCCCATGGTATCTGCCAGTCTTAGTGAATAGCATATGGGAGGAAAAGATTTTCATTCCTGACCCGCAGACCGGGTACAAGTCTGGTACACACCACTGCACCCCAGCCAGGTCCATGCGGTACCAGTGCACCAAGCACCCCCCGTCTCTACTAACAAAGAAGTTCAAAGCTCCAAAAGAAATTTGACATTATCGTTCTTCAACAGCACCAAGATGAAAACCTTGAAACCTTGATTTGTGTGGAAAAAATCCCCCAGGACTTTTCTCCCAAATGCAAGCTCCCCCGGGCAAAACACCAAAGCACTAAAAGAAGGAACATGTTCAAATGTACCAGAGACCAGGACCCTAATGCTGGTATTCCCCATGTAACTAACCTTAGAGTGATACTCTGAGGTCAAGGCTACCATCACACTGCCTGAAGCCAAGGGACCCTTCTGGGGTTGGATGCAATCTTTAGGACCCATTTCGAACCCTTTTAAACAGTGCACATGCAGACACAGGGTTGAGGTGAGGATCTTGCTGCTTTTGTCCTGTAATCTCATCTCTATTCCTCATCTCTCAGATCATCACTGTTGAAAACATCATTTCTGCAGTTTCTATAGGCATGTGAATTTCACTAAATGATTACATATCTGCAAAGCTTTGTTGTTTTTACTCACAGTCTCTCCCACTATAATCTCTTCACAAATGAGTGAAATGAAAGTTAGTATGCATTGTTCATGACTGCATTGCTTTAAAGCTTTCTTTTTAAAGATCAGTGTAGTCTCAGATTATAGTGGAGACTTCTCATATTTTATTTTGCAAAAATTAGAATTCCTGTGAAAAGTCATCTTGCCCCACTGAAAATATCTTATAGAATTTAAAAATAAATACTCTTGCAAGAAAAACAGCCCTAGGTGGGGGTAAAACCTCCTCCTCTCTTTTGTATTTGGGAGATTTAATAATTCTGTGGAGTTTAACTCTTATCCCACCCCCTCTCTTCTGTCAAACAGAAAAATAACAGTACCAGGGTCCTCCTATGAGCAATGACTCACCCACAAGTGCTGAGTCATAATCACACCAAATGCCCTCTTACATCTTGACAGAGCATCAAATTCAATAGCTTTGCTTAGTAATTGGAACTTTCTGTAATTCCTATGATTCACACTATTCCACAACTTTGGTTTCCGATTTCTTATTTTCACTCTCAAGTACAGATTCGGTTGTATAATGCTTACACAACTTGGAGCCAGATTTTTGCAAACAAATTTTAAGCTGGATTCCTAGCTTGAGTCAGCAGGTTGTGTTACTTATCAAGTATGATAGGCATCTGCAGGGTCTGTTGGTTTCATCTGCGCTACTGATCTTCCACTCTTTGACCTTGAAAATAATGCCAACTGACACTTGCAAACACATGCATTAGGATTTCATCCAAGCCTGATGCATGTCAGCAGCAACCTATCATTGACTTAAAAGCCTGACCCCTCTCTAGAAAGGCCCCTCAATTTGACAAGGTCAGGCAAAGATCCAAGTGTTCGGCATTTGCACAGAGAAGGTATTTGACCAGAATTAAACTCGTCGGTGGCAGACTGACAGCTTGTGGATTCCCAGCTTATTCAGTTTGCTACCTGCCATCCTACCTAGAAGTAGATAAAAGAAAATTAATTAACCCAGCTGTTTAATCAAATGGTTTATATATGAAAGTACCTAAGTTTCGTCAGAACACAGCTAAGGTAATCACTATTTGTGTTTCTTGCCACAGAAATTTACAGCAACGCTTTGTCTAATGACTCCTGACATTTCACCCTCCATCCTGAGAACTTCTCTAAGAGGTTGCTGGCAGGCTGGTGTAGGGGGATGACATAAACTCCTATCATTGACAAAAGGAGGGAGACAGTAAATAATTTTTTGGTGGACAATACTACAGAAGGCAATTAGCACCATGCCATTATTTATTCCCCCTTTCTGAGGCATCGCTTTTGTGTTCATTCACTGTCCATTTCTGTAGAAGTTGCACTGTGAGTTTTAGGTTGGCTTAGTAGTTAATAAGTCTGCTCTTCTGAAGTCAGCTAGTCAGTCCAGTGTATCTGGAAAAGGTTCTCTTATGAAAAGATATTATGAGAAAGACAGGGGTCAGCACTATGGATTTTCAGGCACAAAGCAGAAAGCAAGTACTCAGAGATATAATCCATAGAAACCCTAGAATAAAAGTGCGATGCCTTCACCCTTGCTGATGGATAATTATGGTTTTCAAATGTCTTTGGCCAGCTATACTGACATTCAATAACAGCATGACAGAAACAACAAAAGTAGTAAATATTTGGCTTTTTGGCTATGCAAACCAAGTTGCAGGTCCTATCATCTCTAGAGCACACAGGTTCTCAATTCCTTCCCCCGAGAGCTACACAATGATATAACTTTTTTTTTTAATTCCTATCCAACCTTAGTTACAAAGCATTTTCCGTAAAGTTTTACTCTTCTCCCTTCTGTAGTGTACCCATACTGTAAGTAAATTAAAGACATATTCTGAGCCCCGTGACTAGCTTAAAGAATTCTGTGGGAACTCTTTCCCATAGACCTATTCTGACACTATTACTCTAGACACCCAAGACTAGTCCTAAACAAACAGTCACCCTAAGGCTAATAATTTGGGCTCTTTTACATGCCCTTACCTAAGCTTAATTAATGCATGCCTATACAATTATCCATGGGCATGAAAAGATCATCTTCAACAGAAGAAATGAGAATAGGACCCAACAGAGAACAAGTAACATCTTGGTATCTGGGTACTCATCTGGTTCAGATGACCATTCTAACTCAAGGGGAAGAGAAACCTGAATATGGACCTCAGGTAATGGTGAAGAATACTGTGGTCTGCACTGTACAGCCACACTACTCTTTTGCCTCCTTTCCAAAAACAAATCCCAATTTATCCAAGAAACACAGTGAAAACACAAGTATCTTGAAGCTTTAAACAGAGGAATCTATTTTTCGTACGATGGTCCTTGTGAGAATAACTCTTTACCAGGAAAAGAACAACTATCGTTATCCCAAACTGCTACCTCTTTTGCATACAGACACAGAAGACCAACGCATCCTTTCCCAAAAAGGGCATACTTGTAGGCATCAGCACCAGAAACTGAGCAGGCAGCATCTTGCTTCTCTTCAACCCTTTGCAAGGGTTGATGTGCAAGATATTTGAGTGCTCATGTGCAAGATATTTGAGTGCTCATGTGCAAGCTCCTATTGAAATCAAAAACCCTGGCTGGCAAGAAAAAAAAAAAAAAACATAGGATCGGGGGAAAAAAAAGGTAAATACCTTAGCTATAACACTTTCTAAAATATTTAAATTTTACCAAGATGAAAAGACACATTTTAAATAGGCAAGTTCCATTTTATCAAGAGTACCTACTCATTCAACTCAGTGACCTTGATATATGGCAAAAGCCTATACAGTTCCAAATAATAAGGTGTCATTTCAATAATTTTCTGGAAAGATTCCAACCTGGCTCTTTATCCTGCAGTCCCTGAAGTAAAGGCAACATTTTAACACAAAAAGACTGCAGCTGTTTTTAAATTCTGCATAAGAGTTTGCTGCTACTACCAAACACTTCATTACAACATCCTCTGTATTAGGGAATGTAGAAAACTGCATCCTGCCACTTATCGTGCGCATATACAGGCTAGCAATAACATACTATATTTCCATTCCTGTATATAGTGGAATAAACACAATTTGTTTGAATTAGATAAGCCTTAAGAACTATAGGATTTTGTCTAACATAGGCAAGAAAGTATTGCAGTGTTGCTGTGTTTTTCATTTTCAAAAATCTTTCATTACTAACAACAAATATCCACTAGTCTAAATATACTCACTAGCCAGCTCTCAAAAGACTAATATGCTACCATGGGGCCTGACAAAAAGATCACTGATTAATCCAGGCAGTAGCCAAGTGTATCATGGTGTTAGCCTCTGTACACAAATACAAGTCTTTTCTGTCAGAAAACAGATCTCTCCCATCCGGAAGTATTCTATTAGGATTCTTGGACAGCACCTCTGTGCACACATTTTAAGCTGCCTTCTACAGGATGCCAAACAAATATTCACCAGGGCAGAGTGTTACTAAAATAAATATCAAGACATGAACAAAGCCTGATTTGAAGCAATAATTAGGCGCAGTCATCTCATTTCTCTTATGGAAGTCATGAACACTGCTATCATTAAAAGTCACTTAAATAACTAGCTTTTCACATCTTTGCTCTTACAGGTCTTTTTCTGTGAAACATTTATTCATGGCAAAAGTAGGCTGCATTGTTTATTTGTGATTAATCAAGTAGTGCTTTTTGTACACTGACTGTACAATACTTGCAATGAATATTGAACTGGAAAGCTTGCCAAAACTCTAGGAGGAAAGGGGAAAAAAAAAAAAACACTTGGATAGAACAAGGTTCACCCGTCCATTAGTAGGAAAAATTACATTCCCTTTAAGGTACTTTCAGGCCTTTTTTCAGATCAAGCCCCTTCAGGAAAACACCGAAGTGCACCCTTACTGACCCAGCAAGACTTAAGAACAGGTTTAACAGTTTTGATGAATCACAGCATCATTACAATGATGTCATCAAGTCCCTAATCAGATACATGCCCACCTCAAGAGAAAGGCCGTCTACGTGATTAAAGTTTAGGTATAAAATCTCAAGCAAACCCCCTCAGAAACAGCTTGAATTGCAAGAACACTGAGCACTCATCATTACTTCTAAAGGCTTTTTGTATTATATTTTTTAAAATAATCCAGATGAATGGGCAACTTATTTCTGAAATCAAAATAAGTTTAAAGTCTACATATAGATGCATCCATTTTTGTCTGCATGGCATCTGTATGAGTCAGTAACTGCAACCATTTGTCATAATGCATATTTTCTTTGACCTCTTATGGAGCATGGGAAAAAAGAAAAACCCCGGAAGCCAAGGCAGCCCATCACCTAACCACGCTCGTCCCTGCAACAGCTCCCCAGAATGGAAAGAATTCACCTGCACATAGCATTAGGAGACCAAAGTATGCATGTGTATGCAGCGGGGAAAGAAGCTTTTTCTCCACAATTTCCAAAAAATGGGAATGAATACCAGTTATTTCTGATTACAAACTGTTACAAAGCTTGAGCAGGCATAGACACAAACAAAATACACAAAACAAAAAGTCTTAAAGATTTGCTTAATGATATGCTGAAAGCAAAGTAGTCAAGGCCAGTGATTTATTCAGGTTTATTTTGCAAGTATAATTATCATCATCTATATCCTTCAGCTTCATCATGTTTACTTGTACACGCTCATCTTCCATAGCAAAAGCACCTTTGAGGTGAACATTTGACTCAGCTATTACTATACATTTCATGAAGGACTGTTATGCTTTATTTTCCAGCAGTGCTAAAACAACATCCTGCCATCCTTTTCTAGGCTCAAAATCTGTGCTCCTCTTTCATGTTACAGTGTCAAATCTTCTGGTTCTGTCCTTGTTCCCTTTCATGTTCCAAATAACTCATTAAAACTTCGCATGTTCTCCCCTGTGACAATAGATCCAATACTCAGATTTTTCTTCTCCTGCAAATCATAGCATTATATACAGAAAGACTTTCTCAAATCTACTCTAGGAAAGAACTATCTCATTTTTAAAATTGTGCCAAAGTGCAACAATGCTAGAAGTTCTGAATTTCCCAAATCCTGCATATAAAAAGGATGCTTCCAACTGAAACAGTTGACAGAACACAAAAGACCCCTTCACCACCACAAAAATAATTCTTTTCCAAAATCAGCTTTTCTTTTGTCTCCGAGATTAACTATATAAATATTGCCTTTAAATAAAATGATCTGCTTTGAAAGAAAGAACAATCAATTTCCCTAGGGTCTAAAAGCAGCACAACGAAGCACCTTTCACTAAAAAAAGGTCACATTCAGATTCCAGCTCTTCCCTGTGATGAATTAAAAAGTGTGTTCTCACTGCCACCACCAAATAAGCTCCTATTTTACAGGTCTCTTGCCATTTTGATGTTTTTGAGGCAGAAGACTTTGTATATAATATTTCCGGCCAGATCAGGAAACAAGAAGGACAGGAAATAATTTCACATAGTTCATTTGCCTCAGTACAATACATCCAAAAAAAGCTTGTTATTTAGGTAAAAAGTTGAATAAATTCAATAAAAATATTATTGGTATCTTTCAGGTTTTTCTAGTCTACTAGAAGCTTCTGATTATGCCCTGATATTCCTATTCACAGCAGCAAACAAACAGTTAGCAGCTGCCTGAGCTACCACCAGGCTGTAGAGCCTGTAGTATATAGGAAAGCCAGGCAAAAACATGATGTGTAGTTTAAAAGCATTAATGTCACAGAACAAATCTGTATAAACTTATTTTCAAACACTTTGCGATACAGTCTTTGCCATCAGTTAGCTTCAGCCAAGCAATACAGTATGACCGTGACATTGGGGCCAATCCAGCTATTCTCACAACTGTTTTGTAACCTGGAAGAAGTGGATTAATGATGACAATTCTGCTGACAAGATATTGCTGGCAGGAAAAAACACGCCACAATGTTACGCTTTCCAGCCAGGCCCCATAGACAGCAATGTTCTCTACTTTGTCACACATACAAGGTCCCACTGACTTTTCTGATCCCATTGCTAAGTAAGAGTAAAAAAGCGGATTGAAGATCTCTGCTCTTTTCTCATCTTTGTTATTGAAGCATCGTTTGTGCTATTGTCATTGCTTGTTTTCCCCTTAAATACAATTGTTAGTCTAATGAAGCTGAAGTGGAGTTCAGAGAGTTTGCAGATGGCAAAAAAAAATGTTTATGTGCATACTGCCATATGCTATATATAAGAAATTCCCACATACATGACTACCTTCATATACATATAGCTCAATACTTTCACTTCCACCTTTCCTGCTGGATTTTTACTATTCCCTGCACATAATTCCTCAGACAGTTATAACATGTAGCAAAAGTCTTTCATCTTTCATTGTCAAGGTAAGAGAGCAGGAGCAAGGAAGGCTGAACAAAAGTAACTGTTGTCAAAATGAAGCTTCCTTTTTTATTATTTTTTAGTAGAAAAACTATCAACCACATCAGTTAAATAAAAAATTGTCACCACCTGATCAGACTCAAAACAGACTCAAAGTGCTGGAGAAGTTTTCAGAGATGACCTAGACTATCCCACTGCTCTCAGGCTCACTCATACCTGTGTGACACACTAAATCATCTCTGAAAATTTCTTAAGTTTCACACAACTCCAAAATTTAGTCATACAGTATATAAGCAATAAGGAAAGGGAAGCAAGAGAGCCTCAGCAGAACCAGAGGCTTAATAATTTTATTCTGAGATAGGGTTAACCCTTGAATATCTGAAGGTTGGGGAGGAAAAATAGAAAGGTATGAGAGACCACCATCTTCTGTCTGAGACATTTTTCATTCCAAAACCACCACAATTTTTAGTGTTGCTACTTCTGTAAACCACTGCTTGGAAAAGTTGCCTTTCTATGGGGAGGAAAAATCAAGAGGTATGGCCTTTCCACTACAGAAATGTCTGAAATTCTGACATTCAGACTGACCTCTTTAGATATTATCTTGGGAGACTGGGGGCAGTGCATTGGGAGGCTGATAATGCAAGCAAACAGGAATAGCTTCTTGGGTTAAAATTTTAACATGCATACCCACAAAGTTCTATTAAAAAGTAAAAGCTTAAGGACATAGATTTATTTTACAGAAACAATATGTCTCAAAAGAAAAAAAAAAAACAGTTTATTGTATTTTAAATCAATTTCCTATTTTATTCATTTACAAGCAATAACCTACTGAAGAAAGTAATGGTACTGGAAGAAAATATAGAGTTGCAAGCTACAAGTTTTCTCTCATAAAGCTGATGGGTAAGAGAACAAGATGGAAAGTGAAATAAAAGGATGGTGTTTCCATTACTCCCCCACCCCACCCCCCCCAAAAAAAGAAAAAAAAAAAGNCAGTGTTTCCATTACTCCTCCACCCCGCCCCCCAAAAAAAAGAAAAAAAAAAGTGTCTTCTTTTTCTTCCTCCCACATTAAAGCCCCCTGCAGACAACAAAACTATCTGGATTTAGACCAGCTCTGAACTCTATTACATGCAACCATGCAGGGGAGCAAGGAGAGGTTTGGCTTACGCTAGCCTCAGGATAAACATTAAAACTTGTAGCTTTAGGCAGCAGCATACAGCTGTCCTACCATTCAGTGGGGCACAAAAAGAAGAGGTGACTGGATTTTGAGAGGAAATAAATAAGCATAAGTTTCTACTGAGATGAGATCCTGTAGATGAACACAGTTTTACCAGCACCAAGGAATCAGAATTCTCATAGTTGCTAAAGATGCTGGTTCGTTGACCATTTTGTGTGACAGAAAAGCCTGTGCCAGCCCACCCCACCTGCTCACACTCACTACATAAGGATAAGGACAGACAAATACTGAAAGATTACGAATCTCCACAGGCCATCCTTTCAAAGACAATGAAGATAAGAAAAGTATAATTATACATGTATTGTTCCCACAAAACTAATCAGAAGAGCTTCTGATCTTATGTTTATCACCATTGTCACATAGGTCAACATACCTGTTGAGAGATTTTGCTGTCCATCGTGTCCCTAGACTCGAGCATATCCTCAACAGTTGTTACTCAAGAATCAAGGCTGCATCCAAGTTTATGGGACATCAAGCCTATCTCCCCTACAAGGAGAAACCAAGGTGGCTTCCTACAAACTGTTGTCCCAGAGACTCCCTCTCCCACAGATTTTCGTGCAATCAGGGAAGACTTTGTGCTGAGATGTCATTTGAGAGGTCCAGAGGCTTCACTTAGAATCATAGAATGCCTAAGGTTAGAAGGGACCTCTAGAGGTCATCTAGTCCATCCCCCCTGCACACGCAGGGACACCTAGAACACATGGCACAGAACTGCATCCAAGCAGGTCTTGAAGATCTCCAGAGAAGGAGACTCCACAACCTCTCTGGGCAGCCTGTTCCAGGGCTCTGTCACCCTCACTGTCAAGAAGTTCTTCCTTACGTTCCCGTGGAACTTTTTATGCTTCAGTTTGTGGCCATTTCCTCTGGTTCTGTCAGTGACCACCAGTGAAAAGAGGCCAGCCTCATCCTCCTCACTGCCTCCCTTGAGGTACTTATAGACACTGATCAGGTCCCCTCTCAGCCTTCTCTTCTCCAGGCTGAACAGGCCCAGCTCCCTCAGCCTCTCCTCATAGGGCAGATGTTCCAGGCCCCTGCTCATCCTCGTGGCCCTGCGCTGGACTCTCTCCAGCAGCTCCACATCCCTCTTGTACTGGGGGGCCCAGAACTGGACACAGTGCTCCAGATGTGGCCTCACCAGGGCTGAGTAGAGGGGCAGGATCACCTCCCTCGACCTGCTGGAGATGCTCCTCTTAATGCATCCCAGGATGCCATTGGCCTTCTTGGCCACGAGGGCACACTGCTGCCTCATGGTCAACCTGTCGTCCACCATGACGCCCAGGTCCTTCTCAGCAGAGCTGCTCTCCAGCAGGTCGGTCCCCAGCCTGTACTGGTGTCTGGGGTTATTTCTGCCCAGGTGCAGGACCGTGCACTTGGCCTTGTTGAATTTCATGAGGGTTTTGACTGCCCAGTTGTCCAGTCTGTCCAGGTCCCTCTGGATGGCAGCACAGCCCTCTGGAGTATCCGCTACTCCTCCCAGCTTCGTATCATCTGCAAACTTGCTGAGGGAGCACTCTGTGCCTTCACTTGCCAAGGAACACACCAACTAAAAGCAGAATTAGGTCTTCCATGCAGATTCATGAATTCATGAATTAACATTTCCCATAGCTAAACAGCCCAGTCTAATAACTCCTAAGTATCAAATAGGATTTATCTCATCTTTGTCTCTGAAGCTATAAAGTGGCCAACCATGCTTACAAATATTTGTGGAAATAAAACATTACTGTAACTGTGCATTTTAAACCCATTTAAAATTAGCCTTTGCCTTCACATAGCTATGCGTAACAATGCTACTAGCGTTTCCTCTTAATTCTTTTGCATCTTTCTTCTCATAGAACTGCTACATAAAAAAAAAAAAGAAAAAAAAAAGCTTTGCCTCTAAATTACACAAATCACTTTCTAAGCCAGCACCAATGTATTTTCCTTCTTTTTCCCCTATGAATTTAGCCTTTATCAGATAAAGAGGACTCTCTGAAAAGAGTTCTATCTTGTAGCCTGAGTGATTAATCATCTTAATAACCCAGCAGGCTGGAAAAAGTCAAAGAACGCACTGCATAAAAGAAAATACTACATTTTACTGTTTTCATCATTATGGGAAAAAAAAAAAAAGCAAAAAAACCCCACTTAAAAGCAGTGATGAACACTAAACATTGTCTTCAATATGTTTTTCCAGCTGGGCAAAGCTCTGAACAATAAGCACATTCCTTAAGTAGAAAAATGAATAACTAATAGCAAGTCAGTTTGTGCATCAATTTCTCAAAAAGCTCTTATTATGCAAGGACGTGTATTTTGACCCAATATACATTTGTGAGATACTGCCTGAACTGATACCGAATATTAAAAAGCTCTTCTGAAAAACCTAAGCAACCAAGAAACCCACATAGCAACTGAACGTATTACAGTTGCACTACCCAAGCTAACAGGATAAGCTGTTCTCTAAGAGGCTATTCAGAGAAGACCATCAAGTTCTTAATAGCTGACATGGACCATTGAGTAGCCAAAGCATCTATGTTCTGCAGTGTAAAAACTGCTTACCTGGGACAGATCTATTTGGCTACACAGATTCATTGATAGGGACAGAATTATAGACATGACAGCAATGTTACGGAAATCAGAGGGTAAAGAAATGAGACTAAAAGATTACTGCTGTAACTGATGGACTGTTAAGGCCTGGAAAGTCTATTATTTTTCCCACTCCTGATATCTGAGCATTCACTATCATTCTACTGCTAATTACCTAATTAAAAAAAGCTGTGTGAGCTTAACAGCACATCTTCTTCTTGTGGAGAGCTGAGAAGACTCAAGATTAAGAGCACATCATCTCTTGCTGCCTTTGGAACAATGACAGAAACAACATGAGCAAAAGAAATAAAATATGCTTTATTAGGACATCAGTAAATTGTCCAACATAACCTTGGCTGGCTTGGCTGACTTGGTGTTCCAAGGCTGGGGGTGATTTCCAAGCGGTGACAGAATCACAGTGAAATGCAATTTTTACAGCCCCAGCATCAAATGGGAGAAGGTAAGACTTCACAAGGGAACATCTGTTATTTTAGATTTTACATGACATGATCCACAATATTAGCACATAGATGCTTATCAATTAAAAGTTTTTACTTGGTAGCTGGCCAACAGGCATCAGAAATTTTCAGGATCACTTGATTTACTGATAAACTGGCAAGGCTGCTCACCAGAGGCCAGTAATCTAGGAAGCGAGATCAGTGGTGGCAGCAGAAGTTGCTCCACTGCTTGGACTTTAAATACAGCAATTGGTAACTCAAGAACTAGACGTGACATATCATGCAGAGGCAGCAGGAAAAGCTTTGGTTTTAATTTATTTGTCCTACCTGTACGTGGTTTTAAAAACTGGATGACTGTTTTAAGGTAGCTCAGCTTCCTTAAAAAACACAGACACAAACAGATCCCAGGTTTCCTTTTCAGTAGAGCAGTCATTTATTACTTCTGGAGTGCAGAAACTGCAATAAAGTTCCCTTATCTAGTGAAAAAAAATCATCCAACTCTTCTAATTCCTTCTGAAAATACTGGTCTTAGCACTCACTGAAATAACCAATGCATTAGGATAGTTATATGTGTTCCTCTATTTAGCCAAACTCACAAAAGCGCACTCGTTTTATCATCCAATTGTTCCCTTCTATTTCTAATTCCTCTCTTACCTTGTCTGCAACACTCTTAAAACACACAGTCAGCACTACCCACAGAGTTATTCCAACAAAACCACAGTAGTGGGACAGCTATTGATCCTGTCTTTACAATTTTTAAATTGTGCTGGAGAACTGAAAAAGCGGTTTTACTTTGATTGCTCTATAGTCAATAGCATGTCCTGTACGTCAGAGGCTAAAAGACTAATACAAGTACTCACAAAATGTTCTTAAATGATGTGAAATTGTTCACTGTGTGCTCAAAAGAGTCCCTAATTTGAGTACACATTTGAATAAATGTCAATTCATACTCAATCGCTGTGCTTTCAGCTTCACACAGATTGAGGTCAACATATTATTTTTATTCCTGTCAGCTTAGAGCTTTAAAGAAAATTCTTACAACAACTTTGATTTAACTATTGCCATCAACAGTGTATTCTTAACAAGCTCAGATTCTGAAAGACTGAGTTGTCTGAGACCCTCATAGTTCTATCTCCTATTTTTGAAATGCATTGTAGAAACTGAGCCTTTCCAACAAAGATTTCCAAGCAAAGCCTCAGCAAAGACACATTAAAAATCTGGAGCTTATCAGTGAAGCTCATGCTAAAGAGTGTTTTCTACAGTGATTCTTCACAATATCTCTAAGGAACACATCAGTCCTCAGGAAACATTCACACCGACTGTAGTCTGTTTCTCCTTAGATTTAGAAATCTCCAATTTACAGAGCAATCAAGCTGCAGCATGCCGCAGTTCCAAACAGATCTAGCTGCAGGTGCCCTTGGAAAGCTTCAAAGCACTGGAAAGACTTGATTCATCATGGTAGTCAGATTCAACATGTAAGGTAGAGGTGATATAAAGTAACAGTATATTCAACAGTTAAGCAGAATACCTGCAAATTTACTTCCCAACTCAATCTTGAGTACTATTGGAGCTACATACTCCTCTGCATTCTATAACAGAAATTACCATGTTACAAACTGCAACAGAGCAAAATATCAGATGCGACAAACCATTCGTCTCAGAGGTCAAAGGCCTTGTCTCAGAAGACCTAGGCCGCAAAATTTGTTTCTTGATTTTAAGGTCACCACAGTATATTTTTACTAACTGCACCATCTACTGGCAGAATTTTCCAATTGTTTTTAATAGATTCCTCACACATGTACATTTTGATACGTTAGTGATTCTCAGTCATCTTACAACCCTTAAAGGATCACAGGCGATTTCTGCAAAGTTCATCAAAAAAACTAAGAAAAGCAAATCTACATTCAGATTTAAAAAAGCTATTAATGTGTCTTCATCTCAATTGGAAAAGCGTACCCAAAACAAAGAAAGCCAAACTTCCTGTCCTAGCTCAGTGATTATAATAGTTAGTAGTAGCTGGCCTTCACAAAAGCAAAATAAAACAAATAAGAAGGATCTGAAAGGCACCTAAATGTTTCCACACATTGAAACATTATCCTGGTCAGAGAGAGGGAACAAGCAGAAAAGGGAAACCAAAACAGGATGACAATAACTAAGCTTTGAATAGAGTTAAGAACCACACAAGAAAATATATCTGTATGGTTGGCATGGCAACTAGGATAGCCAAGGAGAATATTAGCACTCTTACTTGTACTACTTCATCCATTTAAAGCTCACAATTCATACTCATGACAAACGAGCAGGGTAGAAAAGACAAAAAAGTGTTGCCTGTACCATCTAGTCCACAAAACAGTCAACATATACATTCTTTGCAACAGTGATATCAGTGACTAATTAATGGGCTATGATAGCAGTAATGGATCACTGATAGGATTTCCCCAAGCAACACAATCCCTCAGTACTTTGCAGCTTTTACAAAAGTTTAGAATAGTGAGTCTGTTTTAACTTGTACAGCAACAGGAATATCAAAAACAAAAACTCATCCATAGAAGCTGTTACTTTACACAGTAAGTTTCTCAATTCTTTCAGGTCATTTATACCATTTCCATGCCCTTGCCTTTATTTTAGTGGGCTCAAAATCCCTCCTTGTTCCTCTCTGCAGTACCTATGCTGCTCTGCACTAGAAAAAAAACAATACTGAGCCAGTTTTTCTCCTGTTTTCTGACAGGAGATGTCATCACTTCTGCTTGGAAGGGGCATTTGTTTGCTTCAGAAACTTAACCTGAAATCTCACAAAATAAAAACTCAATTGACACTTTCAAATTCACTATTAGAAAAGTATTCATGCATTTGTTTTTCACATAAAAGGGATTTTCTAATGTCAAGAATGCTAAAGACATTACTCAAATGGAGTGCCATAAGGAATACTAATTCCTTGGATACTAGAAACATAATGATTTGTTAACCCAGCTAGACACACATGGTAACATTCAATGCCTTTTGTAGTCCTCCCTAACTCCCTAGTTATTAGGAGTACCTCTGGACAGTACAATTTAACACAAAATGGCTTTACCAATTACACCAGTAATTCCTACAAGTAAACTCAGGGACCTAGGAACATGTTGGAGCTGCCAGTTGAGACACATGCCATGATTGTGTAAGTCTGTATTAGAGCAGGACCCAGCACTTCACTGCTTGTTTTCTTCATGTTAAAAAGTAAAAAGATAGCCAGCATACGCATATGAAAGGAAAAGCCAGTCCAGGTTATCCATAACAGCTTAAATTCAGACAATTTTGCACCTTGTTCTACAGTTTTGATGTTATAAATAAGACTAGACAAATTGCTGAGTCTATCCTAAAAGGCAACATCTACATTCCTCAGGAACTGCATTGCCAATGGAGTCTTTTTACCTCAGGAAAAAAAAAGGGGGACTAAGTATTCCTCCTACATACATCAATAGCTACTAAATTACTATGAAATCTACTCTAGCCCACATGAGAATCTATTTGTATCCTATGTGCAGCTTTGGCAGTACATCAGTTACTCTGACAGACTTCCCAAATTACCATAAAAATATACCTTGATTCAAAGATGAAATAACACTTTCATTAGCTTAAAATAGCATTAGATAAGCACACTTGGCAGTAACATGAGACTACTTCACTATCCTAATCTGTTCTATAGGAAACACATCTTCCCTTCAACCTCTACCACTCTCTTAGACTGTAGCAGTAACACCAGGAAAACAAAGTGCTCAACTGCAACAGCCTGTGGCAGCTCATCCTGTCAGTCACAGTAACTATTTGCTCCAAATGGCTTTTATCCAAATATAGCCACCTGCAAACATTCGTTGTCCATTTGTTAGATGATGGCAAAGTGGTGAACTTTTGTTCTGCACAATTTTTAGAAAGCTGATAATTACAGACAGAACCATAGATACAGCTTATAGCCTACTCACTCCATAAGAGCAACCTCCTGACCTGTAATGAGACAGGAATTAATTTCAGAAATTACTGCCTTATGAATTCAAGGGAGAGCTCCAAGGGAGAGGAAAAGGAGGGACCACACATCTCAATATTCATTTCTTCCCATTAGAGATTATTTCTGACAGTACTTTGACTTTGCTTTGAAAGATTCAGTGGAAGCGATTTATTCAGGCACTATGTGTCCTTGCCCCTCTCCCCCATTTGTACAGCTCTTTATTTCTCCACCTGCAAAATTTAAAGTTACCTTAAGCGTTAAACCTGGACCAAAGTGACCAAGTACACCTCCATGAGGTGGCACAAAATGCCTCAGTGATGGTGCTCAGAACTCAGCTCTGTAACTGCTGCTTGCTGTTTACACTTACCAACTTTTCTGACTTTATTCTTATTCAGATCAAAGAGATGGTTCTATTCTGGTCAAACCTCTGTAATTCCTAGTACCTTGAAATGTTTTTGTTCTAGCAATGCATAATAAACCTTGAGAACAGAATAGCACTCTCAGTCATTGAAGATTTGGAAAACATTTCCTCAAAATGAAGTCACGAGCACAAGCAATCTGGGAGACTTTTAGATTTCTTAATACGGGTAATAACACAACTGCTTGTGGGAAAAAATTTTTTCATCCAAGAAAGAATGATAAAAAAAGTCAAGGGCTGCTTTGGCAGTAGTAATCACGATACTGGAATTTAAAATCCAAGGAGCAAGGCAAACAGCAGAAATACAATGCCAGACATAAGGACAACAGACTTCAGCCCATTCAGGGAGTTCTTTGGCATGACAGCTTCTGGGAAACATCCCTGAATGACAAAGGGGCCCAGGAGAGCTGGCTCATTTCCAATAACAGTCTCCTCTGAGCCCAAGAATAGCCCATTCCGGTGTGCAGAAGGCAACTGCTGAAGACAACAAGCATGGATGATCTTGGTGCTCCTGACTGAGCTCCAACACAAAAGGAAGTTTGCAAGTAGGAGGCAGGGACAGACTGCATGGGAGAGTACCGAGACATTGCCCACACACCAAGGAAATACTCAGGAAAGCCAAAACTCAACTGAGTTTCAAATGAAGGGCAACACAGATTTCAGTACAGCAATAGCAAAAGGAAGACTAATACAAGCACCTTGCTCAGCACACTGGAAGTCCTAGCAACAACTAACATGGGAAAGGCTGAGGTTCTCAGGACCTTTTTTTTTTTTTTTTTT
>VWPW01010751.1:18506-42150 GCA_013389825.1 Crypturellus undulatus
AAAACAAAAAAAAAATAAAAAAGAAAAAGGAAAAGATAATCAGGACCATTTTTTTTTTTTTTTTTAACCTTGGTTTTCACTGGCAAGACTTTTCCTGAAGCCTTCCAGGTACACATAAGACCATTGGACTAGATGGGAAGCATCCAAAGGTGCTGAAGGAGCTGGCCAATGTCATTGCCAGGGAGCTCTCTGTAGTATCTTTGAAAGATCATGATAGTCTGTGGAGGTTCCTCATGCCTAGAAAAACACAGTTGTTACATCCATCATCATGAAGGACAAGAGGGAAGTCTCTGGAAAGTCTGCAGTCCCTGGGAACTCTATGAAATAAATCCCCTAGAAGCCATTTCAAACCACATGATGGACAAGGTAACTAGGAGAAATCATAAAAGAACAGGCAAGAGCAAGTCACACCTGACCAACATCTTTGCCTTCTGTGAGAGGGTGACCAGCACTGTGAACAAGGAAAGAGAATTGTATGTTATACACCTTATTTTTAGCAAGGCCTTTGAGAGAGGGCGGTTAAATACTAGGAAAAGTTGCCCAGAGAGATTGTGTAATCTCTACCCTTGGAGGTGTTCAAAAGTTAGCTAGAGAGGGCCATGAGCAGCCTGATTTATTTAAATGTTTTGAGCAGGGAAGGAAGAGATTACCTGCTTGAAACTCCCTTACAACCAAAATTACATAACTACACATATGACACATGACCCCTTCTATGAAGGTTTTTAAAACAGAAGAAATGTCACCAGGACTTGGTGAAAGCAGCAAAAAAGTTTACAATGAAATTAGTTGAAAAGACAGATAAAAATCACTTCAGCATGACATTCTATTATATTTTTTGTCATTTGCATTCAGCACTAATTTGTATACAGATTTATATAGGAGAGAAAAGGGTATCCAGTAGATAAAGGTCCATTGTTTGGTAATGACTTCACAGAAAACTCAGCATTATTTAGCACCTACTACACACAGAGGTCCTTACCCTGCTAGAGTTTCAAAACAAGTCAATAGTATAATTATAAAAATACCACGTCCATACAAAGCTTTCAAAATTGGTAATCAAATTTAATAGGCTCCCTACTCATATTCACAGCTCCCCATATATTACGAACCATCCTCTTCAGTTAGGTAAACACTCCAGCAGAAAAGCGCTTTCCAGTGGGACTGTTAGAGTAACAACTGCTTCAGTTTTCACTGTGCGGAAACTCCTAGCAGCCACAGTCAATACGTGTTTTCAGTAATAACCAGCCAAAAGCCTTCAGCTCAAATACCTCTGAAGAAAAATTCTCCTGTGCCCTGTTAAGTGATTTTACAATAGAAACCGAATTACTCACAAGAAGCGCACTTATTGTCACTTCTAACAGGTATAGTCTTATGTCTCACCCTCCCATCCCCAGGGCCAGCTTGCTGTCTGGCACCTTAGGCTACTTGAAACACAAGGGAATAAAGCTGCATTCACTTCAGTTATGAACCACACTTGTTATAAATGTAAGCAACTAACATAATCTAAAACAGAAGCTCCTTAAAACCATGCTGAAACAGCAGTTAATTTTAACAGTCTCTCAAATATGGACATTACAGGACGAGGAGCTGTATTTAGCAAAATGGTTTGAATACTTAAATATTCTGTCTCGCAGGAAGCAACTGTCCTAAGCAGCTCGGAAGCTTAAAATACCCTGGATCTGCATCTGTGCGTGGAAACTAAGAAAAGAAAACTTCTGGAATCTTGCTACTACTTGTGAATGATAGTGTCAAGTTGTCCTAAAAACAGTCCACAGCTCTGAGAGTTGCCATGTACTGCCAAAACAAGATACAGGCTTGAGAAGACCATCTACTAACCACTTTGGCCACAGGTAAAAGGCTCTGCCTTAGCAGCTGGTATAGCCATCACTGAACTCCCAGAGGGACCCTAGGAAATTCAAACAGAGGCGCAATCCAGAGCTGCAACAGCCAGTCTGCTGCGCCCAGAATAACCATACGAGCTCTCCTTGCATGTCAACGGGCTGCACGCCAGGATCTCCCCTTGAGCAGAGAGGCCTCTCAAGGATGCTCCTTGGGTTGAAAGATCCTCCCCCCGACAGATTCGTGATAAGTGACTATAGCACGCCTTTCTCTTTCTGAACTCATAAACTTTACTTTGTAACTGTGCACAAATCCCTTAGTCATAAACCATTGACCAGGTCTGGGACTAGGACTGGATCCAGCTGCACCCAGACTCCTCTCAGGAGGAGTTTGGAAAGCAAGGGGGTCCAGTCTGAACCTTGTGACCCAACGGGAGGGTGTCCTTGGTAATTCTGTGCATATCTTGAACCTCCATGCAGTAAATAATAAGTGAAACCATTGTCATTATCAATAAAACCTATTCTTATTTCTTTCCCACAAGTGAGGGTGACAGAGCACTGGAACAGGCTGCCCAGAGAGGTTGTGGAGTCTCCTTCTCTGGAGATCTTCAAGACCCGCTTGGATGCAGCCCTGTGCCACGTGCTCTAGGTGGCCCTGCGTATGCAGGGGGGTTGGACTAGATGACCTCTAGAGGTCCCTTCCAACCTTAGGCATTCTATGATTCTAGGATTCTATGAAGTGCATTGTGTCACTCACCCCCACCACCCCTGTTCCATGACAACAGAACAAGGAGGAGCCTTTTCACAAAATGGCAACACTCTCCCTTAGTCTAGGATAATCGCTATATCTTAGTTATCTATGTCTTAGCTGTAGATGACTATGGAGTTCAGGAAAAGCATGTATTTACAGTATTAATTCAACTCTAAAGGTCTAATTTATCCTTAGCTGTCTTGTAGGTGGTCAAACATCAGGTTATTTTTCCCCAGTAGATTAGATACAACTCCCTTGTTTCCCCAAAGTACACCACAAAAGCAGAGGTTTAACAGTCCAAAATCCCCCATATAGCTTTGAATATGTTGGATACATTCAAGTTTCATAACACCAAAAATTTTTGTTCCCTAAATATAGTATTTAAAAGCTTGTGACTGTATTTGCCACGAATGACAGACATTTGAAAACTGGACTTAACCAAATACTGAAAAGAGAGTAGTGAACAGGCCACTGAACACGAAATGCTTCCCTAAAAGCCCAGAGACCTCCTGGTATTTCCATTTTGAAAACTAGATTACAACAGGCATAATAAAACACCAAATTATCCCCTAAGTACACCCATGACAAGGCATTAAAATCTGCCACTGTAACTGGAGGAAAGAGTATGATTTGAATGTATCTTACATCCCAGGGCCCTGATAAAGTTTTCAGTTTTCTATAATGCAAACAGAATGATTGGTAACATCTATCTCCTATAGCGCAGATAATCAAAGATCTGTTGTCAGACCTCTGTTCTGAGCAGTCAGAATAATCTGAAACTAGCAGCTGAAATGTTCTCCTGTACTCAGTTAAATTCAGTTATATTTTTCTTTCTCTCAGCTGGCTAACATTGAACAAAATATTCCAGCTTTTAACAAAAATCTTAAGAAAGGAATAGTTGGCAAAAACAAACCTCTATTTCTGCTAAATCAGTATATCATTATACTCAAATCCAAGATCAGAATGTAGAGAAGTCCTGATTTATGAAGATATGATAATACACAGAATAGATACATTGGCATAAAAGCAGCCTTTTTTCCCCATTCAAATAAGCAAAAACACTTAGTGAGATCATAAATAAGAAAAAAAAAAAGCTTATTTCTGTGCTTTAAAAAAATGTGCATCTCAAATACAAACAAAATACTGTTGTAAACTGCTGAACACATACATATTATGGACAAAAGCAAGAAGGCAACACTGAGCTATTATTAAGCTGTAATAAGCTATAACATGAGCTCTCTACCCATCATAGGGAGGGGATCATACAGAGTGTGCCCCAAACAGCAAGGCTAAGCAAGGAAAAATAACACCTTTTACTGCCTCTGTAACATGAAAGTAATTCATTACTACACATCAAGAGAGCGTGACACAAATCTTACCGGAGAAGCTGGCTGATTCTCCTTTTATAGTTTAAAAGAGAAAGAGAGCTGAACAGGTGAGATGATCTCTAATTGAGCTCAGCCCAATTCAAGAATAATTCCAATGAATTTGGAGTGGCAAGTTTTTATTTTCATTTTTAGAATAATAAAAAAATGGAAAGTATGTTCAGCAAAATAGATTCTAAGATCACAAAACAAGTGACAGGTACAACTAACACCTAGAAAATCCTGAGATCAAGGATACTGCACTACCTAACAGTTCTTCAAAGTTAACCTTATCCTTCTAATATCTTTCATCAGCAAGGTTAATATGAAGCATGCCTTCCTTGCTAGCCAGGGAGTAAATGAGCACAAAACATAGAAGTATTCAATGAGTATGTCATGTAGAACCAGTGCCACTTTGGCCAAAGGGAGGCACCTGCCAATTCTATTGGAAATACAATTTCTTTAAGCACATCATTTTTTAAGGACATCAATCTCACAACTGAGATACAGTGAAAAGAATTTTGTGCATGTGCACACAAGCATAAAAAACCTTTATATCTTCTTTTTTCCGAATAGCAGATCCACTTTCAAAAGACAACCCTATTTTTGCTGTAGTATCCTGAGTCTGAGAGAAGGCAGGGCAGTACATATTTTGTCTGATGCAGGGCTGAATAAAATGCGACGTTTACGGCTCTGTCAGAATTTAACAGTGCTCAAGGGAAACTTTCATTTTAGCACCTACTATCGATTTTGAAAGACTGACAGGGTGGAATGATCCAACATACTGATCGTGTCTATGCTCCTTGGAATGGGCAGAATTCTCCAAGACAGGAGGACCGTCCTTGCGCTAGGCCAAGCTCAAGGTACTTCCATATCTAAGCAGTGATAGGTGGCACTGTTCCCTTCCACAAAAGTTAATGAATATCCTATGTGTATAACGCATGCCATTAAACCTTGGTCGATATACCAGAGCACAGACATTCTGAACTCAGCCAGTACACTGGGACTATAAACCTAAAATTTAAACCTGAAGGTGTTAAACACAGTCTTCAATGGCTCAGCATCTGAGCTTTTTGCAGTCTTTATTTGTTTTCACTGCCCTTCAGGCACCAGAGAAGGTGAGGAAAGAACTTAATATGAAGTTTTTCTGAGAGGAGCTGACTGAACCTCAGTTTCCAAGATTTAGGCCAGCAGAAATCCTTCCTCTTTATATGCTTCTCTATTCTGAAAATTCACCCTCCAGCCCTAAAAGAAAGCCTTCCACAAGCAGGTAATTTACTTGCCTTAGACTATGCTACTTCATAGTGCTGTCGTCACATAAAGCAAAACATCATGAAACCACTCGTAGAAATAAAATAGACATTTGCTTTTTGCACCTTTCATTTTGCAACCCTTCTGCCTCACTGGGATACCGCAATGGGGCATGCTATGAAATAACATAGAAACCAAACCTGAAATGTCACTTCACCCCTTGGCGATGACAAGTGCAGTGGCAAGAGAGGCCAACCATGTGTTGATATTGTATCCAGGTCACAGATTTATAATGTGTTGTTTTCTAGACTAACTATTAATATTCGGTCAAAATGAAACTGCAAAGAATGATGTTTATTTAAGAGAAATAAAATTTGAGTGCCATTCATTTAAGGAAAATGGGGAAAAAATCCAAGTATGAATACTATTACTTGCCTTTTACTTCTGGGCATGTGATTTTCACATAAGACTAAGTAAATCAAACTTCCTATCAATATATCCATTATGTGCATTTTGTGGAAGCAGATAGTTAGTTATCACTATCTTACTGGTATTTCTAAGGAAAACTGATTAAGAGCTTATAAGATTTAATGTTTTATTATATACTGACACTGGAGAAATGTTTGCAAAACGGAGTTTAAATCCTTGTCTAACATGTAAGGATCTCGAGTTCACAAACCTACTCTTTACCCAAAGCCAGAAAATTTAAGCTAAAAATTCTTGAAGCTGAATTTCAGTCCAGAAAGGACTTGAGTCCATCTCCAACTACTAGACTTAACAATTAAGATAACCTCTCTTCTTTTCTGCCTTAATCTCTATTTATTGAAATCACTACTCTCTATCTCTGACCACTGCTACCTATCAATTCCACTCGTATCAAAACTCACTCCAAGATCTTAGAGGTACATCTAATTTCTTAGCTTCTACTTTATTTAACACTCCTTTAACAGAATTATAACTAACAGCACATAAGCAAAGAGGAATGGCACAGAAAGGAAATACCAAAAGAATACATTCAATTTCACAAGCAGGGACAAAACTGAGAAGTGTAAAATCAAACCTTGATTAAAAAAAAAAAAAAAAAAAAAAGTGATGCCAAAGAGTCTTCCTGACAGTGCAGTGATTAACTTGACCTAATCAGTACCTACCAGTAAATGTGAAATTCTCATGTCCTTTCATTAGCCCCTAACTACACAGTGAGCCCACAGAGCACAAGAATACTATCAAAGATGATTCTCCCTCGTACCAGGTTGGTGAAGAGAACATGAATTTCTGATAGACCAGTGCAGTTTTAATTAAGTGACATTCTTCCACTTTGTTAGCACACCGATCCTCAAGGAATAGAAGCATGATCTAAGCTTCAAGAGGTAGTAAAAATTCTTCATTGGAAACATAGATTGGATTTTAAATGATGTGACAAGGTTTTTTTTTTTTTCCCTCATTTTTAAAGAGGAAATCTATTTTGCAGGTAGAGTTTTGAAAAAGGATAAAAACTCATCCAGAAAGGATAAAAGTTTTACACAAGCCTTCAATCATCCCTAAAGTCAAATCCAGCCCTAATGCCTTTCCCACCATGTGGGTGGTCTGTGGAGGATAAACCACATAAGAACAACATTGGCTGGATCAATTTAAATGTGTTCTACAGCCAGTACCATCAAATATAGGAAAATTCAATAAGGAATATGCAAACTTCATTCTGGACCTCAAGCAGATTTAATTCTTTCTCTCAGTTTAAATGGGGAAATGAGGTTTTTACCCCTGTTGATTAGTTGCTTGGATTTCTAATAAGTCACCTGCCTCATCTATGAGCTCCCTACTGGGGAGCAGACCTGGGCCTGCTGGCCAAGTGCACTCTGAAAATTTCACCTTAAAACCCAACACAGCAGGCCTTCTTCCCCCCACTCATGATCTGAAATTCTTGTTGTCCTTTTCTCCTTCTAGGATAAAAAGAGCAGGGAGTGGTACCTAAAACCCAAAGCAGCAAATAAATCCTCCAAGATACTACAAAAAGAAGCACTTGCGCAGTGGTCCAGGCAGAAGCATGGAGAATCCCCAGAAGTCTCTGTAATCCCTAAATTTCACACTTCACAGTAGAAGAAAGCTCCAGAAATAGATTTATCAGATAAAAGTACATCACAAAGCTCCCGACAACTTTGGTGAGAACATTCACCGTGGTTTTAATTCAAGAAAAAAAAAAGGAAAATTGTTTTACTCAGGTTAAACTAAAATAGAAACACTGCATGAAGCTATTTGTTAAACTCAATGCATTATTCTGAAAATGACCATTGTTGTGAGTGGAATTATGTGGGAAAAAAAAAAAAAAGCTCAGCTAACTAGAGTTAGCATTAGCAGCATAATAAGCAAAGAAATTGTTACACCCTGAGTCACCTAATTATATGGAAGTGATGAAATCACACTCATTGAGGCATGAAAAATAAGCGGCATCAAATGTGACCTAAAACTTAGAGAAAAAAATATTACTGCAGTCCACCTATATAGTACATAACCCGTACACCAAATTATAATCAAGTAGCAGGCATAGTGCTTAATTCTGCAACTCTTACTCAGTTTTATCTTTTTATCTTTACTTCCTCTAGTCAGTGCATATCTGTAATTTGATAAGACTATCGAATTGTTATTGAAGACAGACTATATCATTTGTTTTTTTAATAAAGCCACAGAGAAAAAAAATAATTATTTTGAAAAAAGGAGTGCTTTGAGATTTCTCTAACACTGCTTTAGGCAAGAAAGATTATTGATGTTCTCATTGAAAGCAATGAAGATTACCTCTCAGGGATGTTTTTAGCCACTATTCTAAACATCTGAAAAACATACTGAAAATAAAAGTACATTACGCAACTCCCCAGAGAGTTCTCAGCTAAAATCATCATTTTCAACACGACCTTCCTGATTACAAGAGAGGTAACTGACAGAAATAAAAGATAGCAAAGAATGAAAAAAAATGCATGTTTGAGGTCTGCAAACTTTGCATTTCAAACGATTCTTTCCACAATCAATATAAAGGCAGAACAAAACATGAACAGCAGCATGTGCTTGACCTTCCCACTTCACTATCTATTTTATTATATACAGGTGTATGGGTTTAGGCTCTGGAATCTAAGAGGAAGCTCCTTCCTGTAGCATCCATAACTTATTTGTGCAATGTTCATTTATCACAATAGGAGCTACAAAGCTTCACCGAAATTGGCAGACTCAGAAGGAAAAAGCATAAAAACCACAGAAGCATGAAAGAAAGCCCTTCTAAAACACTTGCATCATAAAAAGCAGGAAGGGGCTTAGTGAAAAGGGAGGACAAACCTGAGTGGCATCCACTGACACATGATAACGACACTGAAAGCTGAACTTGGCTACAAGAAGAAGAAAAGATTGTGTTTTTTCACCATCTCCAATTTAACAGCAGAAGCACATACAGGATGGGAAGGCTTTTTTAGAACAGGCTGTACCATTAGCTGCAGGTCTGGAATACCTGCAACTATCAAACTTTTAACAGAGAAGTTCAGTTTCCTCATTGTCCCTAGATTCATGACATTTCTTCAAATAGAAGATTTGACCTGAAAGTCAATTACAGATTATGGTGGTATTTTGGATTATTTTGAGCCAAGCAAATTGAGAAGACAGACGAGCTGTATTCAGGTGGAACTGAATCTCTCTGCTACAGCAGGCCAGTAAAGCTCTATCTGTTCTATCCTGGCTGCTATGATATTAAACACTACGCACCCACTTAGGATCAGGCTGGTCTTTCCTGATTCCTTTAAACAAAAGACCCTCTTTTTGTTAATTAAAAGCAAAGGAGTCAAGCCTATGAACTAGTGACAGAGACACCACATTTTACCTTAAAAATAGCTACTGGGAGACTGTGCCACTGTTTAATTACAGCAGTACTCGAACAAGTAGAAACCACGCTCCAGAGAAAATGACAAAATTGTCTGAAAAGCTCATTTGCCTAGGAAAATAAGAAATATATATCAAGGGTTTTTTAATCAGGATTAGACATTATTTCAGTTTCAAAGAAGAAACACTGGAGTTGGCTTTTGCATCCTGCATTTATCCAGTCTAACATACTACAGATTCACACTTCCTCATCCCAGAAGTGTTAGACTCTGATAGAGATTCTTTAACCCTCTCTTTTCTCATTATGTCTCAAGACTCTGAAACTTTAATTGGGTTAATCTCCCTTTTATGAAAACCTACACCTACCAAAATAATACTTATATTGTTACAAAGATAATACACGCCTCCTAGTCACAGCAACCTCTCCTCAACACCTACGAAGAACCTCTGCGGTTACTTACTGGGGCCACTTACAAAACTAAGGCAAACCTCCTAGAAAATCATGTGCATCTCTGACACCTTTGGCATACACAGCTGCCAAGCCAGCAACACTGCAGACTGATCTGACCACATTGTAATAGGCAAAGTCTCCTCTAGCACCAGTCTACTGCAGCAAAACCAACATTCCTCATCCAGTTAGGAGGGAGTTTATCGTTCAGGTCTGAATTGCTGCTCACAGACAAAAGCAAAATACCGTCTGTGCCAGAGTCCTGGCCTCAGCACTGCTTCCCACACACACACACACAGAGGCCTTCGATCTTGGGGAAGCTCAACCAGCAGCCTCCTGATAGACTCAGGAATTTATGTTTTGGTACTGCCATTACCAACCTAGCCACAAAATAATAAACAACAAGCCCCACATGATCCCTTAGGGCAGGCGGAAAATAAAATCAATACTTTTATCTGTGAAACTGTCATCATTTACATGGAGAATCAGCTGCTGCTAGCTGTCAGGTAACACTGCAGCTCAGCAAACAGCTCATTGCTCAGTAGGAGCCCAGAGAACACACAGAGGTGATCTCTAAGACTTTCCGTTCCCATGTCTAAACCCAAACACACAAAATGCTGCACTTTCAGGTTTCTCTGCAATTATTATTTATTCTCCAATTATTTATTCTTTTAATCAAATACTATATTTTACAATCAGACACCGAGTTCTCAAAAAGAGAGCTTGCCCCATTTTACTACGAAATCTTGACTTCCTTCTCTGAGTAGAAATCACAAATGCCTTTTTTTGGTCTAGGAAGAAATCAGTACTCCTGATATTTCTTCGTTAATAGCAAGGTAAGTAGCATTTCTCACATAGATTTATTATGGTAGCTTTCAGGTGTACCATAGAACCATGTTTATTATTCCTACACTGTCTTAGGCTCTTTCCTGTAACATCAGTTTAAAAAATCTTGAAGCTATACATGTTATAAAGCACCTAGGCTACCAGATGCCATGCAGGTATTAAAGGCACAAAAAAAAGCTCATCCTACTTTCACAGGAATCAAACAGCTGCAAAAGAACAGAAACCTAAGCCTTTACCTATTTTCTGCAAAAGAACAGAAACCTAAGCCTTTACCTATTTTTGTTAAAAAAAAAAAAAACATTTTATGTGTACGTAAATATTATTTTTTTTAAAGATCTTCATGAAGTACAAGTGTGTCTTGGGGATATCTTTCCTTATATAGGATCCTTTTTCAACTGACTGAAATTCAGAATGCTGAAATTCAGAATAGGACCTTCACTGAAAGTCTGATAACAAAGGGCCAAGTACAGCTGCATTAGGTTCACTTGCCCGATTCCCTAATTGTGGACAATGTATATTTTTCTACCAATAAATATCTTTATGTTGGAAAAACTCCATTTTGTTTTAGCTGAACACTTTTCTGCACATCACTTCTTTTGAATGCAATGTTTCAAATATGATTTTGCCCTTTCATGTCATGTACTTTACCTCAATATTTTATAATTGGAGTTCAAGGATAATTTAAAGGAAAACATCATTATACAGTGATGTAGTGAGCTGACACAGGTCTGTATTGCAGGCTTAGATCAGATCTAATCCTAAAACATGAATGCCCTCTACTTACCCCAGGAAGACACCAACCCATGTAAAGTAAACTTATTGCTACCTCTCAGGAATCACAGAATGCCTGAGGTTGGAAGGGACCTCTAGAGGTCATCTACTCCAACCCCTCTGCACACGCAGGGCCACCTAGAGCACACGGCTGCATCCAAGCGGGTCTTGAAGATTTCCAGAGAAGGAGACTCCACAACCTCTCTGGGCAGCCTGTTCCAGGGATCTGTCACCCTCACTGTCAAAAAAAAATTTCCTTAAGTTCCTGTGGAACTTTTGGTGCTTCAGTTTGTGGCCATTTTCTCTTGTTCTGTCGGCGGCTACTACTGAAAAAAGGCCAGCCCCATCCTCCTCATTGCCTCCCTTGAGGTACTTATAGACACTGATCAGGTCCCCTCTCAGCCTTCTCTTCTCCAGGCTGAACAAGCCCAGCTCCCTCAGCCTCTCCTCATAGGGCAGATGTTCCAGGCCCCTGATCATCCTCGTGGCCCTGCGCTGGACTCTCTCCAGCAGCTCCACATCCCTCTTGTACTGTGGGGCCCAGAACTGGACACAGTGCTCCAGATGTGGCCTCACCAGGGCTGAGGAGAGGGGCAGGATCACCTCCCTCGACCTGCTGGCGACGCTCCTCTTAATGCACCCCAGGATGGCACTGGCCTTGGCCACGAGGGCACACTGCTGCCTCATGGTCGACTTGTCATCCACCTTGATACCCAGGTCCTTCTCTGCAGAGCTGCTCTCCAGCAGGTCGGTCCCCAGCCTGTGCTGGTGTCTGGGGTTATTTCTCCCTTGTACTGTACTCTTGTATGCAGGACCTTGCACTTGGCTTTGTTGAATTTCATAAGATTTCTCACAGTCCAGTTATCCAGTCTCTCCCTTTGGATGGCAGCGCATCCCTCTGGGCTATCGGCTATTCGTCCTAGTTTGGTATCATTGGTAAGCTTGCTGAGGCAGCACTCCATCCCTTCATCCAGGTCATTGATGAATAAATTGAACAGGACTGGACCAAGGACTGACCCCTGGGGGACACAGCTAACCACAGGGCTACATCCGGACTCTGCACCACTGATCACCACCCTCTGAGCTCTGCCATCCAGCCAATTCCTAATCCACCCAACAATCCACCTCACAATCATATCAGGTAACTGTTATCCAGCGAATTCCAAATAGATTCGCTGCACAGACTGTTTCCAGCATTTCTGTCTACATTCAGGACACTTGATATTAGCACATCACACACTTGGTACAATGTGATTTCCCAAGACAGGCTTGGTAATGTCTCATCATTAATCAGCTATGAGATCTTCGAAGAAAGTTCAGGGGATTTTTCCAGTTGGGAAAACACTAGTTCTTATTCAATCGCTGTTACTTTTTCCTGCAGAGTTTCAGTGCTTCCATACATGCTAATGAGAATTCTCTCATGCTTAAAATTAATCACATGCATATTATTCGTAACATATCTTTCTGGATTAGGCCAAAGGCACAACTAAGCCAGCAACCCTACTACTTAACTCAATTAAAAACAAGGCCTATAGGAAAGAAACAAGGAATTCCTGACAAACTACCATCACTGACCCCATCACATTTTTACACTAATCTCTGATATTTTGATTATTTGGATAAAGAATGAGATCATTTGACTCCACACATTTAAAATTCTGTCAGCAAGTTCAACTGGCTAAGACAGTTTTATTTCTATAAAGTGGTGTTGGTGTCCAGCTCAGCATAAACCCATCATCTCTCACTCTAGAGAGATTTTTATTTTAGTGGGAAGCAAAGAGGCTTTTACATTGCAGGCTATTGGTTTTGTGCTCTAGGCTGACATTCATGAGCTACTTCTAAATGGCCCATAAAAGATAAGTAAAAGAAGCAATTTTTTCTCTTGAAATTTTATATACACAAACCATAGAATTTAATTCTGAAACAAATATAAAAACAGTCCATTTCTCCAACAGACAATAGGATAAATGCTCTGCAGGTCACCTTGCTCTAAGATGGCTTTAACACTAAAACACAGTTTCACTGCTGAAAGAAAACACACCTCCAGATACAGAAGAGTCCCACACAAATAATGCAGAGCTCAAATAAACACTGGTGAATAGCCTTAAAAAATGAATAATGTTATAAGACATCGACCTGTCAAAAGACAGGATATTGACCAAATCATAATATCCTGTGCTTCAAAACAAGGATTGGGGAATGACTTTCTTCTCTGGTCCGCCCAGACTTTTAGAGGGAAATCTCTGCTTTCCTAAGTTCACATTCACATATGCTCATCCAGCTCAGAAACTCAGCAAAAGCTGAGATACTTGATTGAGCACAAGGAGGAAGAGACAAAGAAAATGAAATAAATTACTTTTAGAATGGTTAATAAAGTGTTGAATTCGATTGGAATATTGAAATAGGTCTGCTCTTAGACTTTTTGTAAGAAAAGGGTCAGATGAGATAAATGCAGCAAATGATCTTGTGTAAAGTTGGCTACTGTATGAACTGACTTGGATGCAGCATCAATGAGTGTTGCCAAGGGAGCACTCAATTGCCTTTAATCGCTGCCTTGTGAGAATTTTGAAACTATCTTACCCCACCAGAGATTCATTATCACAGAGGGACTTCTGGAAGTTGAGCAGATGAGATGCTCAGGAAGAGAAACAGTGATTTGATTATTTTATTTTGTTTCCAAGTAACACAATATTTGAAGCAAATGGAATATATATCAGCACCCTGAAGAGCAATGAAAAACAGTAATCTGACCGTCTGACTAAAAGCATTCCTGTTTCTCCTTGAAGTTTTGCAAGAGGCTGTGATTTATACAGTAAGAAAATTGAATGTACATTATTATCTATCCAATTCTCATAAAGTCATGTCAAATTAGATTACTGTTTCAAAGATGCATGCGGTGTTGTCATTCCTCCACCTTGCAGTAGTTTGTTTCAGGGACTTCAACATCACTTTCCTGCCTGGCAAGCGAAAGAGAACATGTATAGAAGGCCTCCCTCACATACAAGCCTTCTACTTTAAGGCAAGCTTTTTCTACTTACACATATACATACAATGGTTTTCAATCCCATTTGTTCTGTTCTAGCCTGCCTTTTCCACAAGTCCCACCTCTGAGAAGTTTTTGCCCAAGCACCAGTATAGAACTCTCTCTGGGCGGTCAATATACATGAAAGGATTCAAGTCAAAATAAAAGTTTTCCTGCAGTTTATATTCAGTTCCTCATCCTTGCCACCACATAACTTGTAAAGAATTCTTACATCAACTCTTGGCTTCAGTTAAAAATAACCCCAAAATATTGCAATGCAAAGCACAGATTTGAAATAAAACTAGTTGCAAGCTGTAATGAGGTTGTCCATACTAAGACAGCTAGCTATGTTGGGAATTTCCTGTAAAAGCAGAACCTTCCAGTCCACTCAGTCATAGGGGCTTCAGTGCTATCCTGAGGAAGCCTGACTGAATTCTAGAAAACCTTGAGCACTCCATGAACACTTTGTTTTTACAAGCAGCTCAAAGAGAAATATGAAAATAAGGACAGCAAGAGTCAATCAGCTGCAGCATGACTGCTCATAGGCACTCAATCCATAGGATCAAACCAGAGATATCTGAAATAAGACTTAGAGTAAGTCTAATAATAACAATAAGGCAAACAAATAAATCCAAAAGAAAGCTTGTATGTACTCAACAATCACACAAGGTCTGCACACTTCACAAATGAAGATTGACTCTATAGCTCTCATACCTGTTGGGACAAGACAGTAGAAAATCCAACATTGCAAAAAGGGAATATCTAACTGATAGCAGAAGCTGAAGAGAGTCTTTAGACTCTAGAAAGATATTATCATGAACGGAAGCACAATTTCTCCTTTGCCTGTCTCCACTAATGATTTGCTTTATCATTAACTGCAGTAATTGTTGTTCAGCTCCCCCATGTCTCCATCACAGCTGGAGAACTTCGTATTTGCATGAAATTATCAAATTCTGCTTTAAATTGCTACTGAAGACTCCTGCATTTACTAATCATCTAGACTATGCTGAACATAACCTCAATGAAAAGTAAATTTTTTTTAGCAGTTCAATACTTGAATCTATTCTCAAAATATGACAACCTTACACCTTTATAATAGATTATAAGGAAATTGCTCACTTCATTTCTAGAAGCCCAACTATTTGATTCAGATATCTATCTGAAGTTTCTAAGAGAAGAAAATGAGACAACCTTGTTGTTGTTGACAAAACATTAGTGTTTTGCAAAGCCACCATTGAACAAAAAAGCCTCCATTCCAAATACTAATTTTATAAAAGACTACCTAATTACTTAAAAAACGGTCACTAATGATCTTCTTATTCTATATGATTTTGGGTGAATTTGAGTCAAGAAAGGGCAACTTATTGCTAAAACTGCAACTTACTACAGGCACTGTCACACTCAACTAAAAACAGGTTTAGTATTGTACCTCTAATGCAGCTTTTTCTTCCAAAGATGTTAGCAATTCTGCAATGCAATAGTCGTGTGTTCAAAAGCAACAAAATATCTGAGACATACTATGATTTGCTATCAATCTTGCAGTGCAGCTTAGTAGCCCTTGAAAGGGCTGAACACACAGTTTGAGAGCTTGTCCTTTCTACTGAGGAAGTCTTCTACAGTATTCAGAGAAAAAAGATTGGCATGGAAATAAAAAGAAATGTATCTCAAGGCTTTTCTCTCTTTGATGCAAAGTTTGGAGCTATTCTTAGAGCAAAAATATAGAGAAAAACAGCTTAGCAAAAAAATAAGCTTCATTTATCCCTTAAAAGAAAATGATACCTTGTGTCCCCTAAATGACATGGAGCGCAACCAGAGGAAAGATTTACTCTGCCTCATCATCAGGATCATTACCTGAGCTTAGAAAAAAACACCTGTACATATGCATGCATTTTCATGTGTTGCCAGTATCACTTTGCCATTCTAACATAGAACTTCCATTCTGTCATTGGCATATATCTCATTATCTATAGCCTTTCCTCCACTAAAAATACATTTCACAACGAGAAAAGCAAAGTTTAATCACATGAAGGTCATGCCATTGGTACTAATTACCTAGCAGGTTTCAGCTGGCAGACATTTAACAGAAGGGAGAGTTTAAACACCATTGGTTAAGCCATCTCTTCAGACACAGGCTGAACTAACTACATCTTTCAAAATTATTATCCGTTCTAAAAAAGAAGAAAAAAAAGGTGTTTCTACAGAGTTTCACTAACAAGCTTAGAGTGATAAAACCTACTATTTCTGAGGAGGTGCAACCGCTACTAGGAGCTGCTCCCCTTTCTCTCCTGCCGTTCCTACCTCCATTTCCTTCTTCCTCACCTACCACCTTCCCCACATGTGATGCTAAGAGAGTCTATCACTTCTTCTTAAAAATAGCTAACTAAATAAATATAAAAGGTGGCTGTGGTGTGATCTGTCCTTGATTCTAGGCTGCATTGGCTGCCTTCTCCTGAGCAAGGGCCACCTGCTTGGGGATCTGGGCTGCCCCTACGTTCCACCCTGGTGATACACTGGATAGCGCTTCAGCTCAGCTACCCTTTCTCACAAGTTTGCTCTGGGAATTTGAAGGAGGACACACACTAACATTGACAGTTTAACATCAAGAGTGAGAGCAGCGCCTAAAGACATCAGCAAATTCAAACAATCTAAAACTAAGTCAAACATCATTGAACTCATGCAAATTAAGCTCATGTGGTTTCATCAAAGTTTCAGCATAGCCTACATAATTAAACTCACAAAATGCAATTTTAGCTCCTGCAATTGATGGTTCTGAAAGTCTTCCCCACTGTGTGAACAGAAAGCATTTTTCCTATTATATTTACATCAGGAGGTTTTCTCTGCCCTCAATTCTCATCCCACTTGTAGTAATATAAATCTGATACAGCTTCAGCAGAATTATTTTGCAGCCAAACTGTTCTAAGGCAAATTGATTCTGATCAAATCAGCACAAACTGTGGTGAAATGCAAGTAGGTTTGAGACTGGTTTGTGTTGGTCCTCTGCTCCTATTCTTCCTTGACTGAATAGCACCAGAGAGTACAAATTACACAGGATTCACAATATGTGGTGACACAGCCAAGGCCAAATGTTAAGACATATAAACTATCTGTATATTTAAATTTACGTTCTTTGTTTTTTTCTGGACACAGGTGGACACAGCTCAGCTCAGTACCATTTGTCCCACTGAAATGGATTAACTCAACACATTAGTAAAATCACTTGCATGTGTGCTAGTAATGACAGGCCTTTAAGTTTCTAGTTACAGTTTATAAGCTCAAACAACAGGATAATTCCTGACTGCACTGCAGAATTTTGGACTGCTTCCTCATTCCTGCACATAGGTGCCTACCCTGATAATACTTCAGCCATCTGTCAGAGCAGAATTCCGATCACCAAATCTCCCGTTTTACATGAAAAGGAAGCTCCAACATACAGGGGCAAAAAAACCCTGCAGCATTCTGCAAATAAATATCTCATCTGGACCATACGAGAAGAGAAAATATCTCAGAAGCATCTATTTACAGACAGAAAATCTACAGATGGTCTTAATGCACTTGCTCAGTCTCCTTGCCATCCAAAGGCATCGAGCATCATGTTTTCCTGGATGAAGGCCACGTGCGCAGAATAGCCAGAATGTGCACAGACCAGCATACAGCTGGTCAGAAATGTGACCTTTTGTTCAGAGGTAAGTTATGAAGTTTCAAAACTGCTCTAGGGTTTGCCAAGAAAGTGAAATTCCCACTACACAGTTGAACTGACCAATTGTCCAGCTTCATGCCATACAGCTCTATGGCAAGAAGCAGACCAATATTGAGCATCATACCGGCGTGGAGAGAAAGCTAGAGGTTGTAACAGAAACAATTATTCGGGCTTTGCTAGCTAGGCATTTATTTCATTAGAAAGAAAAAAACTGAACTACTCTGTACTAACAAAGAGCTGACTAACAGGCATATAATTCTGCAACACAAGCCTTATTTCTTGCCAATAAAATATTAATAACTAAATCAATCAGTCCCAAATCAATACAACCAACTCAATTGTTCTTGCTAATACCTAAATAATCCAAATGATTTAAAATATGATAATAGATTTCCTTGTCAAGGCAGAAGCAGGCGGAAATCTGAACAGTGCCTGCACTCTTAGAATTCCTCTTGCAAATCTGGGAAACAAAATGTTACACGACTCAGTGCAAAGCCATCAGTCTCCTTTCACATAAGAAACATTGCATTTTACCAGTCAAAGCTGACCAGAGACCTCACTGGCAGGGGAGATTTAATGATTTAATTTCCTCACTTTCTTATTTCGGCACTCTTGTAAACTGAAGATCACATTGTTTTGTCCAGCTGTGGCTACAATGCCAGATTTTGAAGCACATACTTAACCTTTTAGCATGTAAAGTCAACAGACTCAGCAAGGTACATGTCAGTGTTTATATTTGGACTGAAAATATTTTTAGCTCACTAATTAAAATATCAAGTTGCCTTGGAAAAAACAAAGCAAAACAAAAACTGACTCTTACCAAATACTGATTTTAAATATTGAATCAAACATTTGAACTACATTTGCATCAAATATTATCTCGCTAAAAGAGAAAATCTCTCTATTATACAAAAAACCGTAAGCTATTTGTACATTCAATTAAGAGCAAAGTAGAAGTTTGAAGCCAAAGCCAAAATTTGCTCAATAAGGTTTAAAATTCTTTTCTGGGGAAGAAGTTTTTAAACACTTTGATGACACACAGCTTTTCACTGGATCTTTTAGCATTTAATTACATTATCAACTCTTTCTTTTCTCTAGAGCCTTTATATTACATTCTCCTGGATAAAAGCCTGAAATGTTGAGCCCAGAATTATTGAAGATCTGACAAAATTATTTTATTCTCATAAGAATTCCTGCAAGCAGGAAGACCCTGAAAAAAGATCTGTTTGGCCTTTGGTCTCACCATGTTCACCGGAGCTTTAGGTTTTGGTTTCTCCCAGACTCCAGTTTTTCATTTTTTAGCCCTGTGTTCTATCTTAACAAAGATATAATCTCATAGGCAAATCAATTACCTTACTGTATGTAATATTTCCTTTTTTCAGGATATACTAGTAACACACTCTAGTAAAAAGCCAAATACTATATTTTGATCTCAAGAGCCTTTTTTCCCTCAACTTTCCTGGAAATCACTAGCTATTTTAGGTATAGAGTTTAGGCCACAATCTCTAAACTTCCCAGGATCGCCAAAACAGCGGACAATTTTTTATCTTTACCCATAACACATCAAGCAGCACCTCCCTCCACAAGTCTTCACCTGACTGCCTGTGGAAGTGAACTTACAGAACCTGTCACTGTGGAAGCGAACCTCTTTGGGACTGACTTCATGCGTTTCTACTCCCTGCAATCTTTAAAACACCCTGCACTGGTCCTGTGTTTCTAATGAATATATTGGGCATTGTGGCCCACTCACCTCAAGCCATATTGGTTTCTATGGCATTTGGTGAGGTGTTTTGAAATTAATGTCTGACCTAACTGAGGTCTTCTAGAAAAGCACACCAGAAAAGCTTTAAAACTATCCCAGGCTTTGAAGACCAAATTAATCACTGTGATCAAGCAAATCATTTCCTCCTGTTGGCTGAACAAACACAGTCTGTAACCCAGCACACTCAATATAGGCACAACTCTCTCTAAGTCAAGATTCAAATAACAATCCACAAATCTGAGGCTAGGAGAACAGTGGCGTCTCCAAGTACTTGCCCTTCTGCCAGCTGTTGACTTTGAGGTCCAGCCCAACCACAACATGATCTCTGGTGAATCATCAATGCACAGAATCCATAAAACAAAGGAAAAAGTGAGTCCATAGCACTCACTTTTCATGGTATTTGAATGTAAGGGACTTGAGAGTAGCTGGGTTACTGCCCCCAACACTGGGAACTGCCTTCAGCTATGGCTCCTGCATACAGTCCCCAGCTGTGCTGCAGCTCCCACCGTGGCCCTGCCCCTGCCCCACCATGTCCCCTCAACCCACAACCCAGCCCATGTCCTGACCCATGGCTGCTGGCTCAGGCCACGCTAGATCCATCACATCCTGTGACAGTGCCTGGTACCCCCCTGAGGCTGGGGCTGCCTTGGCTTCCTCCCCAGAGGCATCATCAGGAGCTCCCATCCTCACCAGTCCCCCAGCCACAGGGAGCCTCTGGCCTGCAGGGTATCCAGAGGCTGATTAATGATTCCGGGCCTTACCCATAGCAATATTGCAGTCGAAGCACTCAAGCTGTGGTTTAAAAAAAAAAAAAAAAAAAAAAAAAAGGACCAAACTTATTTAGATCAATCACAGGAAAAAAAATATGCCTCTGTACAGTATATCTGTGAAGTGATCTCCTACTTACGTAATTATGCACAGATAGCCTTCATAGCAATCATACTGTTAACCTACCCTAAACCTCAAATAGGTTTATAAAAGAAATGATGTGTGAATCATTGTGTAAATCCTTTAAAATAGCGCTTATCTAAATACAACTCTAGGAAGAGCAGTTACCACAAACAAAACATGACCTAAAGGCAAGCAAAAGGATTCAGTTTGGAAGGAATTCTTCCAAAAAAAAAAAAAAAAAATCAAGAAATATGTCAACATGTGCAACCTATATAAAAGAAGGAGACTGAAGTTGCCTCAGATTTGCTCTTTAGGTGACAGTTGTGGTTAATGTGGTTAATGCTTGTTTGAATGCATATCTTTTGTATGTCTCTTTAGCAAATAGTTGGACTATTAGCAAACATTTGTATTTATTATTTAATTAACATACTAAGGAATTAATACTGTCCTATTTTTACTTATGCTCAATAATCCTTGGCTTTTACTACTGGTAATAACCTTGCAGCAGAAACATGCTCCACTCCTCATCAAGGAAGCAAAAGAAGAAAGAGCAGTTGATGTGTGTTCCCCAGAACTTACTGGTATCAGATTGTTTCCATCTTGCAAGAAATCCCCTGCAGAGGTAGCTCCTGTCTCCCTCTGAGTAAGAGCATTTGTGCAGAAAATACAGTTTGAGCCATTAAAGAGAGAAGACGAAAATAATTATCACCCTATTAGCCTCTAATAACATTCTTGTCAGAAGTCAGCAGAAAAACAAAAGCCCTCTTTCCTGTAAGGCGTGAGTTATAGGATCCCCTTGATTTCAGACAATTCAAAGTCACAAATGCATGAGAAGCAGTTTTTGTCCAAGCCTCAGCCTGAAATAAAACACAAGATGGTTTAGCTCAAGCAGCAGCTATGATACCCAAGGGAAAAACAAAGATAAAACAAACTATAGGCACATTTTGCTTTATTTCTTTTTATACTTTTTCCCTCCTATTTACAAACACTCGTTTAGCTCAGTGTTGTTGCTCTTTTTCTTCCAGAGTACAGAAACCAGCTAACACTCCATGCATCCTCAACCTTACCCACAGCTGCTATGAGCTCACGCACATGCCTGATTTACAGTGGGTCGGTGTTCCCGGAAGCTCACAGCTCCGATGACTCACCAGCGTGAGACACTCGGCTCTTCGCAGCACAAGGATGGCAACAGGTGGCAGGATATTACATACCCGGGCCCAAGATTTATGGAAGCTGAAATAAGTGAGATGCTGAGGGAAAGGACTTCCCATAGCAACTGATCATTTCTGAGGAACACAGAATGGCACAAATCCTAATTTGTTAAAAACAATCAAGAGAAACCCAAGGGACGCTGTGAGGACTTAACAGCCAGTATTCCCTGTCCTCTGTCTGACATCACACTGTCCTGGGCACCACTGTTCTGACCTGATGATCTTGATACTTTTGGATATGAGAGTGGGAATAGATGAAATTCACACGCAGGAGGGTTTTACCCACATGCAAGTTGGCAAAATTACCTTAGACATTTTGTAAATGTCTAAATTGTCTAAATGTCTAAAAATGTCATTTTGTAATTGTCATCCTGTGTTCTGCCCCAGTGATTTTCCTGCATGGAAACAGAGGAACCTTGACTACAACCCCTGGCTCACTGGCTGCTAAAACCAAAACTGCCCAGGTAGACTCATCCATCACAGACCATCAGCAAATAAGAAGCTGTGGTCTGAAGGTAGAAGCTGTGTCTGAAGTCTGTATTCCTGGGAAGACAGGAAATGAATTTGAATTTGCACTTGAGAACAACAAAGGGTACCTGCTATGGGAAGACTGCATATGGTTGGAGCAGTCCATGATGTCACTTTTTTAATCTCTTAGTTTGAATGCTCTCTGGAGCACATGCAATTTGTGCTGAAACACTACAAGCCTTCAAATTAGGGCCTTATACACTGTTTAAAGAAAACAAAGTCTGCATTTATGTTTTGTTTTAGTTAGACATGTCACATCTTTCATGTTAACATATAATTGTTTAAATTGCAGATTGTTTACTACATGTGAATTGTGTGAAATACATGAGCAAGGCACCATTTCCAGAACAGGAATATGTGTGTCACTCACTTAAAATAATTTTGAAGGATAAAATCTCTAACTATGCAGATTTAGTTACTTAGCCAAATGAATTCCTATAATCTAATTATGTTTAGCAAGCTAGAAATATCGGCTTTAGCAACAAAATTATAATTACATTAAAAGTTTATTATTACTTACTTGAGTAAAAACATGTTAGAAAAAATATATATATTTAGAAAAAAAAAAATCTTCAAAATGCATAGAGCCTCCACAGAACCATTTTCCACGGATTTCAGCTTGAACCCAGACACCTATAGATCATCTTCTAATATGAGAGACTGGACAAGAAAAACTGGAATAAATCTAAAGTATCAACGGAGGTCAACAGGTCCTTCAGATCCACTGGATTTATGAATGGAAATTAAATGGCCTCAGAAAGATCATTACACTGTAACAGTTCTGTATGTGAATAAGAAAGTAACAGCAACCATAAAGTATTTGTGACACATCATTTCTCAAAGCCCATGAGATGACAGTTAAGAATTTGATATACACATTAAGATGTGTATTAATATGTACATTTCAAAATAGGTACATTTCAATCTTTCCTAGCTTTCTTTTGAAATATGGTAAATTGCTACTACATTTTTTTTCTGAATAAGATATATGGTGGAAGGCTATGTGGTTTGCACAGCCAGAAAAAGATCAGAAGAAACATGAATTCATATATCTCAATCACTGTGGGGGGAAGCAAACTTAAAAAGCTTCCAGAAAAGAAAAACAAATCTTAACACCAAGAGCCACTTCATGCCATAACTGTTCACGGCAGAACATCTCCTATACCAATTTTGGAAAAGCCAAACAAGTGCTTTGCAAAGCACTAAAAAGAAAAAAAAATATTTGCAATATTTAGATTCCCCGAGTGACTATTTCAACCTTTCCTTTCAGAGCACTACGCACTAGAGACCTGAGACAGCCACCTTGCTCAGGGGGCACAGAAAACAGGTCTTCAAAAGCTTTACCATTGAAAAGCAATAAAGAAAAACAAAACACAATCTGTCTTTTCCCTTAGGAAAAAGAAAAAGAGAGA
>VWPW01010751.1:42369-90075 GCA_013389825.1 Crypturellus undulatus
AGAGAGAGAGAGAAAGAGAGAGAGAGAGAAAGAGAGAGAAAGAGAGAGAGAGAGAAAGAGAGAGAGAGAGAAAGAGAGAGAGAGAGAAAGAGAGAGAGAAAGAAAGAGAGAGAGAAAGAAAGAGAGAGAGAAAGAAAGAAAGAGAGAAAGAGAAAAAGGGAAAGGAAAAGGGATAAAAAAAATGCCAATAGCAGAGATGACGTCAGATGGGTAAACAATCTCCCTCAATCTCCCTCTAGTTCAAGGACAGGCAGCAATAACAGCACCTGGATACTGAAAAGCGAGCCCCAGCACGCAGCACAAAACTCTTTGCTCAAAATACGGCTTCAGATACCCTTACTAATATCACCTTTTACTGAACCACGTTTTGGGATTGAGCGAGCTTACTCTAAAATGAAAACAAAGCAAAATCATCACCAGAGCTAGCCACAAAACTGTGAGGGGATACTGGGAGGTATTTGAAAAACCACAGTAAGGGGAGGCCCACCACAGATTAATAAAATGCACACTGTTTTGTCAAGTTTGAGTGTCTCTGGTGCTCTACAGTGAATGGCCCTGACATGGGGAAACAGGTTAAGAAACAGGGCAACAATATTCCTTCATACCTACTTTCCTACCTGCTTGCTTCCGGCATGGCCTGCTGTAATCACCCGGTGCACAACCAGAGGTCTCTCGTCCAGCCTCACACTCACAACTGCGTCAGCTCTGAGGTAGAGCCTGACTGCTCAGGGCTTTGTCCATCTGAATCCTGAAAGGCTTCAAGGAACAGGTAGCTGGGCTGGACGAGCCTGGCAGTCTCTCTGCAAAATGCCAGACCTGAGTCCCTGGCAAACAGCAAACTTAGCCTCCCCGAACACCAGGTCAGGTCAGCGTCTGATGAGCTTTCAGCAGCTCCCAGGGGGCTGCTGGAGGCCCATCAGGCCAGGGGAGCCCTGGAGTTGGACCTCATGGAGCCTCGTGCTGCAGCACCACTCAAGAGGAGCCGAGAGCAGCCTCATGCCATCTTCAGCAAAGTTCAGTCAGCCTCTCCTTGATTGAAGATTACTCGATTTCCTTACGCAGAGTCTTCCTCCGAATCAGGGGGTGATGTTGCTCTGATGGAAGCAGCCCCTGGAATAAACGAGGCTCATTCTGATCCAGTGCAGCAGTCCCCACATGTAGTTTTGCTTAGAGCAAGGCCCATAAATATGCAGCAATCAGGAGGACACTGTGACAGTGCATGGCTAGGAGCAGGGCAAATAAAAGAAAAGGACAGAGGACAGAGTCAGGGAGCTCCAGCAATCAAACATAAAATTTATATTTGTGGTGTAGTGGAGGACACAAGGTGACAATAAAAAGTGAGATCAAGAAAATGTAATGACACAGTTTATGACTTTAGGTGCAGTGTCTCAGATCTTTCTTTTTTTTATGAGAGCTTTTCTGCTCCGTTGAAGTCCGTTCCAACTGTTTCTTTTCCTCTCCATTATACTCAGTACTTCAGCTTTACTTCACACCTGCCCTTCACACTTATTCCAGCCTTCTTTTAAACTGCAACATAGCATTTCCTACCACTGTGCTTTATATTCTGCATTTGTTCTTCAGTGTCACACCTAGACCAGGAAGGTCCTGTCCCTTTACACCATTTCCTCTTTGAGTCAGAAATAAGCATTATCTACTTTTTTTAGCTTTTCAGTATGATGATAACTGATGCAGAAGTGGAAGACCAAATGACTTGAATGGTGATAAATATAAATCCACACAGGATGTCTTAGGCAAGGATCCTATCTGATGAGCCTCCAGTTCTACTTTCTCCACGATAATCTTTTGTGAAACAGCTACAGAGCAGGAGGCTCAGTAAGGCATCGAGCAGAGACGCACAAAAAGGGCATGTGCCTACAGTGGCTACACTTCTGGCCCTCAGCTGAGGGTGACTAATAAATAAAACTATCCAAGAAAGGCAAGCTAAAACAAGCTTCTTACAAAGCAACCCGGAACATAGTGTCCAATTTACCTTGCACTCCATGCCCTTCAAGGCCTGAAATCCTGATGGGAGAGCTGCAGGCCTTCCAGTGCTCAGATCACAAGGACAGCCTTGCCAAGGGCAAACACCAAAATCTTCAAAAAAACAAGGTTTACAAAAGTCCCAATTCTTTCTGTTTTATCCTTTTTCAAGTTCTTAGTTTTAGTTCTGTTTTGACAGGAAGTAAGTTTCAAAAATAATAAAGTATATAAAGAGAAGAAAGTGAGTATAGAAGTTTTTTTTTTTAAAGAAATAAAAAGGATAAATTGAGGTGAAAAGTAGGAGCAAACTTTTCATCTTTGACATATCACAGCTCCAGTTTCTCGGAGACAATGTACCTGAAACTTTACATCAGGAGGAGGAAATATCTCCCAGTCTGCATTCTACTACTTAATAATCTATGAGAGCTTATAACTTTGAAAAGAAATCTGCGTAAAACTACATACACTTATTTTTACGCCCTAACTGAAAGCCAGAAGAAGATAATAGGAAAAAAAAAAAAAGAAAAGGCAGGTTGGCAGAGGGTAGTTTCAATTAAAACAAAACAACAGTATATAGCTATGAAACTACCCTTGTTTATGGAGGCCTTTCAGACAGGAGCTTTGATCCCATGAAAAAGCATGTGCATGAAGAGATACTGTTAAAAAACATCACAAATTCACAGAGTCATTCTTTTTCAGCAAAGATTAAGGCTCACACACTTTTTACAGGTAGATAGATATAGATAGATACACTGTTTATTCCTCCTTAATTTTAGCTATTTTTTTCTTCTCAGTTTAAAATGTTAGATTTCTTTTTACAGTCTTTTAAAATTACCCTTTCCTCTGATCCATAAATCATGTTTCCAGAAACATGTTGCTTTTATAAACCAAAAAAAAACCCAAAGAAACGAAGAAAACATTGCAATATTACAATGGCCTGGAGACACGGTGGCCAACGGGCGCCACCAAATTGCTGCCTTCAACTCACTAACAAGCGGTTATAAAGAAGACGAGCCACAGTTTTCTCAGGTGGGCACAATGAAGGAACTGAGGCAGCAGTCACAAGTTGCAACTTTAGAAACTACAACTAGATAAAAGGGGAAAAAATGTGATATTACAGAAAAGTACTGGGACAGGTCAATGAGAGAGGTCTGGGTCTGGGATCTCCATTCAGAATTCAACAGGACAAGGCCCCGAGTCACCTGATCTTACTTTGAAATCAATCCTGTTTTATTTTAAACAGGCAGTTAATATTTATGGTTTTCATTGCTCCCCTCCAAACTAAACACTTCTATATAGCGTAAAAATGGTTTTGAAAGACGCAAAACTTCCTTCTACTGCAAGCTACATGAGGCGTAATACCGGTTCCAGGACTCCTGGTCTTAAGTATGCAAGGGGTGAAATGTTTCACTCCCAGTGGTGGCAGGCTATGTGGTTGCGGGTGCCCTAACTGCAGGAAGGATCAGCAAACGATAACGACTATTTTTAATATATCTAAATCACTGATATTTCCTCCTGTCCCAAATACCATTGAAAAGGTCTCTTTCATATACTAGATTTAATGTTCACTCTCTAATATACATACATTTTATACACACATTGATATATAACAATGTTAACCCAGTGACTGTTTTCTGTGAAAGGTTTAAAAAAAAAAAAAAAAAGAAAGCTTCCCGCAAAATGTTTCACATTGAAGTTGAGTAAGAACTTCATGGTACAAAGTGTTCTACTGAGAGTTTAAATGGAGTTCTAAATTCAATTTCAATTTCTATCATCATTCTACCTGGCGTTTTCTGTTTCCTGAGTTTGATTAGCTCAATTGTAGACATTATGGTTATTCTTGTTCCTGCAAATTCATTTCACAAACTCTACTGAAGACCATTTAAAATGTCAACATTGTTATTTGAGCTGAACACACGCTGCCCAGAGAAAAAATGTCAGCCTTTTGGAGATGTCAATGCAAGGCATATACTACATAGTAAAACACAAGGTGGAGGATAGGTCAAACAGCTTATTTCTCTGGTCTTTTCACTCTTATGGGTCTGAAAATCCACATCTCTTCCCTGTTACATAATTAATATGCTGATTGGAAAGAGGCACTAGTTTCCTAAATGCCATCAAACCCGTCCTAACATAACAGTGTAACAGAAAAACTTGAAGAAACACAGAATGCTGCCTTGAGCCCCTCTCCATGAGAGCCATCACTTCCTCCACTTTCCTCTCCATGAGAGCCATCAAGGAGGTATAGCAAGTATTAAGAAAACACTTTCTAGTAAAAAAATACACAGAGATACCACGCATTCCCCGCAGAGCTGAAATACATTCCATCTTTAGAGACAGAGACTGTTGCAGGTTTCTGAGCTAATGAAGTGAGTGTGTGAAATAGATGTGCCAGATGTGATGGTTGGCAGAGCTGATAAGACTGTGCTTTCTGGGGCTTATACAGCAAGGTGCAAAAACCACTTGCATCCAAATGTGGTGCTCATTCCCAGATTAGCAATCCTCATCTTTCCATCAATATATTGGCTTTAACATATTTTTCTTGTTATGTGAACATTCACATAGCTACCTTGGAGGGCCTGAGAGGGATTGCTGGGCATATTGCCAAATTAAGGAAGATGCGAGTACGTAACCCCAGCCTGGCCAAAGGAGATCACAAACATGCAAAAAATTGGGAAATATCATTCAGGCCTTATAAGGCCTAAAATGACCTTATAAAACTGGCCTTATGTTCTAGGAGTTTATTTTCCTGATAACTCATTTGGCAGAACAGTCTTCTTAGGGACTTTTTCTATGGAATAACAAAAGATATTTGAAAGAGCTTTGAAAGTACTTCTGTGACTTAAACATTTAAAAGCCTAAACCAGTAGGCTCTGGATACACAGAAGGAGAGGAGTTTATAAACTGTCCTTTGCTTTTTTGTTATGCCATTAGCTTATTTAAAACATCAGCATTGAGACTAACCTGTCTGTCTTGTGCCCTGCAGGAATTCATGTTCTCACCCTACATTTCTCAAAAAAAAAGAAGAGGAAAAAAGTGTGTCCTTGTACAGTCAGATTTTACATTTCCAAACAAGATGTTGTAACTGATCTTTTCTGTGCTGCGCCATAATAGTCACTAACAACCACAGAAAACCTTTAAAAAGCCTCAGGGTAAAAAAACTGTATTTGTTATGACTATGACCCTTTGAAAACTTTAAAACAGTACTCAGGAAGTAGGAAGTCTTCCATAAATAAAAAAGTGTCATCTAATTCTGTTCTTAAATTCACAGTTCTGGCTGCTTTCCAAGTGCAGAGAAAAAGCATATGAACTTCATAAGAGTGAGAACTATTCTCAATACTGATGGATGAATTTTTCCCTTACAATTCAAACAAACCCCCTTACACATAAGCCTCATAAATTAGAGAATAACTGATTCTTCTTTGAAAGTGAAAATTTGGTATTTTAAAAATGCAAATTTTACTTTTTTCCCTAGTGATACAACAAAAAATCATATTTATACTCAATTTCAATGCTAAATAGATAATTACAAAATATTAATCCATTTTATTAGATTTGAGAGGCACTTAATTTTGTGATGTACATATAGGCAAATTTAAACATTCTGAAACAGTTTTTTCATTATCCTGTTTGAATAAAGAATAGTAACAATATGCTAACTTTGAATACAAGTTAAACCAAAGTTAAGCCTACTAATCTGGAAAACAGTATTCACTCACATGTGATTTCACTCACATCAACCATCCACTATTTAAAACAGTCATTATATAGGATGTCCCTTGTGGCTTTTTCCTTCATGATCTCACAATTTCTGTATTTTATGTGATATTTTTAATTGTGACCTTAAGAAACAAAATATGAACAAACAAAATAAAAAATATGAATAAACAATCAAAATAAAAGATCAGGATGAAAACTTTCGTATTAATTTGAGGGGTACTGTATGGCTTTAAATTGAAAAGCACAAAGAAAGGAGCATCATTTTCTGTCGGCATTTTTTTTTGTTATTACTATCAGTCACACAGTATTTGAAAAGGTTGATGGTACTTGAAGGAAAAAAAAGACACTGCAAAAGTTAATGGGTTTAAAGCAAAAAACTACAAAAAAATATTGTTGTAAATTTTCTATTCATGCACTCAGCTTAGGATTTGTAGCTGCAGAGAGCATCCCACTAATAAAAATCAAATTTTCTGCCTACCCCAGCTAGGCAATCATGGGAAGACAGTCATAAGCAAGCAAAAGAAAACTGCATATAAATTTGAAGATACAGGTAACAAAATTAGTAAATGTTCTTCTGTCAAAAGACGAAATTCCTAAAGCAGTTTTCCAGTTTAATAGACAAGAACATTTTTCTACCACACTCATTATGGAAATGAAAGACCAAGGCAAAAGACACAGGTTTGTATCAAGAAGTACATTTTAGAACTATGTAACATAAGGAAATTAATTTAATCTTGGCATGGTACACTCAGAGAAAATCAGCTTGAAACTTGAGTCTGAAGGCATTAAAAAAATCAGTTATGAGCTAGATCTTCAGCTCGTTTGTACTGGGAATCTCAATCATATGCTTGTGCCACCACTGGTACAGGTGTTGCTTTATTGCCATGGTGCTACATAAGAGTAATAAACTTCTCTACTTGGGATCCTTGATTATAGATCACAAACTATAAATCACTACTTTGTTGTGAACTCCCAAGATATGATCCATCATGCCTCCATCCTACTGTTAGGCTTGGTAGAAGATATGATTTATCATAGTAATTTATGAGCATGATATTTCCTACTATTGGTATGAAAAATGAGGGCCATGTTTGTCTTGTGTTTTGCTTTCCTCCATTCCTCCACCACTGCCTGTAACATCTTGCACTGATATCATTTGATATCCATTCTCTGCAAGGATAAAGGGATGGCTAGATGCAAGGTATTGGAGAAGCAAATACTGGATCTTAATGCAGAATAATTCCATGGAATATTTGCTCATTTATAGCACAGGCCTATTCATTAACTTGTATGAACTACAGTATTCAAGTACATTTAAACAAACCAATATTCTGTTTTACAGCAATGCATAAAACACTCAGAAATACTCCTGTGACATGAAGCTGTGTGCTACTACTAAAGAAAGGTAGACATTTAAAGTATAGCCAAGAAGAAGAAAAGAAAATCCCAATCTAGACTGTCTACTCACATTAAAGAGCCAATGAAAAATGTTTGGTTTTTGCCTGTGAGAAAATCTCTTTATATAAAGAATGTTTGGGGGACTTTTTATCTAGTCTTTTTCAGGAGGTTACAAGTTGTTATCATTTGCACTTCAGTGCCCAATAACAAAAAAACACCTGTGTGTTCACGATAGGCTCAAAACCCTGCAAACAGTAGTATGGGCATATGCCAACACATTAGCGTTTTGACCACACAAATCCAATACTTAAAGTATCCCACAGATATCACACATCTGAGCAAAACTGTCAGCAGTGTAAGATTACTGAGAAAAGCAACCAACAATAACAGCACAGCTACTTCAAAAAAGAAAAAAAGATAAAAAAAATCAAGGCTGCAACATGATGTATATCTCACAAGAAACATGATAATGCTGATGGTAGAAAGGAGCTTCACCGAAAACAGCAGTAACTTTATACTGCAAATTAATTCTCCATAATGATCCAGGACGGGATAGTAGCTTCTTTTGTGCAGAAATAAATAGGAGATTACATGTAAATTGCTTTCAAATACATAGCAGTTAAATTATAAGATGTAAACAAAGCCTTACTGCAACAGATCAGATGTCCTAAGGCCAAGGTTGTGGAAAAAGCCCGAAAGAATTGCAACACTAAGCACCACTTACCTTCCCTCCCAATCTCACACAGGGCCAAAATCTGTTGGGGTACCTCAGAAGATTCATGTTAATAGCTGTTCTTATATCATTTCTAGCACCAGAATGACATGAGATTCTCCATTTAACTGAGTATGAGTGTTGTCTTTAGGACAAGATACATATAATACTCAGGCTTCTTTTCTCTAGGGCTCATGACTTGGTTTTAAGCTTTAGAAAACTCTGTACTCAAAGAAGATAGTAACAACTTCACATGCTTCCTAACTTGATAAGTTTGGTGATCTACAGCAGCTTTCAAAAGATGCTAAGTACTTTTCAAGCTTTATCTTTTTGTTTTAACATTTCTCCTGAAAGATTTTCTTTCTACTGTAAACTTAGCAAATACACACCAGGCGCAGCTCCTTGGCTGCATAGGCACCAGACTGCAGCAGCCCCTCTCACCCCACAAATCTCTACTAGATTCACTGTTTAGAAGGATTTAGGAAACACCTAGCACATATATATAACGTAAGGAAAACACATGTAATGTCAAAAAAACAGCCACACTTAACTTCAACAGGCAACCTGTTTGTTTAGATGCAGTAGACACACACACACACTGCAAGACTGGACCACAGGAATAACAAAATCCCACAAGAATGCTCCCCAAGGCAAAGATCAAAAAACGTGTGCTACTGAACACTACTGAATGTATTAAATATTTTTTTTTTAATATAGTAATACTGGTAGACTTTACTTCAGTGGCAAGCAAAGAAATTCATGTACTTGTTTACCTTCCTAAATTAAAGCATTTTCATAAAGTCTTTTTCCTCCAGAAATGAGATTAGTTAAGTACTTAGTTCAGTAATTTAACATCAGGTTCATTCTCTTTGAAAACACACACATAAGGTACATTTAGTAATTCATCCTTGCTCTATTTACACATGCACACAATTATCTCCTACAATCAAAAATTACATAGCATTACGGGGTACTCTACTGTGTGGCACATACTGCATAATTTATTGTCACTGGAAAGATGCTCTGGGGCATGTTTATTATCTGTATCTATTCATTTCTGCATATGTACAAACAGCACAGACTTCAAATATCAGAGGAAATCCGGTCAGCAACTTTCGCCTCAAAGAAGCCCTGAAAACAGGGCAATAAGAAGTACTAATTTAGAAACTATATAGGAGTTGCACTGCAGCAAAATACCTGAATAAATCTTCAGTAGATTCCAAAATTATGGTAGATCCTCCATTGACAGTTATCTGATAACACATATTCTATTAAATAAACAAACTAAATTCATAATATGTCCTAGAGCCAGAATCGCTAGTACGTGGAAGAATAGGCTGTAAAATATAGATATAAAATATAATTTTGTCATTATATACTTGGTCTAGTCTTCTGTTCCTTCCAGAGCTCCCCTTTTGAGCCACTGTTCCAGGCTGTGGAGGAGAAGAAGAAAAGGAGGAGATGAACTCGACAGTCTCCTTCTCTGGAGAAAAACGCACCTGGATGCGATCCTGTGCTACAAGCAGGTGACTCTGCTTGTGAAGGGGGGATGTCCAAAGTCTCTTCCAACCGTAATCATTCTGTGATTATGTACTGATATGTAGGTACTGCATAATACCTCATGCTTAGATATGACCCTTAGTTTCAATTTGTTAGAAAAAAATAAAATAAACTGAACATGAAAGGAATAAAAACCTGAAGAAATAATGTCATTTATGAACATCTCACAGCAGCCAGAAGAAAATAAATATTTATTGGCTCTAAGATCAGGTATGCAGCTAAAATTCATCCCAAACAAAAATTTTTTAGAAAGTTCTGCCTTTCCAGAAAGAGGTTTTATTGTTGAGAATTGCTGAAATAACCCCACCAACAGCTTTCTAAATGGCATTTCTGCAATCTTCCAGCTCTGAAGGCTGTCCTGTCATCCTGTCAAACTTCAGAGCTATCTACTTCCATACCCCCCTCCCTCGTGTAATTCTCTTGCATTTGAACAGCACTCAAGAACTCTAAACCTAGCAGAGATGCTACCAGCACAGTGAGCACCTGATGAAGGCTGTGCAAGGTAGGTACTGAATAAGGATATGAAAGTTCATTATTTATTTCACATTTAGTTTCTATGCAATTCTAGCCAAATGTTGAGCCAGAACAGTAACATTCTAAGCAAACACTTTTGTAAATGAATGCCTTTACATTTTTAAAACAGGCTTGTCTCTTTTTCTGCTTTTCTGTTTAAAATAATTTTCTCCTAAAGAAAAAAAACTACCTTGCAGAAAATTGTTTCTTCTTCTAAAAACTATTTCCAGCTGTGAGAATTTGCAAGGAAATATAATTTCACTAATACAGCTAAGCAAGCAAATATCATTGAACAATTCTTTCCATTGACATTTTAAAATGTGAAGTATTTTGGAAGTTCTCTTTAATATATAAATGCATAACATTACATTCCCAGAAAAAAAAATGGAGGATCCATCCATGGCAAACTTTGCCAATTTTGCCAAAATAAATATATATTAATATACAAAAAGTAAAAGAAACTACAATTAAAAAAAACGCTCTGTAAGTGTATATATATATTATAGAGCTATTGTACTAGTCAAGTTTAGCAAACTGATCTGGAAAGTTTTGCCATTTCAGAATAATTTACAAGGTGGATCTTCCCAGTCTCCACTTTGGTTGTTGTTTCTTTGGAAACAACATTTGTCATGCTCTTAATATAGAGAAGCATCGGGAGAGAGGAAGACTTGCCCAGGGTAGAGGAAGATTGGGTCAGAGATCTCCTGAGGAACCTCGATACCCACAAATCCACGGGCCCTGATGGGATGCACCCCAGAGTGCTGCGAGAACTGGCAGATGTCGTAGCCAAGCCGCACTCCATCATCTTTGAAAGATCCTGGAGAACGGGAGAGGTGCCGGAGGACTGGAAGAAGGCCAATGTCACGCCAGTCTTCAAAAAAGGCAAGGAGGAGGACCTGGCCTCTTTTCACTGGTGGCCACTGACAGAACAAGAGGAAATGGCCACAAACTTAAACATCAAAAGTTCCACAGGAACGTAAGGAAAAATTTTTTGACAGTGAGGGTGACAGATCCCTGGAACAGGCTGCCCAGAGAGGTTGTGGAGTCTCCTTCTCTGGAGATCTTCAAGACCCGCTTGGATGCAGCCCTGTGCCTCGTGCTCTAGGTGGCCCTGCGTGTGCAGGGGAGTTGGACTAGATGACCTCTAGAGGTCCCTTCCAACCTTAGGCATTCTATGATTCTATGACTCTATGATTACAATCAAAGTATTAAAAAATTAAATGGCAACTACAGTATATCCAACCTTGAGCAAAAAAATAATGTAAAGCAGTATGAAGTCTGGAAGAAAGTCTGGTATTTTTTCCTGTTAAACATCAGTTGTCTCAGTTTTTCCTATGACGAAAGCATAGTATCCTCAGTGAAGGAAAAAAAGATGCCTTGCAGTACCATGTGCTCACAAACAATCTAAGAAAAAAAAGTATACAAAATGATGTAATAGTGTGCCAGCAATATTAACTTAAACCAGGAGAGTAAAGGATTAATCACTTCCCTCTGCTGGCCACAGGCTTGCAAATGCAGCCTGGTCCTGCTTTCTTCAGCAGAAGTTGATGACTTAGTGCATGTATTCAATGCAAAGTGAGACACATAAGAGAAAACTTATGCATACATATTAGGAGCTCTAAACCCCTTTATCACTCAGAAATGAGTTAGCTGCAGCAGATTCCATGTTTTCTATGAAAATCTCATCCCAATTCTAACAGTGAAATAAAAGCAAGTCAGATGTTGACCAGCTTCTGAATCAGCTGAGACTGAGAACACTGCAGATAAGCAGGATGTGGATGGAGGACACACGAGAGAGTTACTTCAGAGATTTCAATGCAACTGAATGGAATAACCATAGAGAAGGAAACGAGGAAAGACCTACAGGAGAACAACCAGGCAAGGACTGGGAACCTAAAAGAAAGAATGAGGAAGTATTCGCTTCACTTCCTTACCTGCAGCTACAGTGCTCCTGATCCCTTTGAGCAAGGAAGGCAAAACAGGCTGGATAACCTGAGAGAGAAGAGCGCACAGGGAGTGCAGGGGCTGTGCAATGACAGGATGACATGCCCACGGTTGAGGAAAGAGCTGGAGGCAGAGCAGGGAGAACAGCAGCACACTACCAGCGCACCATGCCCTCACCCTTCACCCTGGAGGATCCTGAAAAACACATGATACTGGGTTGCATGGACTGGACTGGGGTTACCCAGGCCTTCCAGTCCAGCTAAGAGCCTACAAATATTTCTAGGGGTGGTTGCAAAGAGAATAACAGGACAGAAACATGTAGTTATTTGAAGTGTTCACTGAACAGCACAGATCACAACTGGAGTTAAAATTTGAGTTATACCTTAATATGCATAACTTCAGTACTTCTGTACCATATAAGAACTAACAAATTCAGTGATCTGAGACTTTGTTTTCCCCGATCTGAGACAGAAATCCTTTTTGCTTTCTTCATCAGTATAGTCCACATTGCCCTAAGTAAAAGCATATCTGTGCCACCTTATACATTTTATATCCAAATTTATATCCAAAATTATTCTATTTTGATAATTGTCATCATATAAAATTAAAAAATTTAAAATGAATGACAAGAAAAGTCACGCTGAATTAAATAATGAACTGTCTCAGAAATCATGATTTCTAAAATTAGAACAGCATTTTTTGAGACTAAAGTTCTGCTTTGCACTAGATACGTTTTGTCCTAAATTAAAACAATTTCATTTTACTGTGTTCATCTTGTTAGAGAGGGAAAAATCACCTTCAAACAGATCTTCACACCTGATACTCAGCAAGAAGTTCTGTTTGCTAAATGTCAAAGTGGTAAAGCAAGCAGGATGATATTGTTCAAAACTGAAAATTCAGTTCCTACCAAAACCACTGTATAAGACCTGCATGTACTAAAGATAATGCAGGGACAAATTTCAAAACTGAGCAAATTTCTCATTCTGCAGGGTTATTCCACTGAAACCATAACATCTGACAGAGAAGGTCAGAGAGTTTGTGAAATAATTAGGCCTCAAGATGGAAATAACCTACAGTATACAAAATTATATAATGAGTTATAAAACTGTATAATAATATATTTCTAAAGTCATAATCAATTTTTTAAAATCAGAAAGCTATAATCCATCAATGGCATCAAAATGACGGATTATAGTTTATTTTGAGACTATTCAGATGTCAACTCTTTAGGTGTGCTGGGAATTGTAGTATGAAACACCCCTCAGCTAACGTATTAAAACTGAGGCAAGGTAAGGATGAAAGTCACCTTGAAAATGTGTGTAAGTTTTCAGAGGATTGTGGAGAGGATTGGAGTTACTTCTCATATAGCCGCCTGCATTGTAAATGCTTTGCACACAGTTTTTGACCAGAACACATACACTGATGAACATTTCCACAAATTCATTCTTTGTTTCCAATTCTTACAAAATAAAAATGAGAAAACAGGAAACAAAAATTTATCTGCCTCCTGTCTCCATGAATCTATTACTACTTGCAATTAGGATCTATTCCTACAAGATACTGGTCACTAAGAGAATCTATCTAGAAAAAAAGTATTGCCAAGTTAAGCCAACCTAGAAAATAATTTGCACCTGTTCTACAAAAAGTGACTGGAATTTTAGATGCCCTTTGACATGGTCCCTTCCTTTATGGAGGACTAAGCATATTTACTTCCAGATTTCTGTGGATTTTGCCCTGATGTTTCGTTATTCTTTCAGTGAGTGAGAGAAGTTCAAAGTGTAGTTAGATGGACTCTTGCAACCTACCTGCTTTGAGCTGGATGTCAGCAGCCAATTTAGTTTCTTCAAGATACAAAGACTTTTTGTCTACCTCTGCTAAAATATTTTGAGAGAAGTACTGAAAATGCAAATAGAGGGTAGCAATGCAAGTGACAAAAATAGCAGAATTAATATCATGTACATCATATCAGACATAGTAGATATTATTGTTGGCAGGATTTTTTTTTTTTTAATTTCCCCTCCAAGTCAGACTTCTTGGAATCAATTCATCTCACCAGGCCAGTATTTGAAAGCCTTAATGAAGCTGATTTACTTCTAGTATAGTATTTTTCTGTTCTGGTTGCTCACATTTTATGGTTCATCTTTTCCTGAATAGGGAAAGATTAGAAATTAATCTAAAGGAGGTAACAACCCCTAGGAAGATACACCATGCATTCACATAGTTTAAAAAAAAAGGAATGCTGGAGATTTATTTTATACAGCCTTGATTATTTACTCCGTAACAGTTATTTTGATTGAAAGATTATTATATTGCTACTCAGTTATTCCATTAGCTTAGACTAGATGGTTTTTGAGCCCCCCTGCCTGCTCCACAAATATTCCTTTTGTTCCTGCTGGCCATAGATAAAACTGCAACATGCAACAGAGTATCTTTATTCCCATGAGGTACAACCTGACAACAGGGTTCGCAGACAGTAACATCTGCAAGATTTATGTAGTACAGATAATTACAAAGCCTTTGCACTCTCTGTACCTATCAATTTATTCAAATAAACACCAAAAGTAACAGGGTGCAGTAAGGAGATCCAACTGAGCCTACAACAAAAACTCTGTTCTACATCCCCTGGAAGGAACATCTACTGCTGTGAATAATTCAAAGCTTTGAAATGCCATCAGCATGCAAGAAAACAGAAGATTACAGGTCAATTTACACCACAGACTCAAGTGCATTTTCCAGCTGTTATAATAAATTATTACTTTATGCATAATAAAGAGCATTTAAAGGAAACTATGTCCTCTAAATGTCTGATTAAAACCATCTCTGCTGTGTATATCATACAGCATGCAACAAGTTCCAAACACTGGAACATCAAATGCCCTTTGCCGAGAAGCACTACGGCACAGAATGACCGTAATTATTCCAATTTTCCTTTACCTTTTCTACCAAAAATAATTACAAAACTTACAAGCCATTCAGCAACAATGGTGTTTTCCACAACAACGAATCTCCCCCAGTTCTGATCTTACTAGAAGTTAGCTGCTATGGTGCACAACTCTCTTGACTTACCGAAGTCTGTATGTCCCACCCTTGTCCGGAATCATCTTTCATGTATCACAGTGGCCCTGCATGTCAGGTCAAATCACTTACTCCAAACAGCAGCTCCTGGCCATCTCACTGGTCATGAGTGCAGGCCGAGCCATCCTAGTCCAACAGATATTAGAAATGTTGTAGGGTCTCTGTTAAAGTTTTATCTCATTTTACCTCATGCCACGTCTAACAGACTAGCTCCTGGCTTTAGGATACTTCACATCAATTACAGAGTGATTGGAGCCTGTAGATTTAATTTTATTTATTTACTTTATTAGGGAGAAGAACTGTCTAACAACTGAGAACCTTCACAGACTGACTTACAGCTTTGGAGTTGCTTTTTTTAGTATTAAATCATTTAGTATTTTGTTTTGTGCCATGCAGCAACACTCAAAAATCCTTGGACCAGTACTGTCCAGTTCCAGAACTGTATGAGCACAGCCCTATCTCAACACGTTCACCTTGTCTTGTTATAGCTACCCTGTTCTCACAACCTGAACAAGGACCTCTGAATGTCCTTGCGCAGTGCATTTCGACACGCATCTCAGAGTCATCATAGGCATTGCATTGTCAAAACCAACAACATATCACATGACACTAGCATGCCTTAAGGGATACTTCGGTCTCCACTGCACAGTTACCACACAAGAGTCGTGAATAAAGGATATACTGATGCACTTATCTTTTCTGTAGACCCTGGCACTCCTCAGGACGCCCTTATAGCTTGCAAAGATCTTATAGCTTGCAAAGATTTAATTGCTGGTTAAATAGATGCAGCTGAGATAAGGACATCTTCAATTATTTTCAGCTTCTAAAGTTCGGCACTTAAGAAGTTTCTATGCATTTATTTCACTGTAAATAATAAGAAATGGACTTAGATACCTAAGATGCTGCCAGTTGTACTTGCAGGCTGCTGACCCTCACCAAGTAACAGAAATTCCAGGTCAACATGTAGGCATGAGAGAAACAAGGTCATCACCTCCAAAGCGAAGGACACAAAGTTTTTTTTGAACAGTAACTCTGTAGTATCTCAATGAGCTACAACAGGCTTTGGAAATGAAATGCAGAAAAAGCTCAAAATAGCAGAAAGGAGCAGATGAACCTGGAAGAGAGGCTTTAAAACACCAAAGTACAGCATTGTCAGAGGCATAAATACAAATGACCTGATCTTTCAAACTCTACAGTAAAAATAATACAGGATTATTCCCTAACAGACTTTGCTGTTTGAGTTTTTGTTGTTGTAATATTTTGTTGCTGTTGTTAAAAATGGAACATTCTCTAAATCTTTGTTAATTTTGTGCTCTGTAGAAAACTGAGCAGTTCTAAGGAAGCACCAAACACCAGAAATAATTGCAATTATTTTTTGATACTGAAGTCAAGCTGATCCTACAGTGTGGGTGACAGCTTTGAAATCCGTAAGGACTGTTGAGTCTCAGTTCCTCAATCAAAGACTGCTGGGGCAAGAAACTTATTTCAGAGCAACCTCCTTTTTCAGCTTAGATGAAGAGTTTTGTTTTCTACATAACAATTAACCAAGAGGAACTAACTATAAGGCACTTTTAATGCGTAGTGTAGGAAAGTCCATCTCTGACCCCACTCCCATGCTGTACAGTGGAACCTTCCTGGCTCTCCCATCCAAGGCAAGTGACTTTCTGCACATTACAGAAGTTAATGCTGCATCATATAAAAAGACCGTGATGAACACAGGCATGATGATAACGAGGAGCCTGGAACATAATTCACAGGAGAGGCTAGAACTGCTGGATGGTAGCTGGAGTGCTACTGAAAAAAACATTAAAACAAAATGTGAAGAAGCCCAACCGGGGACAAGCCTGACCTAAAACTGCACATTCAGTAGCTTTTCAGTGCTTGACTCTAGGGCAGTGATAACCAAGCACATATAACCAAATTAATCCTGACCTACAAACTAAAGATTGCTGATTAGCATGACCACATGGGGAGAGCAGCTACTAGGAATGGATAGTTGGGGAACTATTCCTAGACTTCCTGCAACAGTTTCAAGATGTGCTGGCTGGAGGGGAAAAAAAGGGAAAGGAAAGGACATGAACTTCATTCTACTCAACTCAGCAAAAGCAGCTCCACACTCCAGTTACTCTTGGTTTTTCTTTCAACACTCTCAAATCATTTAAAAAAAAAAGAGTGAGAGAGAGGGAAACGCACAAAATTATCTGTGACAGTAGCCTGACTATGAGCCATTCCAAGGAAATGCATCTTAGGAAATGCACATTTTAAGTGCCTGCAGGTTACTTAAAACAAGAAGGCTGCTGGAAAGACAGAAAGAAATATTCCAGTGAGTGTGCTGGGTAGGAATAAACCTTCTCATAAAGGCAATGAGAGAAATAAGGAATGCAAAAAGCAAATGATGCAGCAACAAAGATTTAAACTTTGTAATGCATGCTCACACATTTAGCAACTGCTGCCACCTAAGTCCTACTGGTACCAAACCCCTTCCCACTGCCAACATTCTCACTAAAAAGTATGGGACTACCGGAGAAAGAACTGGTGATCTGATTCCCCAAAAGACAAGGTATGCATAGATACTTTAAGTGAGATTTTGTAGTAAAAATAATGTTTTAAGTCTGGTTAAAATTCAGCAAAAGGAATTCAACATTTCCTTCTGTCATTAGCATTATTAGATAAGTTATGCTACCTTACAGATATTCCGAAACAGCAGGTTACCATCAGCCACATAATTGGAAAGCAGGTAGCACAAACCTAAACTGCTTGCACATCAAAACTTTTTCCTCTCTGGTTACTGAGGACTAACCAAATTGCTGAGTTTACCCCATTTCAGGATAAAACTGCTGAACTGATGGTGCCAGCCAGTTGCATCACCCCAAACACTTGCAGAGGCAGCAGAACTGAAAGGGCAGGAGGGTTGAGCTACCTGAACGCGCCCTGAGGCAGCATCGACACCCAGGGTGCAGCAGCCCTGGGAGCTCAGTGCTGTCCACGCTGTACCGGTCTTGGTCTATATACGTGTCTCTTCCTGAAGGAAGCACTTTCCACAGCCTTAAACTCACTTTGAATGCAAACTGGGAAAAGCATTGCCTATAATATCAACACAAACTTTTCAAACCAAATGAGTAATATTAACCAATTTCAGGGCAAATTACAAAATTCTTTCAGTTAAACTAAATCATTGACCTCCACCTCATGCTAACATTTTTTTTCTGGCTAAATATGCAATTTCTACTATTGAATCAGAAAGCTATACCATCAGTTAAGCTAAATATTTCTACGAATGCTCCCTCTCTTTTGCCCTCTTCCTCATTTTACACACTGCAGATGCTACCAGCTGGGACAGATCTCACATCTTTAAGATTCCCCTCACCATATGTCACAAGAGCGTAATGTGAAAATAAGCATTAATGAAAGTGGGAGGGAAAGGTGCTAATTTATGATTTATGACCTTTACATAATAGATGGCTAGAAAGTTCACTTAGTTCCTCTTGCAGCTAACATACACAGTATATATTAAATTCATGCTTCACTTCACATTTTCCTTCTTTAATAGCTGAAATCTGTTCTCTAACCTGCTGTGTTTCTGCCTGTAGTAAGCAAATGTTACCAGTGCTGACCTATTCTGTGTAACCTCTGCTGTTTTACAAGTTTGTATGATAGCTGGAATCTTCTCCCCATTGCATTAATCCCTGGACTACTGGACAGTTACTGTTGTGGTAATCACTGGTGTCAGGAACTTACCACAGCATTATAAAATACTCAGTTCCATAACTATTGGAAGAGTTCAGATGGGATTTATTGTACACACTGTTTGGTAGCATCATTTGCCTGATACTGATGAAGCTAAGGAGAGTTCTGGCAATTCACAGCAGCAGACTTGCCAAATACTGGCCTGTGGTTTCTGCCAGGATTAAGACAGAAAGTGCCTGAGGTTGAAAAGCATAGCAAGAAAGGCTAGACAAAAATTCTAGCTGTGATTACCAGCTCATGAGTTATTTTTGCATTTGAAGAGATTTCCTGAAAATAATATAAAATTACCTACACATAAGGATTACAGCTACCAGTAGTTTTCAAGCGTCATCCAAATCTCCCTTCTGCTTCTTCCTAAATACCAACCTCCTTTAGGACTACTCACAACAATCTCTTTGACAACGATCATCCATGCTCTAACTTGAGGCAAAAATAATACATGGATTCGAAGGCCTAGATTTGTCTCACCTGTTTCTATGCAGCAACCTGGGGCATCTGGGGTTGAAATCTTGTTCCTGTAGCCTCTCCCCACCTCCAGCAGCACAAGCCAGAGCAGGAGCAACTGATGGCAGAGCTCAGTGCTGCTCTCCAGGTCCTTGCACAAATTCCAGTTGGCCACCAGAAAAATGGAGCAAGCTACTGTGGGCCATTCACTATGGACAAAATCTCATGTGTGCTATTTTATACATCACACTGAAATGAGAAAAGGAAACGAAAGAGATACTATTGCTCTCCATGCAACTTGTCTGGAATGTCAAACGCACACCAAGGTTAGTAAAAGGTGATGTGTGCTTCCAGGGGTAGAGCAGGAGAGCAAAATAATAAATAAAAGAAATAAAACAAGAAAGTGCCCTGAAATCTCCTTACAATGCTTGTGGCATAAGACTCAATTATATCAAAAAAAAAAAAAAAGAGTGATATCTACATCCTTAAAATTCGTCCTTAAAATCCTCTTTTATCTTTTTGTTTCAAAGCCATTTTTTTCAAAAGGCTCAGTCCTTGGAAAAACATTCAAGCTATAAATTCAAAGGAGGCAGCATGTTAGAACTCCGGCTAGTCATTACACCTTTTTTATCTGGGAATAAATAAGTTTGTGCACACACATATACTTTCCATCTAGGTAAACCTGTCCACATTATAATCTCAGGAATGTTCTGAAATCCCTGCAAAAATTGTTAAGGAAAGCAGAAAGGGCCACATTGGCTTCCATTATTCTTATCTCTAGAAGACACTACTCCATCAGAAGAACAAGTAGCTGTACCAGCAGGCAAACTCAGTGCATTATATCAGTCAGATTAAACAATCATATATTTGGTGCAGTCTGGCAAAGTCTGAGAATTAGTTTCCCTATAATCTTCTGGGGAAAAAAAGCAAGAATAAAAACTTTTAATGCTAATTCCCAGGTATTAGTTGTAGCCTGAGGTTATTTGATTAAACCAGATTTTTAATAGTCAAGGCAGAACTATCAATATGAATCACAAAACTTAAATTTTCTTCTTCCTCTTACTGAACTGAGTTTACTTCTGCCCAGTTTCACAGCAAGAAGAATTACTGCAGTTCTTGTAGAGATACATTTTAAGTGGCATTTACATGGTAAGTTGTTACTGCTGAATTAGTAAGAATTAATATAAAGAGATGAGCCAGATTAAAGTAATCCTCAATAGACTGAAACTCCAGTTATGATAAATCCTGGAATAAATGTCCTGTGTAACACAAATACAGGTGCTGATGAGTCTCTATTTGAGCTTAGAACATGCAGAACTGATTGTTTTGCACCCAACTTTTAACGCACACAATTACTGCAGGTGCAAAATTAGAGACCAAGGCACAGATGTAGAATGGTCTCAGAGAGCTCTGACAGAGAATTAAAACTGAATTTATAGAGTGTGTCTATCATACCACTAACTTAAATGGAAGGCACCCTGTCCATCTGAAACTATATTATATTTGCAAGCAGCCACTGTGGGAAGACGCAACAAAAAAAAGTCCTTTTCCTCAAATTCAACTAGCTCTGCAAAAGTGCCTGGAAATCATCTTTTAATGGACACTGCATAAAAAATGCAAGCTTCGTTCACATGCAGACAGGTTAAGCAACCCTTCAGTTCCAAAGAACCAACCCCACACATAAAGGTCTTTGCCTGCACAAAACCAGGCCCTAGGGAGTGTTGGTCCCATGTGTCTTGCATTTATTGGGATATCATCATGGCAGCTGAGTTTAACTTTGTGCATGTCTGACTTGGAGTAGGAAAAAAAAAAAATTGTACATGGGAAATGGCCTGGATGTGAAACAAAAAGAAACCTACCTGCTAATATGTGATTAATAATTGACTCACAAGTGCATCTTCCTCTAAATGTTCATAGGACTCATAGAAAAGATGGTTTTGGGAGATAAACTTAAAATCTAATTCTGAATAAACAACTTTTCCAGTTCTGTTTTCTCCAGTGCGTTTAAAAACTTCACACTTTCCTATTTTATTGTAATCACTCATTTAAGTGGCAAGTACAAAGTTATATTATTCCTTTTTCACAGACGTTTTAGAAAAGTCACAGCATGAGACTCCTAAACAGGCCTGAAGAACAGAACAAGTGATGTTTCGGCAGTCAGTGCACCCTTCCTCACGGCATCCAGCTCACCGTAGCCACCCACATTGCCCCCTTTTCCTATTCTGATTCACAGCAAGAGCCACGGAACCAGCTGATGTTCAACATGCCCTACCAACATCCTTCCAACTTACTACAGAGACCAAAGCTCATAGCTTTTTTCATTACGGTTTGTAGAAACAGTTTTGTCTGAGTAGTTTCTAATACAGTTATATTTGAGCTCAGATTCAGCTACCACATCTTAGTCAATCACTCCACAAGCAGAAAAGCAAATGCTGCTGCCTGCACCTCCTCTGGCACTCCCAGGCAGTACAAGTCAACACTAAGCTTCCTGTTGTGCAGCAACTTATCCACATATAGCAACTGCATATAGGAACTTGTCTAAACCTTCAGTACAAAATAGTATTAATCCATTTCAGCTTATACTAATCTTGGTATACTCTATTTTTTTCCTTCTGTTGAGTATTCAGTCATTACACCCTGAAAAACAACAAAAAAAGCAGTTCTCTTCTCAAAAAGCATGCATACCATGACATCGGGAGTAGTGCACCACAAGTGAGACCACACAGAGGATCCGAACCTGTCTGTGATAAGATGTCTATCACAGATCCACTTTATGTGCACAAGCAGATGCAAACTGCTTTCTGTGCACCAACAAACACAGCAAAAACACATGTGCAATGGAAACGCATCGTGAAAGCAGAACAGGTTCTCTACAGCAGTGGTCAAAGCTGGGCAAGAAAAAAAAAGCAACTGTAAGGCCAGTTTGAGGAAGAAATATCTCCATTATTAGCCTATACTACGAAGACTTCAGAAATACACAGCTGCTATTAATTCCCCAGTAAATGTGACTGTGGTAAAGAGCACCAACCCCAGGGTGACAGTGTTACAAATAACGACAATTCTTCAGATGATGTAAATCAATATAGTTCTAATTCTTATCAATAGAAAAACATGTTAAGAGGCTCAAAGTATTAATGAATTATCTAAAAGATTTGCCATTAAAAGCACCCAGCCTCCATACCACAAAAAAAGCCAAAACAAAACAAAACCAAACCCCACAAGAACACAGAACAAAGAGGCATTTGTGTATAGAGTAAACATCTGGCAAAGCAATGACAAATGGGAGGATTAACATTTTGATGTAGTTCCATAAAGGAAAAAAACTCTTCCACTGCTAGAATATTAAAAAAAAAATGCCACTCATTAAATTGGTCTTTCATACTATCAGCTCCTTCTCAATGCAATTTAAGCTCATTATGTCAAATGAACACTATTATATGTGCAATAAAATAAACATCAGTACTACTTTTATGCTTGCCTACCAGGTAAATCACCCTTTTAAAGATATTACAGTTCTATCTGATGCAAAGTAGTTAAACATCCACATTTAAAAGTTGTTGGTGGTTTCTCGCTTTTCATTTTAATAAGTTGGTCCCTGAAGCATACTTTTTTTCAAAAAAAAAAAAAACCACCTACCTAACTTGTCACATTTCTTCCACTTAAAAGTGCGTACACTCTTGAACACAGAAACTGTCCTTACATATGGCTATTAGTACCCAGTCCTGCCTTCAGTACAGAATACTTACAAAACCATTAAAAGCAGCTGCAAGAAACCCCAAGATAGTTGGACAATAATATTGTATAAGGTCACAGTGTCATGATCAGATTTCAATTGATACCTACCATTTTCCCCATTTCACTTATATAAAGCAAGAAAGATAGGGCCTGAAGAGACGGAAGTTAAAATAAAGTTCATTTCTAAGTGACAGAAAGGAGATGGAATAAAGCTAGTCATGCTTGCTACATTGGATAGCCATCAATAATAGAAATGTTTTTATTTCTTCATTAGGCAAGATTACAAGTCAAACTGGATCACCCTTAAATTTATTACCTTTGAAAGTTACATTAAGAAACAATTCATATCAAAAGTGCTTACACACAGACGTTGTTTACATGAAAGAATAAATCTACTTAAATAAATGAAAGAGCACAGACAAATTATCTTGTATGTAAGTAATTTCATTAAAGTTCATAGAAACCAACAGCACAGCTGGGCTTTCTTCTTAACAGTGTGCTGTGAAACTGCACAGATTTACCCTGGCTTGGAACAAACTGCAAAAACGACACTGTCATCACTCTTTTCACCAGGGAGTAGATTAGGTCCCATAGTTACTTCAAGCAATCTGAGAAATGAGGCAGGTAAGCCCGCTGCTTCTGCGGATACCCGCTGTCAGATAAACCGTGCCAGGTAATTCATTGTTTCTGAAGCAATCCAATGTCAGCTCCATTCAGGAGGCCCAGCTGCCAACTCAGCTCTTCTGATAATCAGGACAATTATTCAAGGGCCCGAACACAAGGCAAGTGCCCAGGTTTGCATCGGAGAGAAGGTCAGAACAAGGGAAAACAAGTACAGCACACAGAAGTTTGGTCATTTCATGGGAGATCTCACCCAAGTGCCTCACTGTGCGATTACTCAGATCTCTGAGTTCCAGTTTACCTTTAAATTCTCTACTACAGCGTATTAAAAAATTTGGGCTTTCAAAAATAGTTTTTCTCCATTTACCAGGAGCAGACATTTATCAGTAATTCTCTGGGTGAATCAGAACGGAACAGCACACATGGTGTTTAACTATTTTAGGCATAAAGTTCATCGTTCTCAGAAATTTATTCACATATATTAAAGAGAATGTATAAAAATAATTACCCCTAAAATAATCTGTAATATGCCAAAACAGACTAACCACAAGGTGTTCAATAGGGAAGAAAACCACTGCCCTTTTAAACATGTCTCTTCCATCCTTCCAATTGCAATTAAAATAAATATATGCAACTGTACTTCGGCTACTGGAAATGTAAAAGCCACAAAATTTGCAGCAACAGTGCTGCTAATTAACATCAATCTTAAACATCAGTAATTTGTTCCATACCAACTGTTAACCTTTTTGGTGCTTATGTAAAGAACCAGGTTGACTACATAATATTCCTCGGTTTCTTCCAACCACACCAAGTCAACACTGACTTTACCCTCTGAATCCGCATACTCTGTGGTATAGATGTGACCCATGTAGTCATAAAGACCAGATGTCTTGGAAGACAGTTCCATGCTGACTGGGGCACTGAAACACCAGAAGGGCTTTCGGGTTTCATCCAAGACAGTAACATCCATCAAGTAGCAGCCCTACAAACACAAGGAGAAGAGATTAGTTTCCTATGCCAGGCCACAGTCACGAAGATCTGTTGCAGATTTTAGAAGAAATAATAGGAGTTCAGCACACTCAATTTTAGTATGAAGGCTAAAAAATTCAAAACGTTGCATAATGCTCCACTGCCCACTGTAAAACAACAGATATGTACTTAGGAGTTCCCCATAGACTTTAAATACTGCAGCAAAAACTGTGTCTTGTCAAACTGAAGGCAGCACTGCTAGTCTAGATCAGATATTATCTAGAAGACTAAGCCTTAGAAAATAATCTTTATTTCCCAAGAATTATTTATTTTACCATCCAAGTAATGATAGTCCTGTCAATACAAGGAAGAAATCTTAAGGAAAGAAAGGACAAGTTTAAACTCAGGTGCCAGACCTCTGCAAGCGCAGCAGTGCATGCAGAGAGATGGGTGTTTGTGTGCACAAGCAACAACTGCCCTCACACGCCAGCTGTAAGGAAGTGAAAGGCATGCAGCAGCTTCTCAACTGATGCAGGATACAGCTGATACAGGGTTTTCCTCCTAGTAATTCTTCTTGGTAAAAATTATTTGAAATACTTCTTTAAATCAGTAGCTAATGACATCATTCTATAGTACTAAAGTCAGTCTGCCAGTTCTTGGGCAGTGCAACAGAGAGGTTTCCAATATGAACACACAGGTTGTGCTCCATTGTTAACATCAACTGTTACCTATTTTCATGAGTTCTGAATCTCTAAAAAAATAAAACTTAATTAAAGGTTATATATATGCATTATTCCCAGGAGAATCGCTTGTCTGAAAGGCATAAACTATCCAATGTTGCATACTGAATGCCAAAATATTAATTTAGAAATGCTTTAATTTCACTGTGCTTCTGCTGCTTGAGCAATTCTTTCAGTACTGCTGTACTTCAGTCAATCAGTGCAAAGCAGATTGCACAAAACCTTATGAGGCATTTTTTACAAATTTGGTTCTGTAGATTGCTGAAAATATGAAATTCAACTCAAACCTCTAGTTCAGCATAATAATTTATATGAGCTATACACTAATTCCAACAAGAAAAAAAAATCTACTGTACTCTGGCATCCTTCATAAAAGATGTCTATTACAAAAAAGGTTGATTATGAAGAGTATAGTACGGCCTCGACTGAAGAGGGTTCTTTCTTCCCACATATCCTAACTTACCTGTACTGCAATAGTTAACCCTCACTTAAAAACAAACAAACAAAAAATCTAGAATTACCAGAGAAAGGGTTTTTTTTTAAGTATCAGCAAAATCTCAGGGCTTCTTATTTTGTTATACATTCTGAATTCCAAGTATTGGTATATTCTGCTGCAGTGGATGATTTCCCTTGGCCTTCATGATTTAAGAGTTTGATAGAGATTGATAGAGATTTATGTTAAAAGCTAAATTGAACTCCATCTGCAGCTATTTGTTGACATGCACAATTTCTCACACACACACAAAAAAACCCACAACAACAACAAAAAACAAATTAAAATAAAAGATAGATTATATTGAATATTTGGCTTTTTTTGTAGGGGCGGAAATAAAACACAAAAACTTATGGGGTAACCACACAGGACAGAGCTAAACTAAAGACTGCTGCCTTAGCACTCTGTTTCCTCTGGCAGCTAATGTCTCAGATTTTTGTGATACCCAAGATTATTCTCCACAGAATAAAAAAATTCTGGCTAAGCAACTGTCAATCACATAATTTTCTGCTATCTACCTAGCTACCTAGTACTGCAGCAAGTTTTCCCATTTCCTACTGTATTTTTTTTCAATCAAATGAAGTATTTTCTCTAGTTATGTGCTAAAATCCTATTAACCTTATGCACATATTTCTTCTGAAATTATGATACAAAATATATAGCTCTGTATGAACTGACAAAATAAAATATATAGTTCTGTATGAACTGACAAAATCAGGTTTGAAGGTTCTCAGAAACCTTAAGAGCATATTTTCTGCTTTTGTTTCTGAATAAGTACACACAGAAACAAAAAAAAATCAAATGATTGCCTTTAAAGTGATGATTTATTATTAGCTGAATTAATTTTATTTTGCAATGCACAATACTTCTACTGGCATGCATAGAGGAAGGATTTGTTCTTTTGAAAATAACCACCTTCTTTTCTCAAAGAAAAGTTTAGCACAAGCTGAGAAAAAAAGTACAAAGAAAACTGATTGTTCATAGTATTTTTTTTTTCCTTTAAACTCCCCTTGTTTGCACAGAAACAATTAGAAAGGGAGGACTGAATGGGAAAAGTAATTCAAGCTCAACTATAACTGATGTCCCCAAAAGCAATAGTAGATTACTAAGCTTGATGACTTATTTTATATCCCCCATTGCCCAGGACTGCAAACTGATACTGTAAACCATAAAATAAGTATATTAATGTCATTGAACAAAACATTAAGCTATTAAACACTACTCCACTTTGCAGTTATGCAAGATTAGCAAAAGGGCAGTTTTATTAACTGTTTTTTTTCCAAAGTATTTTCAAAGCATCAAAATTGAAAGTAATTCTAAGAAAATAATTTTTCAGTAGGGCTTAAATTATGCTTACCAGAATTTCTGGTAGTTTTGAAGCATGAATAAAATAGGCACCTTCACCACTACTGTAAAAAGGAATATTGGAGGAATTGGAGGAATAGTGCAGGAATATTTTCCATCCCCTTAAAATCACTTTTGTAGGAAAGTGACAGGAGAGAACGAAGGTGCAGTTCTCTAGACCAGGGACACTCAAACGGGACACTGTCCCACTTGCAAGGTTCAAGAGTCAGCCTGTTAACATGAACAGGGGCCATTCATTCAGCCCATGCCCACGGGCATTTTAATGCCCTCCATCAGTTCCCTTCATTTCACTAGACCCATACACAACAGTAGAAGAGCACAGTACTTCCCTGGGGTTCCAGAATTACTGCCCACACCAGAACAAAAAATACATTTGTAGTACATTTTTTGTCCAGCCTTTCCAAGAGTTGTTTGTCTCAGGCAGCATTCCTGAGAAGCTGAAAACACTGCAGTCATTGTGCAGGTAAAGTGGGTCTATCATGCAATATATCCACCAAGACAGAAAGGACAACACTATTTTTTCTAGAAATTCATAATTTTAGCAATATTTGATTTTAAAGAGATTTTGCTATATCTTCACCAAGAAAACCTTTAAAAACATTGCATTGTTGGGATGCCTAAAGATCATTCTACTTTGAGATAAGTATTTCAAGAAACAAACAAACAAAATAATCACTGACTGACCTTTACATTGCCGTTAAGCACGTCTGTTCTCCAGGATAAGCCAACTGTCCCAATAATTGGCAAGTGTTTCGCATTATCCTTTACGCTTACAACCGTTAGCCTCAAATACCCATTTTGAATGTCACCTGAAAATATTAACAATATATAGCACAGCATTACTGCAAGTCAGATTAAGCCAACACACTCTGAATGTGCTGCCTGCTTCTCTCCCCATCTTCCGGTCCCTGATGACAAGCATGAGGAAAGTCTGACACACACCAACAGTTACATACCTCAATTATAGACAAAAGATACTAACTCCCTTTAAAGGCAGAAAGAAAGCATGAGAGACTTGGAAAAAGACTAGAACTAAGTATCTGGGGCTTGCAGGAGGCAGGTGGGAAAGGACAGAAGGAATTCCTCACAAAAATACAGCTCACTAGGGTCTAGAAGCGGGCTCCAGATGGTAACTTAAGGAACTTGTAGAGTGAGGTGGTTTAAAATGCAAAAGTGAATAAGAGGGAAGTAGCTTCCCCCTGGTTCTCCTTCAGACTTTAGCAGCAAAAGACTGAAGGACGATCAAGACCAGAAGGACTGGCCCGTCGACATCCTGTGCTGAAAGCCAAAGTGCAGGAGCAGCAAAGCTTTGTGTGGGGCTGCTGAAGGCAGCCAGAGGCAGAGCGCCAGAGAAAGGCTGAACCTAAAGCTTGAGAAAGGCCGAGCCTAAAGCTCGCCACAGAAGCCAGAAGCTTCTTGCAAACAGGCACCATGGGATGAAGCAGCAGCCATAACGGCCCGAGCACAAACCAGGGCCAGGGAAGTGTCAGCGCAAGCAGAGGTCTCAAGAGCACTAGCCAAGCGAGAGGGGCCCCGTGTCCCCTCTCAGGGAAGAGGGAAGCGTGAGGCTGCCGGGAAGGATTCTGTATGAGTGAAGGAAAAACATATCACTCCAGAGAGCAACTCCCAGCCTCCCTGCAGAAACATCCCAGAGAATTCATGGAAAAAATACAAGCAGAACTCGCAGTCAGAACACAGCTCAAAGGCCTGAAGGCAGCGGTATTAGGTATGGGTGACACTTACCCAGTCGTTAAGCCTTAGTATATTAAATCAAAGATGAGATTTCATTCAAGATAATAGATGTTAGATAAACAGTCTGAATGAACACTCAGATCTTCCATTTGAAGATGAGCTTTTATACGTGTTAAATTGAATCAGTCAACAAGCATTTTTTCCACGGGACTACTCAGTTATCTGCAATTCAGATGCAAATAGAAGGAGCTATTCTTCTCACTCATTCAAAATAAATGAAAATTTTAATTGAATTAAGAAAAANAAGGAAGAACTTCTTGACGGTGAGGGTGACAGAGCACTGGAACAGGCTGCCCAGAGAGGTTGTGGAGTCTCCTTCTCTGGAGATCTTCAAGACCCGCTTGGATGCAGTCCTGTGCCATGTGCTCTAGGTGGCCCTGTGTGTGCAGGGGGGGTTGGACTAGATGACCTCTAGAGGTCCCTTCCAACCTTAAGCATTCTATGATTCTATGATTCTAATTCAGTGGAAAAAATACAAGCAGAACTCGCGGTCAGAACACAGCTCAAAGGCCTGAAGGCAGCGGTATTAGGTGTGGGTGACACTTACCCAGTCGTTAAGACTTAAGCCTTAGTATATTAAATCAACGATGAGATTTAATTCAAGATAATAGATGTTAGATAAACAGTCTGAATGAACACTCAGATCTTCCATTTGAAGATGAGCTTTTATACGTGTTAAATTGAATCAGTCAACAAGCATTTTTTCCACGGGACTACTCAGTTATCTGCAATTCAGATGCAAATAGAAGGAGCTATTCTTCTCACTCATTCAAAATAAATGAAAATTTTAATTGAATTAAGAAAAAAAAAAAGAGAGAGCAAGAGATTGGAAAAATAATACTGCTAATAAATTAAAGAAGCCCAGGGTTTCACCATTATTGCAAGATATTACAATATCATCAGCTACCACAGTGCCAGATCGGCTGCCTGGCTAAGGTGCAAGTTATAAACCCCTTTTTTGCATCTATTCAGCAACTTCAAGCCACAGTGTATAGAGGTAACACAGAACCACGAACCTGAAGACTAATTATTCATCCAGTACTTAATCTGATTTTTTTAAAACTTTCTTAACTATAAAAGCTCATATCCAGAAGAAAAGAACCGTGTACCTAAAAATTAGTAAGAGTCAAAGTGCTGTGTAGGCAAGTACTGAGATCTCCCCTTCTCATCTCAGTCTGATGAAAATTAGAAATCAAAGAGCAGAACAAGTTACATCATAAATACCAAGGGAAACTTGGAGAGAGCAACTCCCATCAGCCTGACCTAGAATTTGCTTCATTAGCCCCATTATGGTATTTATAGTCCAGAGGTTCTGCAAGACAGCAGAGAGGCCCTTCAATCAGTACAGTTTATAGAGAACAGTTATTTCCAAACAAAGGAAATGCCAGTAAAGAGAATCATGTAGCCAAACATCAAGGGAAAGACACAAATAGTCCAATAATAGTTCAAAAAGTTCAAAGTTTACGCTGTAAGTTGATTTGCTAACCAAAGCTTTCTTTGTTGAAAGATATCATTTGGTTGATATTTTGACAGTGAGTACTGTGGTTAACACTAATTCTGGCTGACAACAGTCAATCTTCCCATGACAAAATGGACATGTAAATTTGCTAATCAATCTTCAAAGTCAAATAAGAACATTTCAAGTACATAAAAGTCATCCTGCTACATTGCAAGCATAAATGCATCAATTTATACTAATGAGCAATAACATTGGAAAGATTACTATACATCTATAAAGTTACATTTGAAAAGTTAAAAAACTAGATAAACACATTTCAAGAATATTTTTTAAAAAAGACAGATGTGGTATTCATGACTTCTGTATGAATTGTATGAAAAGTCTGTCAGTTTCCTGCAAGCAAGAACAGTTTCCTAATAAATACAGTTAAAACATTCAAAATGAAAATATTTAGCATATTCATCCTGTATTATCTGTAATCAGGACATTACCAATCCTATATCAATGAAAGGAAGAAAACAAGGCTAAAAAAAGCTAAAAAAAAAAAAAAAAANAAATGAAAGGAAGAAAAGAAGGCTAAAAAAAGCCAAAAAAAAAAAAAAAAAAACCCACTGCCAAAACACTTATGTAAAATAGCACAAGTATTAATAAGAAAAAAAAGCTATGAGGTCAGAGATATTCTCTCTACTTGGTTCAATTAAGTGTGATATAGCTTTTTTTCCCTTCAAATTTAATGTTATGAATTTTACAGAAAGAAATGAAATCAGAGCAGTAGGGATGAAGCACAGTATTCATGAAGACTAATGAAAAAAAAAAAAAGACAAAAACCAACCGATTTGTTTGCATTTGCTTTTTTCTGCAGAGTAACATATGGCAATTCTCTAGTGACCTTGGAGTTATCTACAGTTTTTTAATGTAAATAAATAACCCAGTGTGAAAGCTGACAACTGCTCTGTGAAACAGGTGGTGAAAGCTGCTAGTGGCACCATCACATTCATATTTTAAAACAGATCACAGAGTTTCAAGAAACAGCAAGGGTTCTCACTCCATGCTCAGAGGCATCCTGGAGAACAAGACACAGATTGCTGTTAAGAGTGGAGACTAAAAATAAAGACTAAACCAGCAAAGACAACCAGTTTGGGCAAATCCACCCCGTTGGCCACACTGAGAAGTATCACGTCCTCAAGAGAGCAAATTGAGTGACCCAAAATGTAGAACAAACAATAACTTACCACAAAGCTGTGTGACAGTGGACTCTTACCAAGTGCTACACTACATCATACACTACATCATCTCCTCACTATATCTGAGGAGAAAACAAGCCATTTTCCAAAGAGGACTCTTAGGTAAGCACAAGGAGAAGGAGATGATAAAGGAGCTGACTGTCTGCAGAAGCTACGCTCCAGCCTGCTGACATGCTCAGGAGGAGGACCCAGTGTGGTGATACACAGTTAGAACACTCAAAATTCAGGTATTTCAGGAAATGCTTGTGACCGTGAAACAGATTCTCTATCATTCAGAGTGAGACGGCCTTAAAACTTTACCTGCTGGACCTGCTTTAACAACCTGTCTAAAAATCAGCTTCATCTTTAACAGAAATAGCTTTTCAGTGACAAAAAAAGCATGATACCAACAAAGAAAAATATGCCACATACTGTTTTCCCTTGTGCAGCTGTATTGCTAGAAGCAAAGAAAATTTCAATTTAGAAAACAAACCATAAAATTCACCACTTCTCTTACCAAAAACAAATAAACAAACAAACAAACAAATAAATAAATCTCCCAAACAAGAATGCAACCCTCTAGCAATTCACAGCAAAACTGAGTTTGAGCACATAAAGAGGGACTCCTTTATTGACTAACACTTCAGGGCAGGTCTCTATGGTTACAGCTGCAGAATTTCACTGAAGTTTTACACATGTGAGTGCTCCTCTATTTCAAGCTTGCAGGCTTGCTGAGGATCTGAAACACGTACGTTTCAAGATCATGGGACTACAACAGTCCATACTGAGCTAGGCCTACAGTCTAACATCAGTTTTGAGAGTAAAGTACGGATCTTAAAAATAAATAAATGGAAAGTCCCCAAGCTTTGGGAAAATTTGTTCTGAACACAGCAAAGCATTCTAGCCTGATAGCAGTGCCCTCTACTGTCTTCATCAAAATAGTTCCTAAAATGAACAGATGGCTCATCAGCACTCTTACTAGAAAAATAGCAGGAAGCAATAATTGATTTATGCTGTTTAAAACTGGCAACAAATGACTTTCAGAACTTGAATAAATACCTGTTTTCTGTGTTTCATAAAAATGCATTCAACACCTGTGCTCAAGAAAAGATGAGATCTGAAGGGCTTGACATTTCAAAAAACATATTCACAGAGATTGTGAATTTAAAACAGTAAATCCATAAAATTTAAATTTTCCAAAGAGTTTCATTGCTACTATAATTTTAATTATCTTGGGGTATTACATTTTTCAGTGGGCATGTTATGCTTATAAAGCTCAACTCTTGAATATTATTATATTTACTTACAAATATGTATGTATCAACACTGCATTAATCATCATCTCTAGCCAGATTCTGGCTAGTTTTTGGCACAGAATGAAATACAGAATGAAAAAAGAGTAAATACAAATCAGCCCTACCACCATATAAATAGTAACATGAGGGCAAAACTGCTTTAATGAACGTAGGATGCCAGCAGAAAAGATGTTTTTACTTAAGCTTGTTCAGGACCACAATAGCTACTCCAGCAGCAGAACTCCTGCTCTCAGATCACCACTTGTATCCTCAGATTCTTTGCTAAGAGGGTTGTATAGTTTGACAGTCGTTATATACAGAGTAAGCTTATGATACCTCAAGATATATCATGCAGTTATTAACTGAATAATGAAATACATATATATATATATATAGCTTTTATATATATATATATATATATATATATATATATAACTCTTAAAAAAAATACAGTTTCTCCCCTTGAAAGAGAGGTACTGGATATAAAAGAGAAGACAGGTAACAGCAGGGCTTTGTTTACAAACAGACATTACAGTCAACTACCTTTTCTGCAGAAAAGGCTCTTGAATGTTCCACACATGCAAGTATGGGTCCCACTGTGCATATCCAGATGTAGGTGGTAGTCATGCAGTCCATATTCAGGGTCAACATCATCCAGTATAGGTTCATTAGGTGAAAGGACATATGGTCTTTAAAAGAGAGAGAGAGAGAGAAAATTAAGAGAAAAGGACTTAACACAAAGAGATATGGTAAGCAGTCAACACTGAAAGGCTGCTAGGAGAGGCTACAAGATGGCAAAATCATTAGCACACATCGCTTTTATTCTTTACTAATGTTTTTGAAAGTCAAATATCATATTATCTTTGTAGTTCACAAATAAGACGTCTAGCCTAGCCAAAGGCAGAAAAAAATGAAAGTCAACTTGTACATCTACAGAATGTGTTTATACTAATAAAAAAATTTATCATTTTAAGTACAAATATAAAAGTCAATTGGTCACAGGTTTCTTTGGAATAGAAATTATTGAACATTTTTCCTTGTGCCTAACCCAGAGTAACTATTGCACAAAAATGACCAGAAGGGTCAGAATTCCAGAGGCACTGAGCAATTCTGACAGAAGATCCTATTTCCTATTAAATGAGATGGGATTAACTTTTATCTTCTGTGCAACAAGGGTCATACTGAGTGAAAGCAGTCAAATAAAATACTACAGGCACATACAACAAGGCTTGATCCAAAAGTGTGGCAGGAAGGAAAAGGGGGAATAAATCTCAGCAGTCATCCTCTAAAGCTTAAAAAAGAAAAATAAAATATTATGGTGTGCAAGTAAAAAATGTGCTATATTATACAAGGGAAGAGAATGAAGGATAAACAAGGAACTATATTATTTTACTAGATTGTTTTTTCCCTATTTCACCTAAAAATTATTTTCCTATGTCCTAAATTGCTTCCTTCTTCCGATCTTTCAAATAGGAGAAGGGAGTAAAAGGACTGGCTGTGCAAAGGAAGAAAGGAAGTACTTGACAGGACAGCACATTTCTGTCCTCCTTAGCACAGCAAGTACTTTTACAACATGCATGATTACATTATGTCCTTGAAATAATAACAAGGACAAGATTTTAGTATGAAAATACTTCTTCTACAGCTTAGTGTATAGTTATACTAATCAGCCCTACAGATTGGGCTAAATTATTGCCTAAATATTAACCACTTCCCAGCAATCACTTGCAATGGCAAAACTCAAAGTTAGTCTAGAGATCAGCTTTACCACTCACAAGAAAGAAAATTCCAAACTTACAGAGCAACAGAACCCAAAGTGCTTCTCTCAAGAAGTTGATGATAATGAAGACTCGCCGTAACAAAAGCAATTTCATTTTTTCCCTGAAAGGTTAATCAAGGTAGATGAATTTTCATCTGGAATATTTAGGGCTTTTTTTTTTTTTTTTCTCTCCCACAAGGTCATCTATGCATTAAAATTTAAAGATAAATGTTGCTGCTTACTACTCTGCAACATGTGGTTTGTTTTAATACACGGACAAATGTTCTTATAACTGCTACTCTCCTTTCACCAGAGTACAGAAAGTATGTAAAAGACCACAGCATTTCCATACAATAGAAGAAGTCTAGCTTCCTATGCCACAGAGAAATTATCAGCAACAGAAAGATTATCAGCAACAATCCATGAATTTTACTTCTGTAGTTTCCAGTTACTGTTTGATTCTTAACTAAGAAGAATCAAGTGGATCTTACTCTCAGCTGCTAAAGACCTAAGCATCAGGGTTATCTATTTAATGAATTGTTTACAAAGAGAGCTAACATCTGTGAGAAATACACAGTTATTCACTAGAAGAAAAGACTAGTGAAGTTAAGATCTAGGACTCTTCATCAGATAATGTACTCTTGACTGAGTGTTAAGCCCTGGTAAGGCCACATCTGGAGTACTGTGTCCAGTTCTGGGCCCCACAGTACAAGAGGGATGTGGAGCTGCTGGAGAGAGTCCAGCGCAGGGCCACGAGGATGATCAGGGGCCTGGAACATCTGCCCTATGAGGAGAGGCTGAGGGAGCTGGGCTTGTTCAGCCTGGAGAAGAGAAGGCTGAGAGGGGACCTGATCTGTGTCTATAAGTGCCTCAAGGGAGGCAATGAGGAAGATGGGGCTGGCCTCTTTTCACTGGTGGTCACTGACAGAACCAGAGGAAATGGCCACAAATTGAAGCATAAAAAGTTCCACGGGAACTTAAGGAAGAACTTCTTGACGGTGAGGGTGACAGAGCACTGGAACAGGCTGCCCAGAGAGGTTGTGGAGTCTCCTTCTCTGGAGATCTTCAAGACCCGCTTGGATGCAGCCCTGTGCCACGTGCTCTAGGTGGCCCTGCGTGTGCAGGGGGGTTGGACTAGATGACCTCTAGAGGTCCCTTCCAACCTTAGGCATTCTATGATTCTATGATTCTATATACCTTCCTACAGGCCTGTACAGCTCAAAGAAAACTTTTGAGATCAATATCAGAACTAAACAAAGCCAAACAAAGCCAAAAACTTGGATGCTTGGATTCCAGCCTTTTCTTTATAAAAATAAAACTGCATTTCTAACTCCTGTATTTCCAAACATAAGTTAATATTGAAACTATTCACTGCCAGCAACCTGCTTGAGTCCTATAAAGTGAGAAAAATTTTCTTCCTCTTCTCTAGGTTACTAAATAGAAAATCAACCTGCCACCACCCTTACACCACAATCATGGCCATTTCTCTACTTCTGTGGTTGCAACTAAAAGGTATAATGAACGGTAAGTCAACCTATGTCATACTGAGTGTCTAGGTTTTCCTCTATCCAAACAGAAAGTCCACATAACCCATCCTGGACTGTCAAGACTACTGTTATAAACATCTTCTGTTAAGGAGCCAAGCTCTGTGTGAAGAACAATATGTGTGTCACAATATGTGTGATTATTATCCTCATTTACACTTGCACTCTGCCCATTGAGAGAAGAGAAACACATGTTCAAAAAAGTAACCAGGAAAAATATCCTAGAGAGGGCCATTCACTGGCTAGCAACCTTTGGAAACTTAATTGAAACTGATCTATTTCCAGGTGCTGAAAGAGTCAATATTTCCAAGCACAGGAAGAGTTAATTCTGCTGTCAAGATCAAGGGGGCAGAGTCACAAGAACACCAATCTACTAAACTTCTAAAGATGCCAAGAAAGGGGTTGTTCAGCTGTAGAGCTTTTCATGCTCTTAGAGATTCCACAACAGGTTTGCACAACTCAGGCCCAGGACTTTCAGGTAATGGACATCTTTGGTTCAAGTATATATTCCTTCTATGATTTTAAACAATTCCTCTGGTCACTGTGTATATTTCAGATATCAAATATTTTCAGCTAGAAAGCAAAAGTTTTCACCAACTGTTGGCAGAATCCTCAAGGGAAGTCCATGCTAAATACTATGTTTATGTTTACCACCTCAGCTTTGCTGGGGACATGAGGACTGCCACCCCAAATTCAATTCAAAACCCTTGGGATAGGCTGCAAAGAGCTCTAAGCCAGGCTTTCCCAATACCTAAGTAGGCGACTTTAGGCAAACTTCCAGTTCCCAGGGTATTTATTGCACAGATAGATTTCCTCAGAGCAGAGCAGTCTGTTTCAGACATTTCACACTTCTCTCTAAAGCTGTCCATCTCTACACACAGTCTACAGAAACTAATCTGTTAAATTCAACATTTTGGGTAACCTCTTAATACCTACAATCAAATATCCTCCAAATGGTACCAGTTACAGTGTTCACATGATAACATGGTGATACAGACTAAAGGAAACAACAACTACCAAAGTTGCGTTGGGGGAACTTAGCACTGAGTGCTGTGGATAGGGGAAAGGGAGAAAGAGTACATCTCTCCTCAACCCGAGCTATTTATAACTTCTCTGAAGTATCTTTGTAACTTTGGTACATGAGGACTCCAAAACAAATAGCACATCTACTATATTATGATATGCAATTGGTCTTTTAGGTTTTTTTTATTATTATTATTTGGAAAATAGAGACACTCCAACTATACCTTTTTAGAATACAATAAATAAAAAAGCTTTTCCTATCTGTATTTTCTGTCCTTAGAGTTTATGCAAGATGTTCTAAAATTTTAAGAACAAGGAAGATTCAAAAAAGTAGAAGGCAAAGAAACTGTTCTCTTCAAATCAGTCATAATAAAGAACTGAAGTTAAACATCATCTTACCTTCCAAAGTCCTAGTAAGAGTCCTGGATTCAGACAAAAGATTTGGACAAGCTTATCAGCACCAATTGCTACACTGGTGTTAGTCAGGTTAGAAAGGCTGTACTTAGCAATCAGGGAACGTCGACGAGGTCTTTGGAAAGAACATACAGAACGTATATATATATATATAAAAGAAACACTATGGCCTCTTGTTATATAAAATTTCACCAATTATGTGCTGTTTGATCAACAGCACATAATTTTCAGCATTCAGTATTCAGCATGCACAGGCATAAAATTTAATTCCAGATAGACTAAATGCTTCTGGCAATAAATAAATAAATAAATTGAAAATATTTTTAAGATATTTGCAGAATTACCTTAGTAACATACATTTGTTTATTTATCAGCATGAAGTAGGCTACTTAGAAGGCAAATTCTTCCCCTACAGAAATGAAATAGCACAAAAAGGATCAAACTGTGAATACAACAGGGTTCTTTTAGAGGAAACTTTCCTTTTTGAGGAAATTATTTCTAAATTTTACCCTGCAATTCAAGTGATTTTGCTCCATAAACACCCTTTTAATCAAATTCATATTTTATAGGCATTCCTATTGACTAAGAAAAAAAAAAAAAAAAAAAGAAAAAAGGAACAGCAGAAAGAAGATTATCTAGTCAGAATAGAGAACCAAGTCTTTCTAAAACACTACACAGATTTTGGCTGCTGTATTCACACCCTTCCTAGATTTCCCAGCAGAATCGGGGCACTATGTTGGCAAAATAGCAGCAGATAGGGACTTGTTAACATTATCCCAGTAACTATATGGTTTGGGCCAGGGAAGGGATATAGGCCTTTCCATCTTTAAGCTGGTCAAGCTGATGTAAATACAGGGAGTTTGCTCTGTATTAGCCATTAGTTTTTCCTTACAATGAAGGGATCAAAGTCCTCACTTATGTGGGACTTGCTCTCTCAAACTTACTGTGCTCATTCAAAGGATAGGCCATACAAATATAATAGCATAGTAAATCCTCTTCTGATCAGGGCTTTCTTAGTAGTTAGTTGGGATTTTATTTCAAGACTAATGTAATGTCCTTACATTAAGGAAAAGAACAACTACAGTCTTTCTACAGGGCATATAAAAAGGTCAAAAAAAAACCCTTCAATTGAACTAACTCGTAATGAATATTGTCTTCTGGAAATTTTGAAGCTCTGTATCTTGCTCTTAACATTCTGATAGTATTTGTGAAATCATTATCCTTGTGTATACTCAAAATCTCTTTACTATCTTGTGATTATGTTAAATAAATACATCAACTGCCTGAAATTTTTCTTTTACTACATTCTGTTTATGAATCATCATCTCTGTGAAAACAAAATTTCCATATAATTAAACTGCAAGACTCCCTTGAGGCTAGGCTGCTTTGCTGACTTCCCACAGCAGGCTCATCTCTCTCCTTCTTAGGCAAAGATTTTCTTCCTTTATAAAGAACCTTGTTTGCTGCAAGTGAAAAGCTCTGCCAATGAGGAACAGGACATAGACTTTGGAAGAAACATTAGAGATGTTTTCAAGGAAACAATTCACTCATTAAGCCAAATCAAATTCACATAGCTCCTGCACAGACATTATCAATTCATTAAAAAAACTCTCAAAAATCCTGTGCTCCTGTGTTAAGACTCACCCGTTTGTGTTGGCACCTCTGTTTTGGTCAGGAAGCAGGGGAGTCACTCCACATAGCTCTAGGGTTGATAAGATGTTTAAGCATGGCCAGTGTGCACTATACCAAAATATAGTAACAGATGTGTCCTTAAACGATAGATCTGCCTGCTCCATTACATGTTCCTTTCCGTTTTTGTCCTTCAGAACAATGATCCAACTCAAGCCAGATGCTCTGTTATTTAGGAATTGAATTTAGGGGGTGAGGAGTTTAAAATAAATAAATAAATAGTAAAATTTCTATCAACTGTTATTTATATTTCTTGGACTAGACTATTTACAGGCTATATTCATCTCTTCCCACCACAATATGCATTTACAGTTCTATTTCCCCATCCCCCAAGCTATTCCAAAGCCTCTAATATTCCCTACATAGTTCTTAAGTTATGCGTCTTCTGTGACTAAGCATGGCTTACCTTATAGCTTCTCTGTTTTTATATGGAAGTCCTGTTTGCGGATCTACAGGTTTAACAAGTTGCATTACTCTAGTTTTGACAGCAGCTATTTGTCTGAAGATGTATTCTTTCTTCCAGTATCCAGGCCTTCTATCCTGTAGAGCAGCACAGCCCAAGGAAACGGTTTCTGTCTCAGCAGGATTTATTTTCCAAATCATTCTTTTTGGTGGAAAACAACTGGAGTATAATTTCAGCCAGATTCCACTGAAAATTGTAGAATGAAGAGAAAAAAATATATAAATATCCACAAGTTTGCAGAGACCCGGAATGCCCTGCTAGGAACTAGTCAATGAGAAGAAAATGGCACAGTTTCCTCCACTCTAATGTTTAGAAAGCTTGTATGAGCTCCTTGTAGCAAACAGGAAGGCTCAGACATCAAACAAGCTAAACATCAGCATTCCTCGTGGGCTACTGTATATTAGATTACCTTGAAGAATATGGACTCTCCATATATTTTTTCTTCTGGAGTACACGTCCTGAATGAGATTCACTTACGACTCTACTATGCTCTACTACGGCAAAAAAGATATGTAATTCAATATGTAAACTCTGCAGTGAGCTAGTGAGGCTAATAAATATAACTACCTGCACAAAATGCTCGAGCAGTGCTCCAACAAGTAAGATCACTACATCTGAGGAACTTCACACCATTTTATGCCTCTCAATAGCATAAAGAGTATATAATTTTTAAAAAGCTTTCCTCCTCCCTATGCTAGTTACTTCCTTCATAGACTACCGCTTAAACAAACTGAAGCAAATTTAAAATAAATTAGAGTGAAAATCTAGAGTGAAATCTAAAAGATGAGAGTGAAAATTAGCAACAGGGAAAAAAAGAGTAAAGTTTTGCCTGTCTTCCAAAAATGCAGATTCTAAGAAGAAGCTCAGAGATGCTCAGAGTTGCCCTAGACAAGCTCACAAGGAGATGCAAGTATAATGAAAACTAAACATGTCTAACAAGTTAGAAAACTTCAGCCTGAAACAATGATACAAGATTACCTACTCAAAATAAAGGCATTTTAATACCTCTGACTGGACAATCAAGTTTCTCACAAACTTGAATTGAAAATGGAGTGTTAATCAGTACTCCACTCCCAAGAGGGACATTCTCTTTTAACTGGGAGGGATATTCAGCATCTGGCTACAGGATGCAGTTAGCAGGAAGCATTTCCTACATTCTCGGACAGCATAAGCCGAATGAAGTCTGATTGCCACTACTGTTTACCACTCTTCTAACTCTTAGCTACATAATCCTTCTTTCATGTAACTGCATTGTGCAAGAATACAGGAAGCTCATACATCAACTCAGGCAGAGAGAGAGGGAAAAAAGAAAAAAAAGAAGAGTGGCAGTAGGAATCACAAAAGTCTGGGAAGGCATCCTTGTGATCCTCCTTCTACCCTCAACTTTTAAAGAACTCAAGGTAGGCAGATCAAAAAGGCATCCAATAGGGAAGCATGGATGGTCTCTTTCACAACAGAATGCCTGTCACTTTTGTCTCACAAAGCTAAGCTCAAGACTCATCTCAAGGCCTCTTATTAGATCTTGTTGCAATGAAACAAATGCCATTCTCAGATGAAGTTACCTGCAATCCGAGACGCTGACCAGCGATCACAGCGCTCAGGGCATTGCCACCGCCAGTCATCACCCGGTCACAAAGGCAACAAGAGCTGGGCAAGGCCCAAAGGTCCTTCCCTGCACTCTATCTCCCAGTTCTCCTGTCAGACCAGCACTATCAGCTGATAAGCAACATCCTTGCAATTTCAGATCTTCCGTATGAGCTTATTACATGATGGGGCAGAGGAGAAGGCAACAGGGAGGTAGAAAGAAGATCAGAAGCATTTGCTTACCCTTACCAGTTATACTGAAGACATCAATCCCAAGGAACAGTTAAAGCCCAAAGACAAAGCATATATATCACTAGGAGTCACCCACACCTGCAGAGAGACTGCCAGCCCTGCTGCAATGAGTTATTGAACCTGATGACAATAACTACACCTAGAATAGCAGAATGAGTCTCAAGAAGACACTTTCTGCCTAAAAACAAGATCAGATCTGTCACAGAAATATCCAGGAACCTCAATCAAGGCTTCTGTTGATTCATCAAAAGATGCAGACTCAATGAGGTTCAAGAGATCCAGAAGAGAAGAGATCCAGAGAGAAGTGGCCTCCTCCACTGAATACATCTCATTAATAACAGAAGATATTTCTTCTTAAGATCATACTTGTGCATATACAGTAATCTTTCTTCAGATTAAAACAATGGAAATAGACATGGTTGAAATGGATACATATGAATCACTTTCCCTTGACTAGCTTCACTGATGTTACCTCATGTCTACCTGGTTATCCTGAACTGGAAAAAGCACATAAATAATCTGCATTAATAATACACTTTCATTTACATGCAATTGCTGACAGACTCAAAAAACAAATCTGGACTATAGCCTTCCCCTTAAATTCATCAGTTCTAAAGGTGTCATCAATGATAGTAACTAGTTCACTGTTCAAATTTTGACAAATGAGTGAGAAATTAACAAACAGAAAAGACAGCAACTGTATAGGAACAGATTTTCTCATATAAACACCAATGGAACAGGAACCTGGGAAAAAAAAAAGATGCAATACCTACAGATTCCAGCTGTTCTTATACAAGCCAGGAACTCTCAATTATTTTCAAAAACTTATTCTGATAAGGATGGGTGCTTACTGGTGGGTCAATATTTTCTGTGTCTTTTCTGCTTTCATTTTAAAGTCATCAGAATTTGACTGGAAAAGCCAGAACAGCTAAAAGCCATCAGTGAATTACTTGACTAAATCACATGCACTGCCAAAAATCCAAAGAAAGAACTAAAGAAGCAAGACTTCAAAAAAAATGAGATCTGTGATAATGTTACAAAGCTACAAGCTATACCTGACACAATGGACTGCTTGAACCTGTGTACTGCCTGTGCTGGTGAGCCTGAACTACAAACAGAAATGCAAATTTTACATCAAAATAAACACTAATAGAAACATTTTAAGGCAATGCATTTAATTTTCGCCACATAAATCCCATTAACTTTAATGGGGCTTGCACAGCTAGAACTCCATGCAACACATTGTACTGTGAGCTACGAGTACATTTTCAACCGAATAATTGCCAGTAGGTACTTGCATCAGTGCTCTGACATCAATGAAACTAAATTAGAATGGCTCATAACTTGGGGAAGCTCAACTGCTGTGAGATTAAGGCCAACACTTACGCTTTCCATTTCCTTACTTGTCATTGGCCAGATCATAGAACCGCTTGCTCACGCAACCAGCACACAACAGGGACACAGCGTCCAAATAGGAAAATATCTTCAGCAGCATTTCTGAGGGCATGCTGAGAAAAGAAAAGAAAAAAAATAGCTAAGAGTTACCTGTAAACTGCGGAAATGTCGATGGCAAACTACAAAAAAAAATTGACAGAAATTATGAGTTTGTGAGTTTACAAGGATTACAGGCTAAGGATCCCTAAGGATTAATTTGTAGAGCCTGGAATCATTTTTGAATGATTCTGAATTGTTTTGACTTAAAGAATTTGTTTCAAACAATTTACGCCAACTTATTCAAATGACCCAGAATATTACGTGGAAGTTACTGCATTTTGCAGTTTTGTTATAACTTTGTAAATTTTAACTCATTTTAACATGAAACTATCTCGTTCAAATTCAGTCTCTTAGTGCTTGTAGCAGGATTTTACTAGCTGGCCACTAACCATCAGCCTTTACCGTAACTGTGGCATTCAGATGCATCAGCACAGAAATAACTTAGGAGGACAGCTGGATCTTGCTACACATCAGCAAAATCCCCAGTCCATTTGTGCTCAGATGTATTGCATAGTTCACACTTCTATCAGCAGAAATGTGTAAACTTTAAAATTGTGGGACACCTTAAGAATAATTGAATATTTCTATGCATCTGTCCAGCTGCAGGTGTTGGCACCATCTGTGAAATCCCAACACTGCTATTTCATGGTGCAGCTGAAGTGCACCATGTGCAGCATGACCTGGAATTAGGTCAGCATAATTTTTGTATTAACGGGCAGAAACCTCGTAATTTTTAGAACAGAATCTGGTAACTGCACAGAAGTGGGGTTTTTTTTTATTTATTTATTAAGATTTTTCACACTCCATTTTTTTAGCATAACAATACGATAATATCAAAATCGCCACTGAAAATATATATTTCTGTGAAAATCAGTATGTCAGCCAAGTCTCTTTCTTCCATTTAAACCTGGGTCATTTACAATATTTGCTTCCTTAGTAATAATTTATGCCAAAACTATATATATAAACCTTTCAAATACAGAATATTGCCAACACTCCAGGGTTCATATTATAACTGTAGATCTCAGATGCACTAACAGAGAGGCAACCATGCCAAAACTTCCATGGTTCATATGTGAAATAATTATTCAAACGCTGTAAGTCCAAAGCAGGTAGTACATTTATTTCAGAGAGCCTTTCGAAGTAATCAACTGCCTGAACAAGCCGAAAATAGGCTAAAAATATAATGCTTGATCTAGAATTCTCAACAGTTGTTTGCACAACCACAGTATCATTCTGGTGTTGAAGGGAAGAAAGAGAAGGGATTTTTTCTTCTTTCTCAAACGGAAAACAAAAATGATTTACAGAGAGTTACCAAAAGTTACAAATATTCCTTTTTCTGTTACAAATATTCTTTTTTCTATCCAGAAAAGTAAATTAATCTTTCACGTAAAGTCATCTTTTCATAAGTAAAACAAAAATTTAAAACAAATTTTTAAAATGGCTATTTTGAAAGTGCCCTTTACTGTCTACATGCAGCTTGCAGCAAATGAGCAGCAACCGATTTATTCCTTTCCCTCATCCCACTCCACCATTCTAAGCTTCCCTATACAGGGCAGCAAGCATCAAAACAAATACCAAAGGCTTATTCCAAAGTGGCTTTTCTTGAAGTAATACGGTAATGATTTTGATTTGCGAAGAACACATCATGACTTGCAAAGGGGTTGCTGACAGTCATGTACAATTTGCAGAATTTCCATTATAGGAAGCAAGGAGAACCATGCCTGAAAACTTCAGTGGCTCCACACAAGACCACAGGATAAGTCAGGGAGGCAAATCTTTACAACAGACAACATCTGACACGGAAATATGCAAGATATGAACACATATGGACCTATCTTTTTTAAAGTAACTTAAAACCTGCAAGTTTTTTCCACTCTCATCTTAAACCGAAGACACTCTCACCTCTCAATGCACACATTAGGTTTCCGCTTCATCGACGGTATCCAATACTGACTTTTAACTTCAGCATTTTCAGTTTCCAAAAATTCCATGGGCCTGGCAGCAAAGCTCCTTGATCCATTTCTAGAAAGTAAAAGCTGTTAGGAGTCAAATTATCATAAAATGAAGAAAAACGTATATTGTGCACACCTAGACAGCATGTATCAACTGAGGTGAGACTAAGGGGATACACTGCACAATAATTAATGATCAGCCATTCACAAATTTGAGCAGTTACCATTGAGCTCAAATACTTGACGTCAAGAAAATGTTACACTTGGGGCTCTCTTCTATGAGTCTTCTCTCATGAAAGCCAGAAATGAACGGTATCATCAACAAATCAATCTGACACTGGTGAACAGATCTATTCCTGTTAAGAGACAACTGCATCGCTCCCGCCACCATAATCAAGCTCCAGAGAGGTCCCTGCAAGAACTCAAGTTCACTGTGTTAATCCTGCCAAGCCATTAAAAAATAAGTAAGTAAAAATCAATACTTGTCTTTTCAATTGGACTAATTGGGTTTTGACATATTATTTTACTTACTCATTACATGACTATTTTGATCCAGATTACTTTTTGTTACCAAAGTAACTTTGCATATTCCTAGAACAAATAAAACTGTACAAGCTATTTGCCACATAAATTTCCCAAGGATTTCACACAGGAATAACCTTTTAAATTGTAATTACAGATATTATCTTCAAACCGCATGCAAACTTCTAGATGGAGTTTGGGCTCAAACCCTCGCATTTGACACCCGCTGCTCCTCTGCGATACCATGGAGAAGGCGGAGCTCCACGAGTGCTACAGGGTCTGCACTGCCAGCCGGCTTTAAAACACCTGGTCAATTCAGCACTGGGTTTCTAAGCAACCAATGGTGGAAAAAAATAAATTGGATGTACATACACACCGTGTACATTTAATACATCCATGTACACTTAATAAAGTACACCATTCCCATTTTATGATGAAAAAATAAATCTGTTTTTTAAAAAAAGAACTCTGGCCTATAATGTCAGAGATGTTATGTCAGAATCCCTCAAGTTTTATTAGGAATTGTTATAAGCACCTATCCTCCTCGCACAGGAAGGCATATATTTTAGTTCAAGTGCTAACTAAAATAGGCAAAGAAAATTAATAGCAGGAGAAAGTAAATGTCAAATACAACCCTTAAGGTCAAGCAAGTGCTTTACTGGTATGTATTTTTATCAACAAGCACACTAAGGAAATCAGATGAGATACCAGATTGAATAATTCAGTAACAAATTGCATTTTTCAAAAGCCATTTCAGGAACTTAAGAGGCACAAGTCCTGCTCTGCAGTAGTGGAAGCAGCACACATGTTACTGCTGGGGCAACATCTCCCAACTGCTTCACCGTTATCTACACTCAAAGTACTGGGAATTATTGGGCATACCCAACAATGACATACCCAGCTCCAGGATTAATTCACACTGGGAGTTAGGTCCTGAACTCTGCACTATACTTTACCTGGTAAAACACACGTATCTTGCATTGCCTCTATTAAGCCTTTGCTCTCATTTTAAATACTCCTTGTATATCCCACTTCTCCTCTCCAGGAGCATGGGAAGCTGTTGTCAGGTGCCTGGGAAACTTCCACATCATTTCTATCCCTTCTGTAAGCATGTTTTTTTAAGTACTGATTTTTTCATTTTCCAAAATGAAACTGTTCTCAGGACGTTAATAAGATCAGAAGTGCTTGTAAATATGATTAAACAACATGTCCTTGAGCTGTATGTAGTAGGGTCAACTAAATTAAAAGCACTGAATTCAAGGCAAAAAAGGGCACTGTATAATGAAATGCCTTCTCAGGGACCTGAGACTCACAACCCCAAATGCAGTACATAATTTCGCAAGTATTGCACATATATATTTCAAATTAAATTGCATAAATATTTCAGATTAAGCAAAATGCTTTCATGCCACAAGGACAAAGTTAACCTGCCTACGTCAAAAAAAAAAAAAAAAAAATCACTGACAGCCACTGCTGCTGTCTTTAGGGATTTCTTCAGGTAACAGCCCAGAGGCTCCGGCTTTGAGGCCTCCACGACCCTTTCGCCAGCCTCCCACTTGTGGCACGCGGTTTTCTAGCAACGGAGCCGGGCCCCGAGCCCCAGCCGAGGGCCCCGGGCGGGCAGCAAGGCGGGGCCCCCGCGCAGCAGGCTGCGCAAGGCTCCGGGCAAACCGCGGGCCGAGAGGTGCTGCGGCAGGAGGAGGAGGGCTCGTGGCTCCTCGGGGCGGGCACCGTTACCTGGCCCCGGGGCCGCGGGAGGGCGTCGAGGCGGCGGCGGGGCCCGCCCGCCCGTAGAGCCGCAGCAGGCGCCCNCGCAGCGGCCGCCTCCAAGATGGCCGCGAGGTGGCGGGCCGCCGGGCTCCCAAGCGGCGGTTCCGCCCGCCCGCCCCGCTCCGCGTCCCCCCGGGAGACCGCGCCTGCGGGCCGGATGAGCTACGTGCGCCAAGTCACGGGTTGCACGTTTGGGCGTTCCGTAAACACACACACACGCGCCCGCGAGGGCACCGGGTTTGCGGGTTACGTGGGGCAGCGCTGCAAGACCCCAGCGCTCATTACAGAATAATTAAAACACTCGCGAAGCGAGGGCCGCCCAGGGCGGGCGGGGCAGGTCGCGGCTCGTCCCGCCCTCTCCGCTCTGCATGGCGGTCGCTGTAGTCCTCTGCCCGCGCGTCGCGCCCGACGGCGGGCGCGGGGGCAGCTCCTGAAACTACCGCTCCCGGCGCCGGGCCGGGCCGTTTCCGCCGGAGCGGGGCGCCGGGGCCG